>SSNP01000003.1:347953-582973 GCA_006937955.1 Pachypanchax playfairii
TTATCCTCTTTGATTTAAAACCTTTACTTTGAAGCTGTTAACATCATGATTCGTTTTAGATGAGGTCTAAATATTATGGGATTTTCTCTATCTTTGTATCTTATACTTAGAAAGAAGACAAATCACAACAGAATAAAAGAGGAAACGGTTCGACGGTCTCCGCTCCAGTCCAGACATCACAACAACAACACAAATCTTCATCATCTGATGTCCTCAAAACCAGTATTGCATCCATGGCAACTGTCAGCAGCATTAATATTGATGTCCCACTGCAGCAAGAGGATGATGAGGATATTAGAAAAAGACAAGTTCAAAGACCCTCGTCTGCCATGTCACACCATGAACCCATCAGTGAACCTGTGGCTCAACACGTGTGCAAAATCCCCAAGGCAAGAGGGAAACCAGATCCTCCTAACGTGAACCTTTCTCCGAAGACTGGATCAGGTGATTGTATGTGGGGAGGAGCTGAGAGGGCAGCACCCAATGGACTGTTAGACATTAAGCCACAACTCAAGCCAAAGCCAGGGGAGACATTTTCTGTTGTTGTGGAGAAACAGCTGTCAGGTGCGGATGGTAAGGGTGATACCATGCAGTTACTCCGAGAGGCTGATGTGAAGAACCCAAATCTAGAAAACTCTGAAGTGCTTCTGGATATGAATATGGACAGACAAAACAACACCATGAATATAATGAAGCATCCACATGCCCCAGATATTCAAGTGAGTGTCTAACGTTTGGTTTCATCATCAAGTGTTGCTTTTTAATTCAAGTTCATTTATGTCTTTGAAGGACAGTCTGGAAACTACTGAAAAGCTGTTGGAGCCGTTAGCTCAGGTAAAGCAATAACCTTCTCATGTGAGCTCTTTAGTAGAACTACTCTACATAAACTGTAACTCTAAAAAGACTCAGTGCAGAAAACTCATAAATGTTTTGCAACAAATGGAAAAGTGTAACTTTTGTAACTTTTTAGGATCCTACTGCAGAGGAATCTTCTTCTGCTGCTATGAAACAAGATCAAATATCTCCTCGTCAAAGTACCCAGTACTTATCAGAACTTTCAGTATCACAGCAACACAGAGAGGTGAACACGAAACTCACAGCAGGAGATCAGAAGCAGGTGATTGGTCTGAGACTCTCAAGCTCTGACGTGATACTCAGTAAATTAGTCTTTTTTTAACAACTTAAAAAGAAAGTGTTTTTAATCTTATTTTATTCACTGTTCATGTTTAATCTGTGAACCGACTCTGTTTCGTTTAAATAAATGCTACCAAAACCTCACTCTAAGTTCTGTTATTAATGCTTATTAGTATGTCTTCTGTTAGATCAAGCCAACAGCTGCGAGACCTTTACCTCTACCTCCCATCAAGTGCATCTCCACAGAGGGGAAAAAAAGGGGCAAAAAGACGACAGGAAGCCTAACAGCTGGCGTGACTGCAGCCTCCACATCAGTTAGTTCCTCTACAGATGGATTCTTATCAGTTCAACAGGTCAGATCAACGCTCCCACTCAAAGACCTGAGAATACAGAGGCAGATACTGTTGGAAAATTAGAAATATATCTGGAATCTTAAAAAAAAGTTAGGGTCAATTTATAATCCAAATGACCCGAATTTAATGTTTTAATCAGTTCAGAAGATCGACATCAAATTCTGCTCTGGCTGAGAGGAATGTTTTTAATGTTCTTAATGTTTGAGATTTCGTATTTTGGCTTTTTTTTGATCTGTCAAACAATGAGCCATGTTCCTTCTGTGGAGAGAACCAGCAACGTCACCAATGCTTTGATGTTCATCTGTTTTATGGTTTCCTGTTCTACGTTCTTTAGTTTTACTCTATCACATGTTGTATGTCACTGTTCTGCTTTTTATCTTTCCTTATTCACATGATGTCTGTTTTCTGGTCTTTCTTTTTTTGTTTTTATGTGTTATTGTAAAATCTTTGCTGCCTCAGAGAAATGCATCTCCTTAGTCTGTGAGATGGGAATGGTTCTTTATCTACCTTTCATCATGGTATATGACATATTTTACTCTGATTGTGACCCAGTTTGGTATATCAGTAACCAAAATACAGGTTTAAATTTCATTTTCAGACTCGTCCTTTGACTGCCAGAGAGAGGAGAAGGCTGAGACAGTCGCAGGAGAGCAGCAGCCAAACAGGTAGTCAGTCCTGTCACAACAATTTGAAGATCAAACCTGTAAAATCCAAAAATCAACACATTATTTCTTAATTCCCAGTCATGCACTGAACCACACATGTAAACAGGAATGTACATGAGCATATTCATTCAAAGGATTGAGAATGGGATATTTAGTATTGCATTTGTTTTCAGTAGTTTTCTGCTTTCCTCAGGTGCTGGACGAAGGGCGTCTTATGATGTTGCTTCCAGCAAAGCAGAGCAGCACATCGTCCCAGTTACTCGATCTGCTTCATATTCTGTCATGGAGTCCAGCAGTAAGGTACAGAAGCTCCGCCCACTTCTTACAGTTCTAATAATCATTCAGCCCTGTGATGGACAGGTCACCTGTCCAGGTCGTAACCCTTCCTTTCACCTGATGACCGCTGGAGATCGACACAAGCCTGTGTGACCCTGAGTGGTAACAAATGGGTATAAATGATAAATGGATGCATTCTAATTCATGCAAATGAAAAAAGGAATCAGCAGTTTGCAATAAAGTAAATAATAATCTGAGAAACAATCTGGAGCCATTTGGTGCAGATTGTCTCAATTTAAAGCAGGTTTCTGTCAGATCTTCTGTCATGTGAGACAATTCTTTTGTAGGTGCAGGATAAGCTGACAGAGCAAAAATCGGATGAAGACGAGTGCACCTCATCTACAAGTTCCACAGAGCGCTCAGAAGGAGACTGCATGGAGCGGTGAGAAAGCATACCAGCGAAGAGTCTTATGATCTCTTACACATGAGTAAATGTTCCAGTGTGTTTGTAAATTTATCTGCAGAAAGACTGAATCCTGCGACATGCACGATTTAGTCCATATGATGACTCAGACTTTGAGAATGGATGTTGGGCATGAGATGGACAAGAGCAGATCTGAGTCCAACTCACTGCCAGAGTTCAAACTGCACCGCAGGTACAGGGACACCCTAGTGCTTCATGGGAAAGCTCGAGAGGAAACAGAGGACTTGTCGCTCGCTGAAATGCCACTAGGTTGAAAACTTTTCATTTAATGAGTCAGTGTGTCAATCTGTAGTATCTTCTTTGTTTTGTTAAATAACTCTGTTTCTCCAAAAGGCTCTACATCTGGTCCAGCCAAGTTAAGAAGAGCAATAGAGCACCTGAGAACAGATGTGGTGAAGGGTCTGGGCATCAAACTTTTGGACAAAGCGCTTGAAATCATGGAGGAGGATGATGAAGTCAAAAGAGAAGTAAGTTAAAACATGTCAGACATCAAGGTAACTCCAGTGTGAAGGTCTTTATTCTGATGCTGGAAAGAATAAACCTATTTTAGTTTATCGGATGTTTATAAATACATTTCAAAACAAAAGGATCAGAAATGATGATTACTAATACCAATAAAAGATTAGACCCTGCAGATAAACTGCTGTGAACACAATGTATACGTGCATCTACACATTTTATCTGCTATTAAATAAAATGTTTTATCTTTTAAAATCAGTAGGCCTACTTGTGAATTTCTGCATGAATGAATGAGGTTCTTTTGTTTGTTGGAGTAAGCCGAATAAAGTTTAACTGAGTTTTGGGCATTTTGTTTTTTTTTTTTACTTCAGATCAAAATTTACTAGTAAACCTGCTTAGATTTTTAAACTGATCTCGCTTCAATTTTTTCTAGCTGCGCCTTCGTGACCTGATGGGTGATGAGAAGTATCAATCCTACGCCGTCATGGTGAGGCAGCTGAAATTTTTTGAGGACATTGCCTTGAAGGCTTAAAGAGGACTGTGAATATGGGAACACGCATAAGCAGATTTAGCTGAGAAGTATTTCTGTAAATTTGCTCTGCTCACAAGCATCTTGCCATGTCTTACAGTCCTGGTGAAAATGTGTTTGTTTACAGAAACACTGGTAGTTGTTTTTAAGGAGAAATTTGAATTCATGAGAGGTTTCCTGTTAAATTGGGATGCTGAACTGGAGCTCTTTTCTTTCAGCATGTAAGTCTTTGTTGATGATTCCAAGTTACTGTCATGAACCATATATCAATTATGTAAATGATTGTGTAAAGGTTCCTTTTTTTAAAGCTCCTAAAGTACAAATACAGAATATGAAAGTAATCTAACATTGTATATATCTATGCAAAAATATTGTCATGTGTCTTTATTTGTAGTATATTTCTCATGTATTTTAAAAACAAGCCAAAATTTCATAATGCTGTAAGTTTGAAGATCTTAGATTTAACCTCTGCTGCTCTATTTTCCTCCTTATTAAATATTGTAACATGGATGTATTGTAGATATTAATATCTGAACTTTTTCTAATAAATTTTGAACATATTTTTGTTTAAATCTACTTTAATTTTAGGTGCTGCATAAGACAGTTAAATCATGACAAAGAACATGTTTTGGTCACATGACAATTTCCCAATATCTGCTGAACAAAAAGTCCTTCCAAAAACATTAAAAAAACAGACCCAATCAGGTGTTTATTGTTTAAAATATGTTCCAATAGCGACAGATTTTTACTTCAGAAATGCCTTTAATGTGAATTATGATGAAAACAATTCCTCATATAAAAAAACTAAAGCCAGACAAGGGATGAGTTATTTGTGCTTCTTCTTCTTGGAACCATCCTGAGGTTTTTGGGGGGATTCTCCACTGCTTTCTGGTGGAACTGGCTGCCAGGGCAGAGGATTCCTCCGGTACATGGGCCATGGAGGGAGCGTCAACTGGGAAAAAAAAGAACAAAATTCACTTATTGATCTCCCATAAAGAAATCTTGACCTGGTGATCCACCACATACCAACTGGAACTAAATCCAAACACTTACCACACAAGATATAGCAAAACCACCCAACACTATGTAAACTGTCCATCCAAACTGCTGAATGATCAGACCGTAAACAAATCCAATCACCTGTAAAGAAATTATGTCAGTAAACCTTGTTAAAGGCAAAAACGCTGCATTTGCAACCTGTTTTTGTATATTTTTTTTTTTTTTTTTACCGCAGAGATTAGTATGATTCCTTGGAAAATCTGTTCAGCCAACTTCTGGCCCTTATAATCCTGTAAGAAGGAAACAATAAAAATTCTGCAATTAATAACGCTGCAAACTCCAACAACACGCACCATGTTAAGTGTGATTGAGTCTTTTCCAAATTTTTAAAGTACATATGTTTCCTGTAAATGTTCTTTAAATGAACATTATTTTTAAATTTTCTGTTTGCTCTGCGTACAGACAGTAATTAAACTGTTCAAGCTGGATATCTGTTATTTTGTTGGCTGGACTCGGCAGAAGTTAGCAGCTGTCGCCAGACCTTTGAGAAGCTAATGGTAGATAGCATAAATAGAACCGTTAGCTACTTAATTTGCAGTTTCACATTCAGTTAGGTAATCGTTTCTTACCATATGTGTGGGAATAGACTTGAATATCGACAGCATGTTTTTACTTGTAACAAACAGAATGAACGGAATTTTATGGCTCAAGCTAGCGATAAACTATTAAACTTCCGGTTGTTTCAAAAGCTACGTCGGATTTTCAGGACCAGTATCTTAACGTTGCAGGCGTAGAAAAGTTTAACTGATTTACAAATCATAAGCGCTCGGTAAACCGCTTAGAGCGGCGGTCAATGTTGTTTTTAAACTTGTCAAAGTTTTGACTGTCCACAAGAATGCCTTATGAAAATGCGAATTGTCTTTATTATAAACATTTTACTGAATTTATATTTTTATCAATATAATTTCTAGTACTAAAGCTGTTTTTGTATCGTTTGTAATCTAAATGTTTGTTGTTTTTTTTTTTTTTTTAAAATAGTAATTAATTAAGTTTTTAGTCAGGCAGTTCTTAAATACCTACAACTACGTGCAAAGAACGTGATATAAACTTGTTGATGTTGAGTTGGCAGTTTGGCTTCATTGTAAATTTTTTTTGTGTTTTTAAAAAAACTGCCGCGGTTGCAAGTATCTTAAATGTAAGTAAAATTAGACACAGTTAACATTCAGCATTCAGGGTTCGTGTTTATTCGGTCGCCACGCAGCGGTGAAACAACGTTACAAACTGGGAGACAATCACTTTTCATCGTTTGGTACTGTTTGTAATTTTTTAATGTGAATTTTACTTGAGTGCTCGGGAAACAGATGCGACGATTATCATGACACTGAGGAGAGGTAGGCGCATAGTATTTGTAATTTGCTGTTTGTCCATACATGCTAAATACATAATTCTGGGAATTGTGCCTTAAATTGTTTCAGCTCATATAAGTAACGGATTTAAAATGTTATCCACAGTAAACGTGATCATCCTCATACTGCTGGTTGTGGCCTTCCTTATCATAGTTCAGCGAAATCTCCTCAACCTCAGTGACTTCTTACACAAAGAAAATCCAGGTATGTTATTTGCAGGAGATACAAACACCCTCACGTGCAGTTATTGATTAGTGCATCAAAACATGCTCATAAAAGTTTTGTGTCTGTGTCTAGATGCCGGTGTGATTCTTCCCTTTGAGGCCGAGCTGTCTCCAGATGTTAGATTTGATCAGGAGCGGAAAGGAGAGGAGATTCCTGTCCTCATCACCGCTGCAGAGGACAGACTTGGGGCTGTGATCGCTGCAATAAACAGCATCTACTACAACAGCAAAGCCAATGTGGTTTTCACCATCGTGACCACCAATGACACAGTGGATCATTTAAAGTAAATCTGTTATCATTTACGTAATCCATTCAGGAATCTGTATGTTTTTAAGTAACCTGACATAATTGTTTTATTTGTTGACAGCTTGTGGCTGAGTCAGACGAAGCTAAAAAATGTTAAACATAAAGTCATCGTTTTTAATCCTGAGCTGCTAAATGGGAAGATATCAAAAGGTTCTAAGACGGCAGAGACGTCTGCACCAGTAAGACAACTGAATACAACACAAGCATCTAAAAAGAATTGATTGTGCTGGTATTTTTGCAGTGTCTGATTTTTATTTTGGGTTTATTTTTAGCTGACGTTTGCCAGGTTTTATCTGCCGTTGTACATTCCCGAGGCAGAGAAAGCCATCTACCTGGATGATGATGTCATCGTACAAGGTAAGAATTTCTTTGTATAATAAACCAAATGAAATCTATTGTAAATTAGATTATTTGGGAGGGAGAAATGAATTAAACCATTTATCTTCTGTGTTGGATTTTAGGAGACATCCTAGAGCTTTATGAAACCAACCTGAAACCAGGACATGCAGCTGCCTTCTCTGACGACTGTGACTCCGCGTCTGCTAAGGGCATCGTTCGAGGAGCAGGAAACCAGGTGCACAAGTCTCACAAAAACAAATAGTTTTCATTGATGTGAAAAAAAAACACAAATATTTTAATGTCCAATAGCAAACCTTTGTTTTTTGTTGTTGATTTATTTATAGAACAACTATATAGGTTTCCTCAACTTCAAGAAAGAAGCTATTAAGAAGCTGGGGATGAGGGCCAACACCTGCTCTTTTAATCCAGCGGTCATTATTGCAAACCTGACAGAATGGAGGAACCAAAACATCACCCAACAGCTGGAGCACTGGATGGAGCTCAACACTCTGTAAGTGGAGCAGCAAAGTTTTTGTTGACATGTTGCTTAAGAAAACTCACCATTTACTACTTCGATTTTACCCAGGGATGATCTGTACAGTAAATCCCTGGCAGAAAGCGTCACTACGCCTCCACTTCTCATTGTCTTTTACAAACGCCACTCCTCCATCGACCCGCTGTGGCACGTGAGACACCTCGGTAAGTGTTAAAAAAACCTGATTTTAAAGTTATCATCAGAAATAGATCTTCTATGTGTATTAGATTTCTAAATGGGGCAAGTTTGTCCTGCTCGTAGCACAGAACCAAATCTCTGAATGTTCTATTCACTGATACAAACAAGACGAAGCAATTTTGAAGGTTTTATCAACATAAAAACCTGTTTAAATTTTCTGTTATCTCCTTTAATATTTCCAGAATTTGTAGTCATGTGACTTCAATTGAGATTTTACACTGAGCTTTTAACTTTTTTAGTTTGAATTAACTAATCTTGAACAGGGACTAACAGTCTTTTATATTTGTGTCTATTACCAATGAAGAATTCAGACTAGCAGCTGATGATAAAAAGTGACACCTTTTCAGGTACTACGGGTGCTGGAAACCGCTACTCCTCCCAGTTTGTGAGAGCTGCCAAACTCCTCCATTGGAACGGATACTATAAGCCGTGGGGGAGAGCAGCGTCTTTCTCTGAAGTGTGGGACAGATGGTTCATCCCCGACCCGACAGGGAAGTTTCATCCTGTGAGGAGACACTCAGACTAAATGACGGGTCTCAGAACTGCTCCGTCCCAGCCTCAGGAACTAGAAAGTCTTTGACTTAGCCAGATATTTCACATTCACATATTGATCCTCTGGATCTGTTTTCATCGTTTTTACTGTTTGATCTGGAATTTGCTTCGACTTAAGCTTCTCAGAACATGTCGATAAACCACTGAAAGGAGACATTTTTCCACTCTCAGATTTCTGCCTTAAAACTAAATGTTTCATCTCCTACATGTTTAAGGTTTTAAAAATGCTGCCTTCACTGACTGCGTGGAATCCAGAGTTCATGCACTTTCCTTTTTCAAATTAAATCCTTTAGATTTTTCTGTGGATTTTTTCTGGAAATCCAGTGTTGCGTGTGCAGGTTCTGATGTCCAATCAATTACAGAGAATGATGGTTTTAAATTACTGCTTTATATTTTATAGAATAAAAAAGATTAACTATTTTCACAGCTACAAAATTGGAGTCTTAGCTGAACCATAAGCAGCCTCGCTCTGAAAGGCACTCAGCACCTGTGGGTTCGCTGAACGTCAACACAAGCTCTCGGAGAAAATGACAACTTTAACACTAAACTCAGTATAAACTAACAGGCCTTAGACTTTTTAACTCAAATCTTCTTTTCCACCTTTATCCAAACGCAAAAGAATTAAATATTTTAGCAATGTGTTGGAACCTTGTATATAATCTCTACTAACATGCCAAAAACTAGTTAGTGTTCAATGTTTTTTTTTTTACAACTGGAGAACATCTGCATGTTTATAGCTGTTTCACTTTGACTCAAACTGAATCATCGGTCTGATGCATCTCTGCAGTTTTTTACTGGACACCTTTATTTTGACAGCAATCTGTTAAAGTTGATCCTGTTTCCTCCCACTAAACGTCCAGCCTCATGATGAACTGTGGATTTCACTAACCAGACTTCACCTCAGCAGATGGAATATATTTGCACAAATGTTACATGCATGATCTTTTTAGACTTTTTGTATAAATTACAAAGCTGTTACTGTAGTGTTGTAACTGTTTGTACAATAGATCAAATAAAGATGTTTGTGTTTGGTTTTGACTAAAAAGACAAGCAGGTGGTTTTTTAAGATTTATTACATTTAAAAGTCATCAGCTATATACAGTATATTTTATTACTCTTCCAACAGTTATGGGATAATCTATACACAACTTGTTAATGAAGTCAGCTGGTCAGTCAAACGTCCCAGAAAAAGACAGACTTGTCAGAAGAATACAGGAATTTTTTCTCTTGCACAGATTTAAAGCTGGAAGGCTTGTCAACACATGTCGTTGTACCGCACAGTGCTGATCGGTTTGGCTTTTCCACTGAGGACAGACTGATGCTCAAACATGTTAAAGACAGACCAGGCGTCCCCATCTTCTTTTGCTGTTGAAAACTGCAGTCTTAATATCTTGTTTTGGGGAGCTGCCATGTTGTATTTTTGGAGCCGATGCACTCAACGTGGGGCTAGAAGTTCCACCTGCATACAATCGTATTTTTTTAAGCATCAAATAATTTCAAACATGAAGAAGATGAGAAGCATGTGAATCAAAGACTCAACACAAAGGGGGCGGGACCCAGCTGCTAGCTTCTGATGTTTAGTAAACAAATTCTGTACATGAGGAATAGTTTGATGCTGCAGTGACTGTTCAGTCGTTTCAACGTCTAACCAGGACTGAGTTCAACTGTATTTATTCTAACCTAAAGTTAATAAACCCAGATTCATCTTAGATACAAACAATCTGCACTGGCTGCATAATGTTTTACAAACATTGTGTCTGAGACTTAAATGTTTACTCAAGCCCATGTGATGATCGGGCCAATGAAAAAACTGACCTGCAGTAAAGAAGCAGCTCATTTGAAATCTGTGTTGAAGTCGTAGGCGTCGCTCGTGTTGACTGTTGAGAGGCTGATGTCGATGGGGGCGGACTGAAACTTCACCCGACGGTCTTCTGCAAAGGCATAAAGTCTAAACAAATCTTTTCCTGATAAATTTGTGTTTTAATAATAAAATAAAATTTCCCCAAAATGTACCTTTTGGTGTATTCTGGAGTTTGTCAGGTTCCTCTTCTACATGCGAGTCCTCAACTTGTTCAGGCTGCAAAAGAAACAAAGGTTTTAACTTTTTACATTCCAACAGGCTCCAAGTTAAATTGATAGAGAAAACAAAAGGATCAGAGTTGGATTAGAAGTCTTCATGAACAAATCAAGACTTGCATTTTGTCCTCATTTCCAGAAGTTATTTTTAAACAGTTTTCCATCTGGAGTTACCTCATCGTTCTCCTTCTGCTCCGCCTCTTCTGCTGCAGCACCGCCGGGTTTTTCCTCAGACACGTCGGTCGCGTTCAGCAGACCTGCAGTCGGGCCTCTGGACGTGAAGCTTATGCTGCTGGCCAGGTTTGGAAATTTAACACCTATAGAAAATACAGTTTCCGGAACACAAAGCAGATATGAGATAAAATGGATAAGATCAAATACAAGCTGAGCAACTCGTCATCCTGTGTGCAGGTGCACGGAACGCTGACGAAATAAAAGGTCTGTTGCTAAAGTTTCTGTTTTACTGCCGATACCTTTTATTGTCTCCTTGTTTCCTGCTTTTATTCCATTTAGATCCCAGCCGCTCTGCATTTCGGCGACCACGGCGTCAGACATGTAGGCGGGGGGGCTGTGGCTGCTCGGCACCTTGCAGTGATAACTCAGTTTGGCTCTGAGGAGGTAACAGATCAACACTTAAAAGAAAAGGATTACAGAGAAACCTGCACCACAACATGGCTGTAGTCAGGATCAGAGTTGGATTACAGGTCTTCATGATGAAATCTAGATTCCACATTGTCTTCATTTCCACACTGTAGCCCAGCTGTCACCCATCCTTCACCCCTACTCACCCTGTCCAATCAGAGAGAAAAGAACTGGCTGCCTGCTCCGCGTTTGGGATGCCTCCTTTCTGTAAGTATCCGCGCTTTTTAGCCAACAGGGTCAAGAATTCCTGGGAATTCCTGAAGTCTGGGATGTTATACTGAAGCATGATCTAGAACAAGGAACATCATCACAACAAGAACCTAAACCGCTTATCAGTTATTTTATCTGACAACAGCTCCGCCCACCTGGTTCTTATCGCACTGCTTCAGCAGAGTCCCGACAGCTTCGAGGATGCTCAGGTGACCCTCTTCCACCTGCAGACTCCTCAGGGCCATGGACACAGGAGGGTTAGATGGCAAAGCTACAACTCCTGGGCTGTCAATCAGCTTCACGTTCTTCGAGATGTTAACTTCCTGCACAGATCTGAAATGGAAAAAGACCCAATTTGATACAAATCAAGAAGACCATATGTTTTAGAAACTCATTTTTATCCAAAAGAAATCTTGTTATCCTTACTTTGTAGTGCCTCTGTTAGTCTCAACGCCACACGCCAGCATCCCTTTCATGGTGTTAATCAGGCTGCTCTTTCCTACATTAGGAAAGCCTGCAGGTGGAGAGAGACGGAAAACATCAACTAATTGACTGGAACACAGCAAAGCCTTTTCTAAACACCAGAAACAACAAGGTCACTTTAATGAAAGACATCTGCACTTACCGAGCACACCAACTTTGAGCACGGCGTCGTTTTGTGTTTTCTCAGCAAAACTTGTCAACAGCTCGGAGAGACAAGAGTTTCCAAAGCAGGCTGCTCCTCTGGATTTATCCAGAACCTCGTTGGAGGGAACAATCCGACTCTTTCTGGCTTGCTGGTGAAAAAACCAGTAGATTATTAAAAGTCTTGTTACATGTAAAAAGGGTTTGATATTTTATAATGATCCACAAACGCACAGACGTCAGCTCTGCATAGATCAGAGTGACTTTTAGTTGTTTGTTAGTTACTCTTGGAGGTATAACCTGTTAGAACGGCACGACACAAGCTGTTCAACATTCTCAGTCCTCCACAACAGTTCAACAAGCCATCGAACTCTGAAGCTCTTACAAGACAATGTTTTTCTAGAATACACCTCCTACCATAGTTTCATTGCGAATCTGTGTTGATGCTTTGAAAGCCACAACCGGAAGCTCCTTTTGTAAACACTCGATCCACCTCTCCACATTTTCCTTTGGTACCAAATCTATAGGAAAAACATACAAAGTCCAGAAAATTTTAATTAAATATATTGGAGGGGGAAAAAAAATCACAAACTGTATTCTAAAGCACCATCACGTACCTATTTTGTTTAGAACCAGCAGTAACTTTTTGTGACTTCCCCTCTGAAGCACAGCCTCCTCCAGCTGTGGACATCTGCATCCCAGTGGATCACGAGCATCAAGGACTTCTATCACAACATCAGATGCATCGATGACCTACCAGAGAAAAACACTGAGTGACTTCTTTTATTTGTGTGAATAATCCAAGCCTGAAGCTGAGCAGCTGATACCTTGTTTAACTGCGCACACAGGAAGTGTTTAGAGTTCTTGTTTATGGTCTGTTTCTGTGCTGTTTTATCCTGAAGAAAGAAAAATATACCAGTCAACACTCCCCTGACTTAAGTTGAATTAAACCGAGATCTGAATTAGTGGGAGCTAAGCAAATAAAGCTTGAAATCAGCCGTCTAATTTTCTAAACTGTGAGTTCAGTTTCGCAGCATTTCAGTGAAGTGAAACTTTCTCATTATGGAATTAAACAGGCTTCATGCAAAAACAGCTGGTGAGTTAGACTTTACCGTGAGAGCCTTCTTAGATTCTGGTCCTGTTTCTTTAGATGAAGCCTCCTTCTCATTTTTCCTTTTCTTGGCCCGTTCCTCCTTTTTGGCTTGTCGTTTTCTTTCCTTTTCTTCTTCAATCTAAACGCATAAATACACATTTAGTACACCATCCAACTAAATTTCTCAAAGTCAGACTATAGACCCAGGTTTTCAGCATCTTTAAAAGTTTGTACAGAAATCGACCTTTAGGATCTTTCAGTAAATCAGTGACCAGATTAACTATAACTCGGTGTTAAGGGTGATTTGGTGATAAATTGTGAATGAGTCCACCTGTAGCCTCTTCTGTTCTGCTTCTCTGAGGACTTCCTCTTTGAAAGGAGCACTGTTAGGAACTCCGGGATCCTTCTTCTTCTTGACTCTGTTATTCACTCCTTTCTTCTTAGCTTCTTTCCGCAGTTTTCTGTTATGCTCTCGGACCTAAACTCAGACCACCAACATGTCAGTCAGTTTAACGTACATTCGCTTGAAAATAAGTGAACATATTTCTGATCGGTTTAAAATATGACTGTTAAAGCCACTCACCTTTCTCTGTATTTTGTAGCGTTTGGCACAGGAGACGCGCTTACTCGCTTTCTTTAATTCTGAAGACGAAAAAAAGGAAAAGCTCACGTGAGTAATGACAGACGTTAGCACGCGATTACCCTTTAACAAGGTGGGCAAAGTGCCATTTAATCCCTTGTAAAGTGGATTTTTACATGCTTATATTCTAATAAACAAAACAACTTACTTGGTCGTTTCATGTTGCAACGCTGAACCCAACAACGTGACTGACAAGGTACCGCACGTGGAAGACCGAAGACGATGTTTCATTTCCGCTTCCGGTAGTGAGTTTCGCCACCTTCTGGCAGGGAGGTTTAACACACCCTGAACATAGCTGATAATCTGATAATACTGTAGTTAAAGAAAATTAACAAAAAAATAATCTGACTCGTGAAAATATCACTAACTCGAATTGCAACCCACTGCTGTAAATTATTGGTTGGTAAGCATAAAAATATAAAGATACAAATACTATACTATAATACTACTGCAAATAATGATAATAATAATAATGATGGTGTTAGGTCGATTTTGAAACATGGAATTTTTAAAGATGTTAAATTTTTTCTCAGTTTTATCTTGAAACACAATATTCATATTGTGCAAATCTAGATGTTATACTCTAGACAGTACAGACCAAAAGTTTGGACATTCCTTCTCATTCTCTTTGAATGTATGCAAAAAATACTGACTGTGGTTAAACTTTGCAGAAGAATTTATCTCTCAGAACCATGTAGAAAAAGTCTGATGAGATCAGCAGAGCATTATAATGAGTCAGTTCAGCCTGGTGGTGGCAGCATTAAGCTTTAGAATATTTTTAAAATTACACACTTATAATTTTTTTCTGAGGACGAACTGCTTCAATCTAAAAAAAAATAAAAACCTGGACGTCAATGCATCATATATATTTACATAAACTTATCCATGAATGTTTTTTATAGATTTCATTCCATATGTGCTATATCAGGCCTTTTAGTGTCACCAAGCTTATCCGTGCTTTATTTTTCTTTTCTTAGAATGCACCAGATAGTTCTCCAAATGTTCTCCTGTTCTCCAAATTAACCTGTTATTTTTAAGCCTGTTTTACATGTATGAAGAACTTCTGTAGCTGCAGCTACACATGAAACACTTGAAATCAAATTCACACCTTTTAGTAGCACCAGGAACATAAAATAATGAAGGAATAAAAAACACCTCCTGATTTGTCAGTACTCCAATTTTTCTTTGTTCTGATGACGACTGGCATTCTGCAAATCAGTGAACTGTAATCTTTCAATATGTTCAATTTAAAATGCAGAGCTTTTTGCTTTAAGAATGTGTGCATTTGCAAGTACATTTTGTGACTGTACTTTGAAGATATTTTGGCATTTCATTCTTATAAAAATAGAATTTATATTCATTTTATTGTGATACTTGCAGACATTGTTTATTGTATATGTTAAACATTAAACTTCCTTCAGAACTAAAGCTAGAATCTTGAAAGTGAAGCAATTATCTGGTAACTTAAAGCTCAAACACAAATTAACTGCAGATCAAACTGAAATGTGAGCGCAGCTTCATCATACTTTGTGGTTACTTAACTCCTTTACAATCAGTGGCCGTTCTCACGGCAGCAGCAACAACCAGCTCAGTGTGCTTCTTGTTATGTTGTCCATGAATCAAACATTTATCTCAAGTCATCAGAGATTACACAGTTTATTTCAGCTGTTAGTCTAATCATTGCACTGTGGCCGATGATGGTATTTTTACATGTCACACCCATGCATGAATGTTTTTATGGCCTGTTTGATACACTTTGCAACAAACAGATACCACAAATTGACACAAAACTATCAGAAATAGATGCAAAATAACAACAAATGAATGCTGGCAACTACAAAGAGATGCAAAACAGCTATAAGGAGACACATAATAACTACAAAGAGATGCAAAATATCCACACTGATACACAAAACCCCCTCAAAGAGATGACAAGTGATTATAAGCATTTTCAAATTGCATAGAATGTGATGCAGAACAGCCAAGAAGAAGCACAACTCATCATCTCTTTAAATATGAGAGCAGTGTTTCTGAGAGGGGGTGGGGTGGGGGTGGGGGTGCATTTCCAATTCTGCACATGAATCCAGGACTTATTTTTGAAAAACCACTGTCAGCACTACCACATTTAGCAGTGTGAGTGTCAGCAAGGTCTATATGGACTCTTTAATGATTATTTGTTACAGTTTCTGTCAAAGTAGCCACTCACCTCCAGACCTGAGGCAGGAGGAACATCACAGGAGGGGGGTGGGGGGTGGGGTTGAGGATGTACGGCAAGCTGTTGTTTCATAAAATCCAACCACACTCATTTCTCCTCAGTAAATCACTAAAAGAGCTTTAGATGTCGTTCTGGGTTCTTCTGTGATTTCAATGAGTCCTCTGGTTTGGGTGGCCACTCCTGGGTATGTTTACCACTGTTCTGTGTTTTCTGTGTTTCCAGTTCTCTGGAGACCAAAAGACTTAAAAATGGCTTTATTACCTTTTCCAGACTGAAAGATGACTCTGTTTCTCATTTGTTGAATGGGTTAGTTAGGCTACTTGTTCACACAGGGTCAGGTTGATTTGCATTACTTTTTCCTTTAGTAAATGAAATTATGTAAAATCTTGTATTTACTCGGGCTCTCTTTGTGTGATATTAACATATGTTTTATGACCTGTAAAATCTAAGAGTAAAAAGTAAATAAATAAAAACAGGAGAAACTGTTACTGACGTAATAGAGCTCAGTAGTACATGAATGGAAAGTGAGCTCATTTTCCGAGAAAGAAAGTTATAAATTGAGGACTGTAGAAAGAATTTCTTGCCTTCTGAAAGACAGAAATATTAGTTTTGATAAAGACTAACTCGCCTTCTTCAGAGATTCTGTCTAGTTGTGTTAAATCTGTTTACCATAACGTTAATTCGATCCGTTTTACCTGGCCGCCACAGCTCGGGCTCTGATTGGTCCGCTGGGTGTCCTGCCCTGAGGTGACGTCAGGAGGATAGCTGCTGGTGAGGTTGCCTCCAAGTTGCAGCTTCAGTCAGAGCTCTTTGAGCAGCGAGGACGGAGTGAGTGAGACCCACACCTACACAAGGATTTCAGGTAAGACGGCAGCCGTTTCAGTTTGTCACAAACTTTAACCGCCACTGTCCGATAAATCCCAAAGGGGCGTGGTTTATTCAGCGGGCTTTTGACAGCTGTTCTTTTATTCTCACGCCACATTTAGGGTGAGTCTGTTATGTTCGTTAAGCGACATTAGTCCGCGCTGTTCGTACTTTCCTGTGAGAGGAACTCGTTGACCGGTTTGTTTCAGGAGATGACAGCAGCCGTTGGTCGGTTCATGTTGTCTCGTGCACATTAGAGATAACCTCTATGTAACAGAGCAGACTCTCACAATGAGGTGATATATTTCTTTAGTCTTACTATCCATAAATAACTGAACACCCTGGTTGTGGTATTAATTAGTAAAACACAGTAATCTCGCCCCCTACCCTTGTTTTTGTATTTTTTATTGAAGTTTCCCTCTCACGTGGACACGCCCTCACCTGCTCTCAGTTTTATTTTGCCAATAAATCTCGAGGTGACCCCAGCTATGTGTGTGTGTGTGTGTTTTAGTATGGCACCGTACCAGGCTCTTGAAATCATTTTTGTGAATCAAATCCTGAGTGATGCTGTGAGGTTTGACTTCATGTTGAGTCACAAACAGCTTTTATCTGTTTGTGTTGTAAAACACGTTGCACTCTGCTCTCAGAGGAACGCGCTCGCCCACTGATGAGGAGGCCTTGACGTTTGGAATTTAACTGTTTGACCCAATGAATCTCTTTTGTTTTTTTGCATTGTTGTGATTGAGAAAGGAATCTAGTCTCGCCAGCTCTGTCTTTATCAAGAAGATTTCTCTGCATTTTTCTTTTTGATCTGTACATACTTGTTGACAGATTTCCTGATCTTGATTTTCTATCTGATCCAAAAAACAGGAAGCGGGTTCAAAACCCGGCTTTGATGAGAACAACAAATCCTAGACTGATTATCTGAGCCCATCTGGGTTCTGCCATTTCCTGTAATTTGTTTAGTCTGTTCTATAATTATTATTTTCTTCACATTTAAAGGACTTAATGACTGAAACAAAAAACGGTTTATTTATTGCTATTAATTGGAATTGGAGAAATACATTTTCAGTAAAACCATTTGGAGTACTAATTTTCTTTTAAATATTTAAAATGTTACAGATGGGCCACTTTTAGGAAATACTAAGTCTAAAAGATGAAAAGGAGCTATTTACTGCTCAGACACAAAAATTATCACTGATGTGTTGTTGAAACATGTTTGAAGAATTAAGGAGACAAATTTTCTCTCAGAATAGTCAAAGTCATCACAGGGATCTGGAACCCATCTGGAATCTTCTCAGTCCAGTTTCTGAGAGTGAAAAAGGGCAAGAAACGCCACACAACTGTCCAAGAAGTTGCAGGCCTGTAAAAACTAAGTAGGAAATAATTAACTGAAATTTATTGGGAAAAAAAGGGAGGTCTGACATTTCCAAGCATGACAAATTTGCAAACAAATCACAGCAAGAATTTGCACAAATTTAGATTTTCACAGTTTGTATTCGCGTCCTGAACTGTCTGCTGGTTGGTTTTGAATTTGAGCCAAAGTCAACACTTTTCAGTGTTACAAATCAAAGGAAAACTACTTTTGTAATGTATCAAGTATTGATCAAGTATGCAAATTCATTCAGGAGGATCTGTTCAGACATGCAGTTTGTTTCATAGCTTCTAGGAACCATTCAGCCGTGTGATTCTGTCTGTGTATGTACAATCTTGTCAGATAGTTCTAACGCTACTTTCGTAACCTTTGGAATCCAACTTGTAACTTCATGTCAATTTGTCACATTTAATTGTCGTCACGTGTGTTTGTGTGTGTGTGTGTATGTGTGTGTGTTTCTTCTGTCCACTGCTCATCACAGGAATGGGAAACCAGTGAGTACAGCATCTCTCTCTCTGTAACAAAACAAATTAAAGGGTGAATGCTGCATGTCACCTTCTACTCAGAGAATGTGGCTTTTGATGTTGTGTATCTCCCAGTCTCAGGCTTCCTCAGTCCTGTTGCTTCTTCAGGTTTGAGTCGCCTGTTTTCATTCACTGACCTAAAGTCCTGTCCTCAGTGGACTCATGGCAATCTGCATGTGTCTTTCCTATACAAACCCTACATGTTTAAGTTTTACCCCCACCATCTTTTTTTTCTCTTCCCCCTCACGTAAATGAAACATGAACCTCAATCTGCTGTTTATAGCATTAGTCCGTTTAATAAAACGGACCCCTTGCTCATGTTTTGACTTGAAATCTCCAGGGCTGGAGTGTTTTGCTATTAAAACAAGTGTGTATGGAAGGTGCATGTTGACATTTGTTGGGGTTAAAACTACCTGTAGAAACACAACCAGCAACCAGCGAGGCTGATGCTTTCAAATGTTTTGAAATGCCTTCAGTGTTTCAGTATGGCACATTCTGGGTGCATGAGTCATCATGAATCTACATCTTCTTATGAGCAAGGTGAGATGCTACAAACAAGCATGATGGACGAGGTGCTTTCACTGCTTCTCTGGCTTCACCTTGTGCACTTATTATAACTGATTGTTTCGGTAATGAAGTGAGTAATGTCCTGAAAAAATACAGTTGGTCAGATCCCCCCCAAAAAAACCATCTGATACATATAAAATGGTCCTTTCAGGACCTTGTTGTGGGGTCACTTTGAAACTAGAGAGATGTTGTTGTTTTTTTTATTTTTTAAAGTGAGGCTCAGTTTCACAAAATATTTTTTTACACTCTCATAAATAAATCCTACCACTTTAATAGGGTTCATACTTCTAAAACCAGCTGTTTTGAATCCTGTATGTGTTGTCTGCCCTCTAGTGGAAGATCTGAGTAATGCAGATGGAAAGTTCCAATTTTATTCTTATGAACCAGCCATCAAAAATAATAATAGCTGGGCAGCACATTTTATTCTCCACCACTAAACCGGCTTCTTTACCCACATATCATTCATCAAAACTTTCACCTCAGTAAATGGAACAATTAGAATTATTCATTATTGGTGAGCCATTTTACCAGCTCACCAAAAACCACACCTGAACCCACAGCAAAGACTGCCAGATGTTTATTACGCATATGATACATCAGATGAAGACCAGATGTGAACTATCATTGTTTTGTTGCATTTCCAGCTGTCATGGCAACAGGATTCAACCACAAACCCCTCTCCTCATTGAAAATGAATGTAAAACGCTCCAAAAATAGCTTAAAATGTGATCATTTTTGAGAGGTTACTACATCAACAAACTTATCTAGTCACAAGACATGAGTTTATCAAAGATTTAAAGATCTTTTCTATAACTTCTACCGTGTGACTGTGGTAGCACCATTAACCATCAAACAAACCTGTTGAGCCCATAGGAGAGACCCTGTGATGCATTGATCCAACTATCATATGTACATTAAATTTTTGGTTAGCATGGCAACACATTTTGCAAAAAACCGTAATCAAGATACCCTACAGCATCAACTAGCTGGCTTAATCCTGCCTATGACATATCAAACTGACCGGGTCAGTCACCAGACAAGAACCAATGTGGTTTTGTGGCATTTTGAGTTGCTATGGCAACGAAATTCACAAAAACCTTTCATTAAAATGGCTCAGATTATCCTTAAAATTGATGATTTTTGAGAGATGGATGTGTGTAGACACTTTGACCTACAGATATTATTACACCTTTTAATCTGGTCACTGGTCTATAACATTGAAGCATCTTTTCCATATCTTCTACCGTATTACCATGGAAACGCCATTCACCATCAAACGCACCTGGTGGGCTCACAGCAGACACTATGGGCTGTGCACATGTGATGCATCAAATTGATCGGCTTTGTCAGGAGACATGAACTATTGTGTGTACATGACAATTTGGGTTACCATGGCAAAAGGTATCCATTTAAAAACAACCATATTGTAACCCTATGGAATAATATTTGAAATCATTACATTTCCTCATCACACTCTCATATTAATCAGCCTTTTTATCACAATTGCTGCACCTGTCAGCTGTCACACAGGCTCGATGGCGGATGAATGCAGCTTTCTGATTGGCTGAGGGTTTCTCAGTCACTCACACTGTGCTAGTCCGCTCAGAATTACTTCAGGAACTGTCTAGATATTTATTATTATTATTATTTTATTTTTTATTATTGAATTCCATCCATCATCTGTAACTGCTAATTTGTATTACGGGTCATGGGGAGCTGGTGCCTATTTCCAGCTGTCATTGGGTGAGAGGCAGGGTTGCACCTGGACAGGTAATCAGTCCATCACAGGGCCACATACAACCACTCACACCAGGGACAATTCAGAGCCACCAATTAGCCTCAAGCATATTTTTGGTCTGTGGGAGGAAGCCGGAGTCCTCAGAGAAAACCCACACATGTATGTGGAGAACATGTAAACTCTGCGCAGAATAGTTCCAGCTGGTTTCGAACCCAGGACCTTCTTGCTGCAAGGCGGCAGTGCTACCCACTATGCCATCATGTAGCAAATTATTAAATAATTACATCATAAAATATGGCATAAATATCATATTTTCTTATTCAATATACAGGTCTGTAAAACTTTTTTCTTTCTGTTTTTTCATATTATGTATCCTTCTTTCAGTGGTTTAAAGAAACATGAATATAAATCAGATATTATTTATTGATCTATTTGTTATTATGAGATTTGCCCTTTTTTATAAAGGAATAAAAACATTTGGAATGAATTTTCCAAGAAAATTCAAACGATTTAGCATGAATAATATTTAACACCAGCAGATATGCATTATGAGTCAACTTTCAAGACCTTCAACTCCTCTTCGTATTCTGCTTGAAAATCAGACAATAGCAACATAATAAACCTGTAATCCTACTATTTCTGTGCAAACAAACAAAACACTCCATCATTTTCTCACAGGAAAATTATGTTTTCTATTATTTCTATTTTCTGATCTGTAATTTATGAAAACTGTTAAATAAAAACTCAAGCCTTGTAATCGAGCCTCATCGCACAGCAAGAGACTGGTGTCATGTTTAGAGTGAGATTAGAGTTACAGTTTACACAACATAGTTTATTTTTCCTGTATGTTGTTAGACTCCAGACGTTAAGGTTACAAAATGTCTGATTTACCGGCAACGCTTCCTCTTACAGCTTCCGTTTGAGGCAAATGTGTCGTTTCTGTTAGCATGTTGTTTTTGTCTCATCTAATTTAGCAACGCTGACCTTTTTGCTCACTTTCTCTTAATGGAGTGTAGATGGAATAAAATATACACATTTAAATGTTTACATTAAGTTTGGTTCATAATACTTTTATAGTAATTTAAGAAACAATATAAAAGTTTTTTGTTTAAGTGTTTTATTGTAAAACCTGAAATTGAACAGTACTTCTCCTCTGCAGTCGTCTGTGTCTAAACATTCAGTCTAAATACTGTCACATATTGCAGCTAAACTTCAGTACACAATCCAGTACACACGCGGCACCGCAGTGTGTCCTTTTGGTTTCCATGACAGCATATATGAAACCAACATCTGGCAGCAGTGAAGGTACCAAGTGGGCCATCGTGTGTGTGTGTTTGACCCAGAACTGGACACACAAAAAGAGATCCTTGAGTTTAAAATAGTGTGTGTGTATTTTGAATTGCTCGATTCCTGACAGAAATTACCATAATTAGCATAATATTCAAAATAATATATTATACCATCTTATATAGATGACAGGGACAGAGAAGGAGGGATTTCTACAAATGTTTAGTATTTAGTTAAATGATAGCTGACTGAAAGCTGCTTAAGGTTGAGGCCTTTGAAATAAAGCAATGCATAATATTCATTAGTTTGAGTTGTTTTTGAGTCTAAAATGAACTTAAACTTGTGGGTGACACAAGCTGTTAAGTTATCATTATATCAAATATAAGCCATAACTTAGAATGTAGGTAGTTTTTTCTTCCCTGATGTTGCATAGAAATATTATGGCATGGTAATACTTGAAGTGATTAGATCTTTCAAAAGTGTGTTTCTGTTGAAAGGTTATGAAAAGTTAATATCTTACCTGTTGTAACTGGCTCTTGTAACTGGCTCTTTGAACAACCTCCGTTTACGGAACTGAAGATTAGGGAGTTATTGGGGTCAAGACCAAAGTGGATTTTTAAGTCTTATTAAAACACTCTAATATTTCAAGTAGATCACTTAAATTCTATAATATGCTTTTTTGCATCACTGACAGTTTAACATTACAGAATTATTCACATGGAATTTTATGTTTGTTTTTTTTTTTATACTGGCAGCATCAGCTAGCTATAGCATCTCCAGTACAGCCTAGGAAACTCTGACAGAAATATCGTATTTCTGCCAAAATGATAAAGTAATGCAAAACTGCATAAAATGTTAAGGTTTATAAAACAATGTTTGCATGAACTGCTTTACATTTTTGAGATAGTTTTGGCCTGACAGTGATCCACTTTTTAACGGACTCTTCACAGATTAAATGCTGACTCAAGTTTAGTCAGAATTAAAATCCAAGAATCTTCACTTCTAAAGATCAGAACCATCCTTTTAAGTAATTCAGAACATAATCATTTCCTTTGAGGAGAGTGAGTGTGACTTGAGTCTGTCTCTGCTGTAAATTCTTGTACTGTTGATTATTACTATAACTTCATGTCCCATGTGGATGTAGAGAAAAACAGCATTTTAAGTGCATGATCCTATTTTAACTGTAACTTTTATTGATTGTAAACAACAGCACACATAGTATCCATTCAAAAGAACTCATAGATTAAAGATTCACATAAACAGCAACGAGTCATCAGCCAGTTTGTTCTCTATGTTGAAAGTCAGAGAAGAAGCAGGATTTACAGTATAAATTATTCTTTTTAGATATACAGGCTTGTAATTACTCACCATTCCAACTCTGAATTTGTCAATGACCGTGACTGATTCAGTTATGGTACCCGAAAGTGTGAAATGGAAATGACGGCTGGGGTTATCATCATTCAAGCATCATAAGTTATTTTATCTTTTAGTCCGTTACTTCATTCTATCTTCAGTCACATAACACTGGTGTGAAGAAGTGTTTGTCTCCTTTGTGCTTTTTTTTTTTCCATGTTTGCCGCACATGGATGTTTGAGATCATCAAACAGATGTTAATATTAGACACACATAACATATGTAAACATAAAATGCCACTTCTAAATGAATGTGTTTATTATTAAGAGGAGAAATATCCAAACCTACAGGGCTCTGAGTGAAAAGGTAATCGCCACAGCATCTGAGTTGGATTCAGGTCAGGACTTTGACTTGGACCAGTCCAAAGTCTTCCTTTTGTTTTCTTCAACCCTTCAGAGGTAGACCTTCTGGTGTTTTTTTTAGATCATTTTCCAGCTGCAGAACCCAAGTGTTCTTCAGCTGGGAGTCACAGATGTGACATAGATGTTTTGGTTTAATTTACCACAGCGAGTCTATTAGCAGGCAGCAAAACAGCTCCAGACCATCATACTACCACCACCGTGTTTCATTGTAGGTATTATGATCATTTTCCAAAATCCCCTTAATAATAAAAGCCTTCAATTTAAAAATTGCATTGTGTGTTTATTTGCATTATCTTTGTCTAATATTAACATTTGTTTGAGGATCTGAAACATTTACATGTGACAGAAATATTTATATAAAAAAGAAATCACACTCACATCACTGTACATTTTTCTCTTCCACTCATGTCTACAGACTTACTGCATAATTCAGCAAATCATCTCAGAGATTTTAATACCAAAACTGGGATAATAGTCACTGTGTTATGAGATCTCTGTATTAATATTCATGTAAACAGTTGTGATGTAAGTGTAGAATTGGCCAGTTTTCTTTATTTCTCTTGTGATTTAAGTATTTGAGGTGATGTTAGTAAATTGGAGGTAATGAATCCCCAGCTGTTAGTGAGAATCTTGAAATATATTTACATCAATGAAGTCATCCAAAAAAGTAAAAAGAGCTCCGTAGTACTGACAAAGTCTCATTCCTTGTAGCTAATACTAATGCACATGTCTTTTATCCCACTCTTCATCACTAGTATTGTTTCTGATCGTCACAACAACAAGATGCCACTGGGTGAGGACTGCCATGCCTGGAAAAAGAAGACCTCAGACGTGAAGGAGAAGTACGACTTCAAAGAGGTTCTGGGAACGTAAGTGTCTGGATTTTTAAAAAAAACGTTTTACTAGCCGCAAAATTTATAATCATTTAGATGAGCATTTTGTGGTTTTTACGCTGTAAACCAGTGTGATTATTTATGTGTTTTTAAAATGTCTAATGGTGAATTTGTTGTTCATGTTGTTTTGTGCTTTGTGGGTATTTTTAATGATTTAAATGATCATAATCATGCAGCTGTTCAGGAAATCTATAAATAATTTGTCTTCATTTTGAACTTTTTGCCTAGTTGTGATGCATTAACATTAAACATGAACATTAAAGGCAGTGACTTTATAGTATATTTTTTAATTTGAAGAGGTACCTGCTGACTGTGTCTTCAGCACATCTCTGTGATGCCTAGAGACTTTAATCTGCTGACACGTGAATATTTTTAAACAGAGCAGCCACAAGCATTGCTATGAGAGGCTGACATCATAAATACACTGAACAGTAGATAATCTGTCTTCTGAGCCATAAAACTGAATCATTTAAAGTACATTTAAGAATATCTGCAGGGTTTTTGAACCCTGAACAAACAAGATTCGCTCACTTCAAATACGAAACAACATTTTGGGGTGTTTTAGATTTCATGTTAGTTTCAGTCTGAAAGAGTATGAATTAGCTCTTTTCTCTAACATGCATCAGTTATGGGAAAAGTCACATGCTCTACATGACTGACATCTACCAGCTTGTAATGTAGAAACAGTTTGTCCTAGTGCTGAAACGATTCATCACGAGTGACTCAAATTAATTGATTACAAAAAATCTTGAGGTAAAATAATTAATTTTGATGCTTCATCATGTGACATCACGCTGCTCAGTGATCACCTGTTTCACACTTATCACTGTCATTACCGCTGACACTGTTTTCTTTGTGACTGACAAACATAGAATAAAGAACATAAGAGAAAAAGATCTAGAAGTCTGGGGCTATGTTGCACAGAAGAAAAACACGACACTGAAACCTAATTAGTTCAACACAACAGTGCGACGTCAGTGACTGACGTGCTTCTGATTGAAACATTTGACTTTCCACCCCAGAAACAATTAGTCTTTACAACAAAACCAGCTTCTATCATCCTACTTCAAGAGGAGTGAAGATGCGTCAGTCCATTCAGCAGACACAAGAGTCCAGTCTTTTGTCTGCAGGCGTTCTCATTCAGCTCCTCTCAGCTGTCGGGACTTGAGCACCGTATAATAAAACAAATTAAAAAAAAAAAAATTTCTGCACAGATTTACCTAAAGATCAAATAAAGTTTTGCTGACATGTTGTTAGTAAAGGATTTATGAGAGAAAATACACTTTTGTGTATTAATTTGTGCATATGTTTTGTGCAGATCTGCTGAAACACAGACTTTTAGAGATATTGAAGTGTTTGATATTAGTCAGATGGGTCTTAATGTGGAGTCTGTCACCAAGTCAAAGTGTCGTACTGTTGGTACTTTCTGGGTGAAACAAAGTGTTTTAGATGTTTCAGACTGCTGGTACAGTCCTCAATTTATAACACACACCAGCATACTGTACCATATAGACAGAATAATACCAGTTCTTAAAGTCCTTGCTGGGTTTAACTTGGTTCTTCTGTCGTTAACTTCGACAGTAAACATTTTAAACCCCCCCCTTAACAATCTGAAGCCACTCAGTTTCTGTACAAATTAAATAGTTTATGGCATTTAAAAGTAAATTTAGATCATTAGTTTACCCATATTTTTCCACAATCGTCCATGTAGATGTGTCACAAGACAAGATGTTTATCCAAGGTGTCACACTGAGAGCACCACACCCACATCCTTGTTTGTCCAGGATTAAGTCTTGTGAGCTCCAAGTCAATCCACGGAAAACCTAAACTTGTTTACTGATGTTATGAAAACTTTCCTCTGCTTCTTGAGGTAAAAAAAAAATCCACCTGTTAATCCAATCTCCAGTTATAAACATGGCTGCAGTGTAAAATTCATTAACTTCGAACTTGTAAAGAGTGCTGCATAACATTTTTTAGGATTATGGCACCATATAACAAATGCAGGACCAAAATCAAAATGAGTAAAAATATTCTAATATTGAACCAGCTAAAATAATAATTTTTGGAACCTGAGCTAGGTTTTGTCTTTCTGTTACTTTCAGCCCCCCCCCCCCCCTTTTTTTTTTTTACTCTATCTTAGCTGATGGGAGACACACATGAAAAAGCTTTCCAGTTCCCTCACCACTCTTATGGTCCTCCTTCCAGTTCTCCACCTGTTCCCCCCCATTGTTTTTTGGGGCTGAGCTCGCCTCAGCAGAGATCACCCGCTCACCGTATCGCTCAGCTGTGTGCGGCACATTCATTTGCCGTTGCTGGATTGTTGTCTTGGTAACAACAGGAGACACTTTCCATAATGGACTCAAACAGTCACTATGGAAACAAAGTTTTTGATTTGCTATTAATAATCCACCACCAAGCACATATGTGTGCATTGTGCAGGAGATAAACTCGCTTACACTTGAAAGTGCAAGAAAAAGAGAAAGTGATGCAGTCGTTTTTGTGTTGATGTGCTTATTTGTGAGGTCTTTATTTCACTGCCAAAATTTTATGTTTGAAGCATTAAAATTTATCAATATGCTTGTCCAGTTCTGATGAAATCCTGGTAATGGATGTATAATCATCAGTCATGACTGTAATACAATTTGCATANCACTAGGTCCCTCCGTGTGGTTCGGGGATTTTTGCTCATCGTTCTTGTGATCATTTTGACCCCACGGGGTGAGATCTTGCGTGGAGCCCCAGATCGAGGGAGATTATCAGTGGTCTTGTATGTCTTCCATTTTCTAATAATTGCTCCCACAGTTGATTTCTTCACACCAAGCTGCTTACCTATTGCAGATTCAGTCTTCCCAGCCTGGTGAAGGTCTACAATTTTGTTTCTGGTGTCCTTTGACAGCTCTTTGGTCTTGGCCATAGTGGAGTTTGGAGCGTGACTGTTTGAGGTTGTGGACAGGTGTCTTTTATACTGATAACGAGTTCACACAGGTGCCATTAATACAGGTAACGAGTGGAGGACCGAGGAGCCTCTTAAAGAAGTTACAGGTCTGTGAAAGCCAGAAATCTTACTTGTTTGTAGGTGACCAAATACTTATTTTCCACCATAATTTGCAAATAAATTCTTTAAAAATCAGACAATGTGATTTTCTGGATTTTTTTTCCTCATTTTGTCTCTCATAGTTGAGGTATACCTATGATGAAAATTACAGGCCTCTCTGATCTTTTTAAGTGGGAGAACTTACACAATTGGTGGCTGACTAAATACTTTTTTGCCCCACTGTATTCTTTTTAAAAAGACAGCAGTGTGAATAATTGGTGTCAGTGTAAAGACGAAAACCTAAAAAACTGAAGACGTGATTTAAACCAGTGCTGATTTGCTCTGATAATCCCCAGCTGTAACCATATGTCCTTTTAATCAAAACAGATGGGGATTAACAATAAACCAATGGCACTTTCACTGCAATCAACTCAGATTCTCTCCTGCTTTCACCCCTTTTTAATTTTTGTTCCTATTTAAATCTCCATAATCATCCTTCTCTTTCTGTTTGTGTCCAGAACAGCTTGAAACAGATTGTTGTTTGTCAGAAATCCAGTTCCATTCTGGTTCATCACACTTATCACCTGCTCTCCCAGATTTTCACTGAGTTTACTGTAGAATGAGCTTCTCAATGTAACCTGACTGTCTTTTTAGCTGAAAGGGGCTTTTTATATGTGGATGAAGACATGCGTCCCAGACCAGAGGGTCAGAAATGGTCGCTGGACAGTCTCTATCCAGACCACCCACCTATCATTTTCTGTCCCCACCTATTCCTGTTCAGCAGTGTTTGGATTAATGCTGTTTAAAGTAACGACATTCACGAACACACATGTAGTAACAATGAACTTAGCATGTATGTTTGTGGTCTGTGAGAGGAAAGTGAAGTTCTGGGAGAAACCCAATACATGCACAGGACCCAGGCAAGTTTTGAACTCAAAAGGATACAAGATGCTCCCTTGTGGCTAGCTGCAGTACAAGCTGACAAGAATGCAATGTTATGTTTATGAAAATTAGGGATGTCCTGATCAAGATTTTTTGCCCTCAAGTTCGAGTCTGAATCATTTGATTTTGAGTATCTGCCGATACCGAGTCCCAATCCGATCTATAAAACATTCAAAAACGAATAAAAAGGAGCAAATAAACAGATTCATGATGTTCCTTATTTTGTATTTAATTCACTCTATTTAATAATTGGCTGGAGGGATAGTACAACCAGTAGTCCTGGGGCGACAGCCGGTTGCGGCCACTCCAGCACATCCTGGGGTTTCCCCTGGGCTTCTTCACGGTGCGGAGTCATGAAGTTGTTGTGTGTAAAAACGAACATGACGAGAGCACATTTCTGTATTGTGAGCATGCAGACAGTCCGAACGCACACAAACCGGATATTACGCTATTAAATAAAACGTTATGTAATTAAATAAGCTGATCAGAACGGTAGACACTGAAGAAAGAGTGACATGATCATGGGCTGTCTTCTGCATGCAGTAAGTGATCACCTCCATTCCATGGACGAGTTTAAGATAATATCATAGGGATTTAATATGACAATAAACTAACACCGGAACTCATGCTAACGTGGCTAGCGAAGCTAGTGGATCTAACGTGGCAACATTCTCAACACAACATCCACCGAGCCAATTAAAAAAGCTTATTTTGAAGAAAATATACACATCAAGGTTTTTATAAGTCCTCATCTTCTCCATTGTTGTGTAGACTACAGAACTGTTAACATTCACATTTTCACACACGTTGCAGTCGGTCCTCATGGAAACGAGTTGCGAGGGAATCTGATGTCACACGAAAACGTGTATAGATGCTTTAAAAACTAATTAGAATATATACATTTAGTATGTCCGAGTCCTGATCAGGACGTAACGTCCGATTCCGATCGAGTCTGAAACTAAGTGATTGGATCTGGACATCCCTAATTAAAATAGTAACTGAATCGTTATAACATTATCTGTACAAACAACTTTATTTTACCTGGTGTACATATAAAATTTTTATTTCCTGATTAGCAGCCATCCATTCGCATCCTGCTCTGTGTGACTCTTTTACAGCTTTATTTCTAATATGGAAATTCTCTTTGTTTTGAGCGTCACTCAGGTTTGAGTTTGTGACATTTAGGAATAAACTTATATTAAAATGTATTGATATGAATGCTCCAACTTTAATAACTGTTAAATCTTATTGCTGAAGACAGTGTTATAAAGATTGAAATCCACAGTACAGCGATAGGATTACAGTATTCTACGATTGTATTGTTGCAATTTTGTCCCATTAGATGTTGCTCTTTTTATCCCAGAGCGTGGAAATAGTGTGTGTTGAAAACGTTCCCACACTCAGCTGAAGGCTGTAAGATTTCTGAAGGGTAGCTGCACTAATGAACCATGTTGACTTTTCTGACATTTAAATAGCTGCACATGTTCTCATGCTGCGCGCAAAAAAGGAGGAAAATTCTTGTCGTTATTTGCCCAGAATTCAGGGCAAAACACACAGGGGATGGAGCGAAGAGGAGGGTGAAAGCAGGAGAGAGTGGTGTAATCATCTAAAATCATTAGAGCTGATGGACTGTTCAGCCTGCTTCTGTCAAACGGTGACATACTGATCTCTGACCTCGCTGATTCTATTGATTTGGAAATGGGAGTGTTTGTTTGGCTTGTTAACACTTGGTGTGTTCAGACTTTACTTGTTGGCCTGTGTTTGTGTTAGATCTGTGTGTCTGCTCCGAGTTTTCCTCTCATCGGCCTTTGTCTCCTCAGTTCCTACCTCCATGAATGAACAGAGAGCAACCATTCATCACAAGTTTTTATTTTCTGTTACTCTGAGCCGTCTGGATCACATACGTTGAATAATTGACCGCCTGATTTCCAAATAAACTTGGAGACTGGTTTTAATATCTCAGTTGTGTATCAGTATTTATTGGACTATATTCATATTTTAAGTACTTTATAATGCTGATGTAATGTTTCAAAGATTACAATCAGAATGAATGGATGTAATATTTGTATATAACCACAGTTTGGAGCTGGGGACAGAATAAAAAGAGTTTGGTATCTCTTTTGTTTATCGGGACAGTCGTGCTTGCAGAGGCTTGTTAATGACTTTAGATTATGTGAGAACAGCTGCTTTGACTCTGTTGTGTTGCAGAGATTATGGGAGGTGATAAAACTCTCTGGCAAGTCTTGTAAAACGGTGCTGAAAGTTAGAATAGAGTAGTCAAACCTGGCTTCAGACATCTATACAACTTGGCTTTAGAAACCCCAAATCTTCTCACAGCTGAGTGTGAAGCAGCTGAGATGAGAGTGTCTTCCTCCAGGCTGCGGTTGTCAGCTGGAACACAGGTGGAATGGCAGGATGGAGTGAGATGGACTGACATATAGGGGCTTGACCCCAGCCGTGAAAGCATTGCTCTGGTTTGTCCTGGTGAAGAAAGAAGTAAGCTGCAAGGCAAAGCACTGTTCACTGATCTGTCACCTACAGTCGGGAGGTTTGGATCCGGACCAAAAGAACAAAATCCCAGATACACGCAAGATAGATGGATCAATATATATATTTAACTCATTCAGTGCCATTGACGTCTATAGACTTCAAACTGAATCCGAACACTCAGTGCCATTTACGTCTTGACGTCTCTACAGCTTTTATTGGCTGAAATCCCGCAAAGCATTTTGGGGCAGCTACCGGGAACGAGTATTGTGTCGAAAGTGGCGCAGTTTTTGATTCAGCTCGTCATTTTCGGACTTGAGATGTCTTTAGCCAGACGTTAAGGTTCTTCTGGTGATTCTAGTGAAGCTGAGGTGGATTTATCAAACCAGTATCTCCTGTTAGGATCTTCTGAAGGCAGCAGGGAGCAAAATAAAAAAGTATTCACCGCATAAAACACACGGTAAGTGTTCATAAATAAACCAATGGCTGGGGGGGGGGACAGAACAAATGACTAAGTCACGCACTCACGCGTGCACGTGTGCACACACGTACACACACACACACAGTGTCTGAATCAGAAATCTGCCACTTTTTTTCTTATATTTTATTCAAATGTTGAAATTGTCTATAAATTACTCTTTTTAGACATAAAATAAACTATCAAAAGTACTTTTTTACTGTTTATTTTTTACTTTCATAGTAGTAAAACAGTTCAGATGTTGCATTAATCATTGAAACATTAAATATTTACATCAAAGTCACTGATCTGCTTGAAAAACCTCTTTGCACAAAATGTTCTTTATCTCAGCTTTTAGTCCTGAAACATGTGGATTTTCAATTAGAGTTACTCTTTTGTATTGTAGATTACTAAATAACAGTGAGGTAGAAAACATTTTTTATTTATTTTTTTGCTTTTGAAAGAAGAAAGACTAAACTTTGTGCTGATGGTTTCAGAATTCACAGTCATAGGAGAAAATATTCTGTGGGTTTTCAAAAATCAGTAAACATGCTAAATATCTCTTGCACTTAGGGGGATATGAAATCTGAAAGTGGCACTGAAAGAGTTAACAGCTTTCAGAAATGCACAAAGCATAACAAACCTTGCAAAATCTGAATCAGCTGTTTCCTGTCAACCAATGCTTGTCACAATAAAATAAGTGTTGATCATTATCCATTTTCAGATTTTTAGGCTGTCTTCCTCATGTTGTCTTAAGACTGTATCAAATGTAAAGCAGTTAAAGTAATAAATACTTCGTGACATATTGATGTTTTAGTTTAGTCATTATACTTTAACAACAAAAAACACCAGAATATGATCATGTGATGAGTTGTGACCATCGACCTGCATAAAAACAATCAGTCATAGAAATTTAAAGCCAAAAATGAAAAATCATGTCAGATCTTTTTCACCAGGTGTTAACTTCTGATGATTCACATAGTTCTTGACTTTCTGCTGGATGTTGAAATATTCTTTATTACTTCTTAGTTGTAATTAGTTATTTGATGCTTAAAAGAACACCATGATTGTGTGTGAGTGAGTAGGCGGGACTTTCAGCAACAGACTGATACTGTTGTTATTTTTGGATACCTTGGGATGTGGTGTTACTGTTGTTCTGTCCAACACTATGTGAAATCACAGCAAGTTCTGGTTAGGGTTCATTTTTATACAGTTTTGACTGAGTAAAGAAAAATTACTGAAGAAAACACATCAGAGTTGGTCTTTTACGAACTTTGCTTTTCTGCTGTTTGTCTTTTTTATATTCTTACTGTTGACAAATATAAAAGTCCCTTTGATCATAAATTCCTCCATCAATCCAGAAATTCACCTGAGGTTCAGACACACTAAGGATCTCCATGTGTGGTATTTGAATTATATTTAGCACAAACTGATGTAACAGTTTCTATTCTCGTCTCTTTCCTAATTATTCACTGTTTGCATATCAAGTCAGCATCAAACAAACTCAACATTATGAAAGTCGTTCAAACAAAGAGAAACAGCTCTATGGAGCAGATGAGTCTCCCAGTGTGAACGCTGCCCTACTTCATCCATTTTTCATCTGTGTCTCTCTAGGCAGTTTTTTTTTTTCTGTCTCTGACTTAACGGCCTGTTTTCTCCATCATATTCACCCCATTATGCTACAGCTCATCTTAGAGTTTCAGCTTTTATCTTTATCCAATCCCTTGTTTTCTGCAAGAGCCTCAAACTTGTTTTCATTTGGGAGTTTGTTGTGCATGAAAAAAAGTGAAAAGTTAAATCTGGTATTTGTCTTGACCAAAGTGTAAGTGCAGTAAGTATGGTGCCATCTGCAGGAACAGTGTCTTAGGAGCCCTGTAAGGACATTAAGATGCATAACTCCACCTCTTATCTAACTTATGATGTGACAAGAATACAGCTCTACACCTTCGTTCCTGAGTAAAGCGCTATACAAGTACACACCATTTACCCTTTTTATAAATGACTCATAAAAATAAAATTTTGGAAAAACTGCTTCTCTTTAGCTTCACACTGGCTGATGTGCTAACAAACTTTGTGTCCAGATCTGTTCATGTTACATGTTCTTTGTTTGTCTCCTGCCAACCTGAACTGAAACGACTCTGCAGCTGAGTTTATTTGCTTCAAACCAGATAATAGAAACTAACCTGATTCCTATTGCAAGTTTTTCTGATATTTTGCCTGTGTTCAGTGTTCTGAAGGAACCAAGATAGTGACTTCACATAACTTAAAAGTTCTTGATTCTGAGGAAGAGACTTCTGATGCAACTGGTTACCACAAAGTTTGTTAATCATTAAGACCCTGCTGCACCATATTTGTGAAAGACAAAGTGCACAGAAGACATTACATCAGGTTTTTTCTTCTGAATGTGTCTAAATACTAAATAAGTGGGTATTCTTTTATAAAAAAGGAACGTTTAACGAGTGATTCATAGACCTTTAGCAGATCTCTGATGTTTTTTTTTTTTTTTGTAGCAGAGTTCAAAGAAAGTGTTTTAATTTGGGGATTTTGATGATAAATTAATTTTAATATCTCTAAAATGGATGTTTGAGGTTTTAGATCTTTATGTTTAGAAGAGCAAAGATGGTCTCTTATGTTTCAGGGCCAGAATCACAGTTGGGTATCTCTCAGTTCTGATTAGACCAGATGGTCCTCCCCTATGTCTCTCTGACCTTTTCACAGTTACCATTTTGTCATCTGTTTACATACTTCCTTGACCAACTTCTCAGCAGGACGACTGGCAGAAGTGGTTGGAGTTTGATAAACAAAGAGTTTTATGGGAAAATAAAACAAGAAAAGGAGATTTTGGAACTACTGTATGAGAAATGCTTCCTAGATCATTTTTACTTGTACGTTAGAGTTCTCTCTAGCTGTAGTTATTGGCACCGACACCTAAAGCAGATTGCAACAACAGACACTGGCTTCTTATCAGAAAAGAGGAAGCTGAGGAGACAGTGACTGCTGTTTATTTCAGGAACAAGCTAAATGTGTTGTCACAGGAAATGACAGTATTAGCAGAGAAAATATGCCATGTGCGGTTAACACTATAATAAAGGTTTCACTCTTTAAATAATAAATAAAGCATCTTTAAATCGATGTATGGGAATCACAAATAAACACATGATGTTTTAACGTGACTATTATGGTGCAAATTTAATAGAGAATCCCAAATTTGTACAGTTACAACAGTTTGAAACTTAAGATGAGTTTTATTGGCCTGCTAACTTTAAATGGGTGTGTGAAGTATTTGTGTAGTGAGTTTCTGAGAATATGTAAGATTGTTTGGATTGTGGAAAGTGTGTCTTTATTGAGGATTTAGTGGCTATTAGCTGGGATGTGTGCTTGTGTTTGAGTAAGTGTGTTTGTGTGTGTGTGTGTTTCCTCTTCCTGGACCAGAGTCCCATGGCGGTGAGAAGAATGTCCTGTTTGGAACTGCAGAAGCTCAGTAAACTCACTTGTTTACTTTATAATTTAACTAAATTCTCTACAAGATAAAAAAGAAAAAAACACTGTCTACACCCATAAATAATCCTCACAGCGATGCTGTTGGTATTTTCTGAGTCAGATATATTTCTGTCTTATACTTCTCTTTTTTTGGGTTCACTGTGAATTTCTTTTTAAAAGTTTTCTGCTTAAACCTATTAAAAAGTTCCGACTGTGTAACATCTGCTGCGCTGCTACGGCAGCACAGAAGATTACCCACTTCTTCTTTTCCTTTAACAACTCAACGCCAAAATATACTGTAGTGTAGTTCCACATTACAGGCCAAACCACCAATAAACATATCGAATAAGGAGGAAATGGTTTAAAAACTGTAACTTATGATGTTAGAAATGTTGTCACGGTAATGTCACAGTTATCAAAATATATTACAGTATGTAGAAAATGTACAAAAATACTTATTACAAAGTGAAACTGTTGCTGAAACAATGATGCCACCAGCTGGAAAAATGTATTATCAGGGATATTAGTACATTATTAAGTTGATTAATGTTAGTAGTAACGGTGGTGAAAGTAACAGTATTTCACTGTAGTAACCATTAAACTGGTAGCTGTATCGTCCCTAGAGTTTGTGGTTCCACACTCTTCATCACCCTTTACAACATTTTCCAGGTAGCATCTCTGGATTTTAGACAAACATAAAAATGATGAATTGTTATTTTCAAGAACATCATTATTATTTTACTGTATCAATATGAAAAAAATGTTGTAAATGTCTTTTGTAAGAAAGGCCTGACCTCTCAAAAAAACAACCATTTTTCCTGCTTTTACACCCACACACACACACACACACACCCACAAGTGTGTTTTGGTATCCTTATGGGGACCGTCCATTGACTTCCATTGATTTTAGTAACTAGATTTATACCTAACCCAAACCCTTTTCCTAACCTTAACCATTACTGATCTATAACTAACCCTAAGACTAACTAAAACTCTATTCACACCATACCTATAAACCTAACCCTAAAAAGGGGAGTACCCCCCATGGGGACCAGGCTTCGGTCCCCACAAGAACCCTCGGACCCCAGAAAGATAGTAAAAGTCAGGAAACGGGTCCCCAGGAGGTCAGAAATACAAACCCACACACACACACACACACACACCCACAAGTGTGTTTTGGTATCCTTATGGGGACCGTCCATTGACTTCCATTGATTTTAGTAACTAGATTTATACCTAACCCAAACCCTTTTCCTAACCTTAACCATTACTGATCTATAACTAACCCTAAGACTAACTAAAACTCTATTCACACCATACCTATAAACCTAACCCCTAACCCTAAAAAGGGGAGTCCCCCCCATGGGGACCAGGCTTCGGTCCCCACAAGAACCCTCGGACCCCAGAAAGATAGTAAAAGTCAGGAAACGGGTCCCCAGGAGGTCAGAAATACAAACCCACACACACACACACACACACACACACACACACACACACACACACACACACACACCCACAAGTGTGTTTTGGTATCCTTATGGGGACCGTCCATTGACTTCCATTGATTTTAGTAACTAGATTTATACCTAACCCAAACCCTTTTCCTAACCTTAACCATTACTGATCTATAACTAACCCTAAGACTAACTAAAACTCTATTCACACCATACCTATAAACCTAACCCCTAACCCTAAAAAGGGGAGTCCCCCCCATGGGGACCAGGCTTCGGTCCCCACAAGAACCCTCGGACCCCAGAAAGATAGTAAAAGTCAGGAAACGGGTCCCCAGGAGGTCAGAAATACAAACCCACACACACACACACACACGCGCACACACACACACACACACCCACAAACCTGAACATTGTCAATGTTTGTGGTCTTTGAAATAAGATAAAACATCAAGACAGTGAGTGGAAACATAACTGAGTGAGAGTCCTTCAGTTTGCAACATAACGCCCAGTATGGCACCTGAGCTGCACGCAAGAACAATCAGATACATTACTCCACATTTCTGAGAGGTACGCATATACGATTACAGAAATGAAGATCAGCTGTCATGCATGTCATTAAAGACCAACATAAGAAGTTCTGAGCTGGTTCACATGGAGGAGCTTCAGTGTGTAACCTTCCTTGAGGTGTCAGTGTCATGTGACACATTGATGTTTAGCTAGATTCCTAACCAGCATGCATCACTTCACAACCATCACATGATGACAAACAGAAAGGTCAGGTGTTGCATTCAAATGTACCATTTAATCTCCTAGAAAAAAAAAATCTGTTTTAAGCTGATTTTTTTTATTGGTATTTGATTTTGGAAACTTTTAAAAATCTAGATCTTTTCCTTCATCACTAATATATTGTGGCTCAGTTTGCTGCAGCATGTGGGTGTATTTTTACCTAATGATCAAAACGCTCTCATTTGTAGTTGTAGGGTTTGTTTGTGTTGAGGGACGGGTTGTTGACTTTCTGTAAATCCACAGAAGAATTAAATGATTATCTACAGGATCAAAATTCTTTTAATTATGGTCTTATTCTTTTTGTTTCTGTTTGTCCAGTCTTTGTATTTAATCCCATGAAATTCAGGGAAAATTTAGTTTACCTTCACAGTATTTACTCCAGATAAGGAAAAGTTCTTTGTTTGACTTGGATATCCATTACACGGATGTGTTTAGTGAAACTTTTCTAGACTGTTAAAAGGGTGAAAGTTTTGAGTCCAGTACATGGTAACATCTTAAACAAGTTCCTGTTTGTGACAGAAAATCAGAAAAATAAAGGTGTTCTTTTTTTAATATAAGTTCTGTTTGTCAGGGCCAGATTCAACAAGTTTGGCTAATGTTTTTCTTGTGCTATGCTCTTTTTAAATTTGGTAGTTATGTAATATTGTCACTTAGATATTTAAACAAGTTTTTAGAAACCCAGTTTGTGTGATTTACAGCAGAATAAATTTAATTCACTTGAAGTTCGGACTCTAGTGGTGGTTTGATCACAAAAATTATAAAAAAGATAAGCTGATTGTGGAGTTAAAGACAGACGTACTGTACTGTACTTCAATTTACAAATATTTATGTAAACCAGTGTTGGACACTTTACTGCAGCTGGGTTGGTCTGACTGTGGAGGCATGGAGAATGTCAACTAAATCCTCCAGATGCTACCGAGGAATTTGCAGCTTTGACAACATCCTCCACAAAGCTGGATTCCTTCAAGAACTGATGGCCTTTCTGTTGCAATTTAAATTTGTGGAAATTGATCAAAAAGCGTCAATCCCAGGATAAATGTCTAAAAAGAACACAGAGAAAACTGTTAAAGAGACAGATTCTATTAGAGTTCTGTATATAGGCCACTGTGGATCGAGAATAATGTAGCTGTTTTTTATGTGTTTACTCAAACCTTTTGTGTGTTTTTTTTTTTAGTTGAATGATTACTTGATAAAATGCACAAAATGTAGTTCTAAATTAGAATTTTTTTCATCTTAAATAAAGTCAAATAAATCCACCTTAGATGTTTTTTCCTTTAAGTCTCTTTAAAGTGAAGATTTCCTGCCAGAACATGACAGATATTAAAGGCTTCTCACCTGTTTAAATCACAACCTACCTTTCAAGCCAAAAATGTAAACTTAAAACTATTTTATGTTTAAAAAGGATGGAGTTTTAACCGTTTTGTTGAAATCTTAAAAACCACATTTATACATGAGCACACGTGAGATTTCATGATCTTGTGTCATCTGTTAGCACCGAGACGACGTGAAGGACTCTCAGATACTGCTAAATGAAATTTTAGCGTAATACACGTTGAACTGACTTTGTTTCAGCTGTTTTGGGGTTTTCTAAGGTCTGTTTTGTATGGAGTCAATGTTGAATGGTGTTATTCAGATGTAGAACCTACAACCAGAGATTATTTTCTGAGACTATTTTACAATCTGTCGGGTGGTTCATCAGTTATTTTGCTGACAGATTAGATTGACCCCAGCAGTTTATGCCAAATGTTTTAAAGAGGCCCTTCCATTAAAATTGTTTTTCTGAGGGTTCTGTTGAATATTTTAGCGCCACAGGTGTTCTTACTTTCATAGTGGGTGTGAAAACTCTCTCAAACTACGCAGGTGGCAATAAAACCGGAGTTCGAACGGCCTGTATCTGTTTCATCACAACTCCTTTGTTTGTTAGTATTCATCAGCTCCCGCAGTTGAAACCACGCCTAGCATGCTGCTGGCTAAAAGCTGTAGCATAAGATGTAGCAAACAGGAAGAGACTACGTCTGACGTTGCCATGCGCAGCAGGACAGGAAACTGTATACCTTGCTCTCATAGGCTAGTTTGTTAGCCAATCAGAGTCCAGCAAATTCGAATAATGAATATGAACGAGCGTCTGATGAAGCAGCCAAAGCAGCTTGACGGAAGGAGCTGGAACCACCCGAATTTTAATGCAGACAGATTGAAAGGTCTGTTAATCAGTGTTTCCTGACGTTTTTTACATATAAAATGTTTCATATTACAGGTTAATACTTAAGAAGTAACCACAAAGTCCTGAAATGTGTATGAAATGGCCTCTTTAAGCAAAGATGTTTCAAAATGTGTTTCTCTGTGTGTATGTTGGAAATGACTCTCAGCTATGAATATACAGAGATTTAATTTAATAACTGTAGAACTGACTGAGCCATTTTTGTGTTTGCTGGTGCTCAGAAAGCCAACTGTGGTCCAGTTATTATTTTTTTGCGAGTTTCATTGTAATTTGTATTATGAGATGGGTTACTAACACCACAGACATACACCACCTGCTTTTTGCCCTTCAGCAGCAGCTGATAAAAATTAATTTCAATTAATTTCCCTGTATTTGTTAAAAGTGAAACTTTAAGATGGTCAAGAACCAGGAACACATTCTGTTTCTTACCCAGATGCGGCTCTTGTCGTCTCTTTATTTATGTTTCAGCTCTCTGGTAGTTATTGCAAATTAAATAAAGGAACACTATTTGTGTTAAGAGGTTTTTGTAGGTCACCTGATCAGGTGTTTGTTCTACATATGAAGGCTCAAGACCTTGATGGAGCCATCCTAAGTCTATGCAGTCAGCCTCAAAGGTTTCTGTCATTAAAACAACCCTAAAATGTCTTCAAGTTGCAAACTTCTGGCTTTGAAGCATAATTTGTTTTCGTTGTATGATAAGGACTGCAGGGAGCAATCACACACTTTGCTCTATATTTATTTTTAGATAGGCCAGGTGAGGTAGTATAAAGAACAACTGCCTGGAGAGGAAGTAGGACACGTTGGTTAAATGGCTCCAATAAATCAAAGTCAGATTCTTTATTTAGGTCACTCTGCCTCTGAAGAACATCTTTATCTTCTGACTGGTGGTTTGGGTGAGAAGTCTTGTTAATCCAGTTTCTCTTCATAGAAAAGACTTATAACTTATCTGCATAATGACAGGTTCCATTAGACTTGTGCCTCATAAATGGGACACAAACCTCCTTCAGGAGAGAAGTGGGATTCCCATTACATGTGTGTTGGGTCACGTATGGTACAGAACATGTCCAAACCTTCGTAGTGATGTCATGGGGGCAGTGTTTCCATGACGAGAGGCCCGTATGCATCAACATGGCATGATCATAGTGAATTTTCAAGTAGGACTAGTCATGCTAGTCTCATGCTTAGACTCTGACCTCATCATGCTGTTGCATTAGCTTGACGTCATCTTCTAGTGTGTTGCAGCATCTGATCGTGTTCTGAGAGAGTTGTGCTGGTTCTGGGTACAGGGTGTGGCACGGGGTGTATGTGGAGGGATTATTGTGGTAACTTACTATAGATGTATAAAATAATGTGAGCGGGCGGGAGAACACTTCAGGGACCCGGAAAACAGCAGGGACAAACCGATTTTATGAATACCTGAGTGTCACAGCATCATCAGTGCGTTCACTCTGGAAGAGGTTTTCTAAATTTGTTGCAGTCCAGCCAGGTTCCTGTAGGTCATGCAGAGCGTATTGTGTCAAGACGGCTTAAGGCAGATTTTTACAGGAAAAACAAACCCTTTTTCAATACGTTTCTGTCTAAATTTTTTAAATTGAAAGGTACTTAAGGGTTCTCCAAGATTGCAGCTGTTGCTGCAGCAGTTTGTGGGTTACATGTCTGTTTTTCTGGTGACAGTGGTATGTCACTCTACAGTCCTTCCTCTTCTTGGAATGATAATCTATGAACCTGCTGACAGTAGTGCTGTGCTCCCTCTCTGCTCACACATACATTTTTAGCAGCTGCTGCAGTGAGATGAACTCAGAACGACAGGGAATATCTCAATATTCAGATTTCTGAATAACTCATTAATTCTACAGTTAAAATGCAAACAATCATGAACGATGTTGACTGAGATTTGATGTGTAATTATTGGAATGCAACTGCATTCATTCAGAAATGTGACATTCTTTAATGATATTTTTATTATCAAATACAGAAGAAGAATGAATCTCTAAGGTTTTAAAGTTGATGTCAGAAGAAGCACCACAGAATTATGGCATTTTAATCACAAAGATCCTCCCAGCACTTGAATATGTGCACTAGGGTTTTATCTTTATTACATAAGACATCGTGTGACTTCACGCCTCAGGTGAAATGAATACACAATTCACACACCTTTCTAGGTAAACATCACTGTTAACAGTGTTTGAAACATGTTTACACACGGAAACAGCCGACAGTCAAAAGACTGTGCTAGCATGTCTGAGAGCCTCTAATGCAGCTTAGAAGTAATTTAAGGTCTTAAGTTTGGTTGATCCCAACCCTCGAAAGTCCCTACAGTGTTTTATTTCTGTTGTACTACTAATCCAACTAACGCTGATTGGCATGTTCAGGAATGTTGATAGCTGACGTAAAACTGAGTTGGCCCTGAGTTGGACGTCACTGGGCAAGGATCTGAACAAAATGTCTGACTCCTTCAGTATAAAGGTCAGAAAAAATACTCAAATTCTGCAAAAGTTCTCCTAAATTAGTTGTTTTAGATTTCTGAGAAACTGCAAGTAGAGATAGAGGAGGAAAAGAAGGAGTATAAATATGTCTGGTGCCAAAATCACCAAGCTGGATCAGGTGTTAGTGATAGTAGGTAAACAAGGTAAAATAAAGACACACACACCCTCCATCATGTAATCTGTGTAAATCTTCATTGTGTCCATCTAGGTGATTGATGGCCATCATGTGAGTCAGAGATATAAACCTCAGTGTTCAGTACTGGCTCTTCCAAATCATCCCACCAGCTTATACAGGCTCGCCAGAGCTTGAGTCAGCATATCAGAGACTTCAGGAGGAGGCTGATGTTAAAAATAAACACGGTCTGGCATCAATTCCTGCAATATCAGAAAGATTTCTCACAAGACCGGCATTAAGCCAGAGTTTAAGAGATTGTTTAGATTTTTGATGTAACTGATGTAAGGAACGCTGCACGAGCCCAGAGGATAAATGACTTGAGATCCGACCTGACGACCTGTGTTTGTGTTTTACAGGGGTGCGTTCTCCGAGGTGCTCTTAGCCGTAGAGAAGAGGACACAGAGACTGGTGGCTGTCAAGTGCATCCCGAAGAAGGCGCTTGAAGGCAAAGAAAACAGCATTGAGAATGAGATCGCCGTCTTGCACAAGTAATTGAACATTCATTGAGATATTAATGTATATATGTACTTAAACTAAACACTCTTGTTAGTGATTCTCAACTCCTAGTTACAAGGTTGAAGACCTTCACATCACTGTGTTTCTATGACAGTTACATCTTTGACTCTCAGAGAAAATTAGTCTCACAAATTTTTAGAACTCCATCGACACGACGGCGAGGAAATCGAGAATCCTCACGAATGTTTCGAGATACTTTAGAACGATTCTGGCAGATGCAGTTTGCATTTCATCACCAACACTCTCAGCTGAGAGAGATGCAGGCTTAATCATTGATTTTGCTTATGGAAGTAGACCGCTGTAAAGAAAAGTGCAGTTTCATCGCTGATGCGTGGCTGTTTCTGTGTCAAGTTTAGTAAATAATAAAAAGATGATATTAATGAATGTCGTGAAACCAAACGATGCTGCTCACTTTATTTTTCTAATCAACTGGCATCGTCTGTAAATATCATCATGTACAACTCACTCAAAAAGATAATTAACTTTTATTTTTTTGATCTTCACTTGTCTGGGTATACATTAAAATGCAACATGAAGTCTTGTCCTCAGTCAAGACAAAACCTACAATATCTACAGCCCACTTTCATCCCAACTCGTGAGGGTTGTTTTATACCTGAGGACGTTACAAAGGGAGCGACATGAACACGCTTTGTAATTGTGTGTTTCAAATGTCCCCTTCCTCATATGTGGGAATTACAGGTCACACTGAAAATGGCTGATCTACATCAGTCCCAAGTTATTTTTAGAGGTCTTGTTGCCTGGGTTACAGCAGAAACACAATATACAGCTATGATCCCTCCAGAGGTGAGGGGCTGTGGAATGAGAGGTGGGGGGGGGGGGTTAGTTAGTGCTACAGCTCCAAATCATGATAAATGAGGCTTATGGAGGCAAAGTCTGTACGTGGCTGGCTATTTAAGAAGTTTATATTGACTCTTGAAAAGATTTCATCAGTCATTTTAACACCTCAGATACACCCCCACCCACCAGAATCACACACATCACAGGTCTGTGTGGTTTTATGTTTTCTCACATATAGCAGCGCTTGTTGTTGCTGAAAGGAAAATGATGTGACGCGTACGATGTCTGTGCTGCTTGTTCACAGTTAAAATGAATCCATTGTACTGTTACAAACATAATAATATCATATCATGTCATTTTTAACAACCTATAGTTCGGGCAGGTAAACCGGACGTCTCCAGAAAACGGGTTCATTCCAAGTTTCAGTACCAGTTTTGGGAGTATTTTGAAACATCGGTCACAGCTTCACAGCTTTTCTCTGAATTTGAGGAGACTGACTGTTGGCTGTCTATGCCTTTTTAAGACTGTTCAGCCTACTGTAGGTCTTATGCATCCATACATCAGTAAATTATAGGTAAATAAATGAGTTTTGGTTTGTTTCAATGAACAAATGCAAGTGAATCACACTCTGAATTCAACAAACTCCTACAGAAAGTCTATTTGAAATAATTTCAGACATGATACATAGTTTGACTTTCTTTACTGCCTCATGATCTCAGTCATTTTCTGTACCTGCTTGGTTACGGGGAGCTGGTGTCTGTCTGCAGCGGTGAGAGGGTGAGAGGCGGGGTCACAGGTCGCCAGTCCATCACAGGGTCACATATAGACAAATACTTTTAAAGATCTCGAGTGAATAAAGAGATTATCAGTGGTGTTGTAATAAGAGGCTTTATGTGTTATTCTAATAACTCTATTTGAAGTTTAATTGTTGGGTTTATATTATTATGACACACATGTTTCAGAGTTTGAGAGATTACCTGAACACATGATTGGATTAATTTTACCCCCTGCAATATAAACTGGCTCTTTGAAATCAGTAGATTTAACTAAACTTGAGCTAAAAAAGCGATTTACATCTATGTAAAGCACGGTTTACAATATTAACTGCAAGATTTGCATGTTACTAATGAGCAACATTAGCTTCCTGTATGATGTCGTTCAAAAACAAAGATCTTTTGTGTTCCAAGACTGGACTGGACTCACTCGTTGTTTTACCTGGATAGATTTGAGATGAAGACACTAACATAGCAGCTATCTGAGTGGCTGGACTAACAACTCTCTCTGCCTCCCTGCTGTATTTGTTGATCTTAGTGGAGAAAATATGTTCCCATTATAGAGTTTTACGCACCAATCGTTTAAGAAAATGTGATTCTTATGTTGACTCCAGCTGCAGACTCCATCCACATAAAGAAAAGCTGGTAACAGACCCAGAAATTAGTCCTGGTTCTGGGAAATGGTCAGTTGACATGTTTCATGGTTTGTGCGTGAAATACCTGTTTGTTTAGATGTCTGTCGAGTGAAAAATGGTTCTATATATGGACTTTGCTGCAGTAGTTCAGTATTCAGATCATTTGGGTTGCAGATGCATAAAATAAAAAGTAGCTTGTTATTAAAGTCTAGAGTAGTTTTTACACAGTGTGTCTCATTTTTGAGCAGTTTGAATCATTGACTGTGTGTAGAAATGCTAAAACTCAGTCGTGTTGCTACTTGTTTTATTACAAAAAATGACTTTCACTGTCTTTATGTGATTTATGTATTTGACCTCAGGTGATAGGTGTCACATAGAAATCATTCTGTTGTTTTCCAGCTTTCACATTTTAAGTTTGAATTGAGTTGAACTTGGACGTTTAGATTTGTATTTAAAGGCCAAGTCAGTCCTCCAGCAGTAAATCATTTCTTCTTCTTTTTTTTTTTTTTTTTACACCTGTACAAACACACCTGTGTTAAAAAAAAAACTTCTGCCTAAAAGCAGAATATTTGTTCTACAGCGAGCCTCGGCTCCCACATGGACTGATCCCTCAGCGGCTTTAATCCATCGCTCTGTGGGTCCATCTCTGTCTGTGTGTCCAAACTGTCCTAAGCAGATGAATGAAGGTGTCTGTGCATCGTTAAAATCTGGATAAGAGGCAGCGCTGTAATCCAGCATGAGCTCAAGCTGACCCATAAAGAGTTTCCTCTGGTAATTCTCAGACAAACGACTTTGTGTCGCGCTCATATGTTCAGTAGAATTCAACACACTGACACTGTGTGTGTGTGTGTGTGTGTGTGTGTGTGTGTGTGTGTGTGTGTGTGTGTGTGTGTGTGTGTGTGTGTGTGTGTGTGTGTGTGTGTGTGTGTGTGTGTGTGTGTGTGTGTGTGTGTGTGTGTGTGTGTGTGGGTTTGTATTTCTGACCTCCTGGGGACCCGTTTCCTGACTTTTACTATCTTTCTGGGGTCCGAGGGTTCTTGTGGGGACCGAAGCCTGGTCCCCATGGGGGGGACTCCCCTTTTTAGGGTTAGGGGTTAGGTTTATAGGTATGGTGTGAATAGAGTTTTAGTTAGTCTTAGGGTTAGTTATAGATCAGTAATGGTTAAGGTTAGGAAAAGGGTTTGGGTTAGGTATAAATCTAGTTACTAAAATCAATGGAAGTCAATGGACGGTCCCCATAAGGATACCAAAACACACTTGTGTGTGTGTGTGTGTGTGTGTGTGTGTGTGTGTGTGTGTGTGTGTGTGTGTGTGTGTGTGTGTGTGTGGGTTTGTATTTCTGACCTCCTGGGGACCCGTTTCCTGACTTTTACTATCTTTCTGGGGTCCGAGGGTTCTTGTGGGGACCGAAGCCTGGTCCCCATGGGGGGGACTCCCCTTTTTAGGGTTAGGGGTTAGGTTTATAGGTATGGTGTGAATAGAGTTTTAGTTAGTCTTAGGGTTAGTTATAGATCAGTAATGGTTAAGGTTAGGAAAAGGGTTTGGGTTAGGTATAAATCTAGTTACTAAAATCAATGGAAGTCAATGGACGGTCCCCATAAGGATAACAAAACACACTTGTGTGTGTGTGTGTGTGTGTGTGTGTGTGAGTGTGTGTGTGTGTGTGTGTGTGTGTGTGTGTGTGTGTGTGTGTGTGTGTGTGTGTGTGTGTGTGTGGGTTTGTATTTCTGACCTCCTGGGGACCCGTTTCCTGACTTTTACTATCTTTCTGGGGTCCGAGGGTTCTTGTGGGGACCGAAGCCTGGTCCCCATGGGGGGGACTCCCCTTTTTAGGGTTAGGGGTTAGGTTTATAGGTATGGTGTGAATAGAGTTTTAGTTAGTCTTAGGGTTAGTTATAGATCAGTAATGGTTAAGGTTAGGAAAAGGGTTTGGGTTAGGTATAAATCTAGTTACTAAAATCAATGGAAGTCAATGGACGGTCCCCATAAGGATACCAAAACACACTTGTGTGTGTGTGTGTGTGTGTGTGTGAGTGTGAGGGATTTGCTTTGGTATCACTAGAAAACAATGATTATATGATGAGTTGTTTCATGTACATCTTGGTCTTTTAACTTTTGGATGTTTTTTAATAGTCAGTGTCAGTTTGACCTTTTTGATTTATGTGAAACGTGGAAGCTCAAAAATAAAACATAATGGTACATCAGGGAGGAAGATGTTGGACATGATACGAGCATCAGTAACACGGTGATTAGATGGAGTAGAACAATACCAATCTTTGAGTTGGTGAGTCATTTTCCCACAGCTGTCACAGCACAAGCAAGTGTCAAAGGTCAGCTGAGCAGAGCCAATTAGAGAGCAGCATGCCGCTGCTCAGTCACACCTCCACTACGACCAGAAACATAAATCATGTCCCAACCCCTATATACAGCTTTTTAAAAACGTGGACTTGTTTTTCTCTCCTTCTTTCTCACAGGATTAAACACCCGAACATCGTGTCACTGGAGGAGATATTTGAGAGTAAATCACACCTCTATCTTGTCATGCAACTGTGAGTATTCACATATGCTCAGCGGCGTTGTGTGATTTTTCTTTTTAGTGTGATGTGTGTTTCAATCTGCCTACTTGTGCCATCTCCCACACGCTCCATGTCACTTGCCTTGAATCTCTCTCACACACACACGCGCACACACACAGAGCATACTGAGGCTGCCCATGAGCAGCAGTGGGGAGTTTGCCCTCATACCAGCAGCCTGTTGGCGTCACACCCACCTCCACCGCTGAAATGTCACCGAGAGGAACCAGATCAAGGAAAGACCACAATCAGGATCTCTGTTAACTGTGAGACTCCTGAAAGGATCAATTATTTATGTGTTAATCAGAGTCAAGGCAGGAGAAAATGAAAGGCAGCGTGCAGCAGAGAGCAGGATGTTCATTTATATCAAACAATAATTTGCTGTTTTTCCAGACGTTTATATTTATATGTCATTGTTGTGTGTGACTTCCACAAATTCTTGAACACCCCAGAATCTGCTTTCAGGTAACAATAAAGCAGATGATAATTAAAATGTTATCCCATATAAAAAGTTCAAATCTAAATGGGTTATTAGTATCTTTATATGATAGTAATTACAGACGACAACTTCATCTCTATGGCAGAGAAATGTCTCCATCTAGTGGCTCAGATCAGTTTTTTTGGTTTCGACTGAAACTGTAAAAGCTTTTTTTTTTTCTTCTTTCATTTGAATTAAAAGAAGAAAGAAATGAGACATTTGCATAAATCAACCTTCTGTCGTCTGTTTCAAGTTCCTGCTTTTTTATTTCCTCCTTCTGATTTCCTCATTGCTCTTTCGTACCTTTAAACTTCCCCTTCACCTCCTCTCTGACATCCCTCCATGCGCTCGTTCAATAACATCATGTATTTTAAGTTTGTACTAATAAAATGGTTTTGTTGATGCAGGGTATCTGGAGGGGAACTCTTTGACCGTATCATAGAAAAGGGTTTTTACACGGAGAAGGACGCCAGTAAGCTCATCCAGCAGATTCTGGATGCTGTTAAATACCTTCATGACCTGGGCATCGTGCATCGTGACCTCAAGGTCAGCACAGTGTGTTGAAGTTAGGATGTCTTTTTGGTATTGTTATAATATAGATTGTCGTGCTTTTGATGCTTTTGTTTAAATCTGCACTGTTACTGTTTTTATTCTGGAATAAATAAGAGAGTTTAAAATAAACACTGAAGATGTGTGATCTATGAGATGTTTGTGTTTTTTGAACACTCAGTTCTCTGTTTGTTGATGTTGTTGTTCCTGCTGCCTCCAGCCAGAGAACCTGCTGTACTACAGCATGGATGAAGACTCCAAGATCATGATCAGTGACTTTGGTTTGTCTAAAATCGAGGGCTCTGGCAGTGTGATGTCAACAGCCTGTGGAACACCTGGATACGTGGGTAAATGAAGACCAGCTGTTTCCAAGCACTTACCACACCGTGTTATTACCGTGCTTGTGTTTAACTGTCTAAAGTTAATGAGAAATCTGTGTCCTGTTGTCTCTTCCTTTGAAGCCCCTGAAGTTTTGGCACAGAAACCCTACAGTAAAGCAGTGGACTGCTGGTCTATCGGGGTCATCTCATATATTCTGTGAGTTCGATTGTGATTTAATTTCACACTGACATTTACATGAAACTATACATTAAAAAACAGCATGTTTTATCGGTTGTTTTTTAATGAAACGTACAGTTTATAAATGTATTTTTATCTACTGTTTGCACGTCTCTCAGTTGTAGTTACGTTCTGTTAGGATGCTGTTGATACTGTGTGACACATGCTTCCTCTGTGTTTCAGGTTGTGTGGATATCCTCCTTTCTATGATGAAAATGATGCCAAACTGTTTGAACAGATCCTGAAAGCAGAATATGAGTTTGATTCTCCGTATTGGGACGATATCTCAGATTCAGGTAATAAACATGCTGAATGATTTCCTTTGTTATAAAACCAGAATTCCCATTAAAAAGCTCTTTTTATGCAATATTTTCGTACAATACTGAAGGTTTAACACATTAAAGCCTGTTGTTAAAGCACATTTTGGGGTGTTTCTGAGCTGTATTACTAATGTCGTTTGTTATTGCAGCTAAAGATTTCATCGTGCATCTTATGGAGAAAGACCCCAACACACGCTATACCTGCGACCAGGCCCTGCAGCACCCCTGGTATGTTCTGTCAAACAACCTGCTGTCTTTAATGTCAATTGCACAATTTCTGTGATTTACTTTGACTTTTCAGATTGTAATTATTGTATTTTCATAGATATGTACATACATACGTACATACAGGGGCTCATGTGGTGTTTTCTCTTTGGTTAGCTGTAAATGTGTAATAGCGTCCCACTCACGAGTGTTTCCTGTTCTCTCCATCAGGATTGCTGGGGACACTGCTCTGGACAAGAACATTCACGAGTCTGTCAGCGCTCAGATCAAGAAAAACTTTGCAAAGAGCAAATGGAAGGCAAGTTAGACTCCTTAGTTAAATTTGATGAGGCTTGAAGACGGCTGCATGGATCCGTCCTGACACATTTCTAACAACAAATAGATTTTATTGGGTTGTTAAAGATGTGCGGGCATGAGTATCAAACTCTTCAAAAGCTGCTGCCCTACATGTTTTAGATGTTTACCAGCTCCAAAACACCTGATTGAAATGATTTAATTACCTCCTCATCATATCTAATAGTTCTGCTGAGGCCTGTTAACGACCTGCTCATCTAAACCAGGTGTGCTGAAGCAGAGGAACATCTCCATCCTGCAGGATATCAGCCGTCCAGAACTGGGATACAACACCTGTGATTTAGCTGATTTTAATTTTCTTTTCTAATGCAGCAAGCGTTTAACGCCACCGCTGTGATCCGTCACATGAGGCGCCTCCAGCTCAGCACCGGGGGGGAAGGTGCCAGTCCCACCGGTCCGTGTCAAACTCACCTGTTGATGCCAGAGGGTGATCCAGGTACAAGCTGATCCTTCTGGATGAAAAATAAACATAGAAATCCACATAAACTGTCCTAATATACAAACTGTGTTTTCTGTCTGTCTGTCTGTCTGTCTGTCTGTCTGTCAGGGGCTTGTTGTGAAGGGGGGTGCTCCCAGAACATGGACAGTGCCACAGACGGTCTGGCCAACTGCACCTACCGCTGCCACCCAGCCAGCAGCGTGTGAAAACACGACCCGCTTCATGTACCAAAAGATCCCAAATCACTTTCCAGTTTTAACTTCCTCGGTGGAACCAAGAGGCACCAACTCCCCCGTCTTTATCTGGAATACAGCGTCATTCCAACCCGTCGCCTGCAGGGGGAGCAAGACTGCCGAGCCTGGGAGAGAAGGATAGAAGTGTTGAAACGGAGGTGGAGGGAGACTCGATGTTAATCACGAAGACGCACCAGTGCGGATTTTTTTTTTTTTTTTTTGGGGGGGAAGAGGTGAAAATGATATCAGGGAAGGAGGAGACCATCTCCCTCATCTTTTGTTTTTACAGAAGCAGGACAAAACTTATTGGACATCAGCTCTAGACTTTTTGAATTCAACCTGGTTCTTTCTGTTTCTTTAGGTTTGTACATTTTTTGTGTTGTTTTTTTTTTTCTCTAAATTTGCCTCCAACTTAGATTTTAAGATACTGTATCTGCATGAACAGGAGACAGTTTCCACGTCTCGTCTTCGCATGTTTCTCTAAAAAAAAATCTGCATTGCCGAAAAGCAGAATAACATTGTGATGGCGCGTCGCATCAGGAATTAGTCAAGAAAAAAAAGGTGGAATTATTCATTTTCATTCAATATCTTTCAAGCAATCGGTGACAGATTATTTTACCAAATTAAAACTCCATCTCTTCATTTACTATGTCTCTCTACAGCGTTTCAACGCCATGGTGAGGCTTTTACAGGGGAAAGAACATCTTCTTTCTCCTTTAACATTTTTTAACCCCAACTTCTTAACTAAGGGATTTCTTCTTGACTATGGTGCCTATAGAATATTCAGTATAATGGATTTATTGGTGTTATCGTCTATAAAAAGTGATTTTCTTCCAGTAACATGGTATTTTTGTATTTATCTAGTAGTTTTAATATATTTCTCTTAAAAATGACAAATTGTCATTATTTTAATATGAAATGGTCGATACATTTGGAGGTTTAAAAATCTTAAACATTTGCAAACATTAATGATTAACTCCCAGCTTTCTTTAACCTGAACTAAAAGGACATTATGATTCTTCTTTGATACAAAGAAATCAAACAAAAAAGTTATCTACGTCTCTCCCTACAAGCGTGTTATCTTTCACATGCAACTTTTATGGAGAAAAATGCTTTAAAATGAAGATTATGCATCAGGATGACTCAATTTAACATCCCGTATTACATGTATGCATTAAATTCTTATTTTTTGCTCCCTTTAAAGACACACATGGGCAAACATGTTGGCGTTGGTTAATTTTCTTTGATACAATTTCTTAAATTATACATTTATTTATCATGTGCTTTTAGGTTTCATGGTCTGAGCTCATTAAACAGCTCTCAGGCAGCAACAATAAGGATCTTCCTTTGGACCAAACTCACTTGAATCACATCATTTTCTTTAATTAATCACTGTTTTTACTTTTCATCCTTCTCCCTTCGATACAACAGCATTCAGTATATTAGACAGCGAGCAAATGGTAAAAGAGTAAACAGGTTAAAGAAAATTTGTGGTGCTGCTTCATCTTTGAGCTTTGCGTTGCAGTTTTGTTGGGTGGTTGTTTCGTGTATTTGCACATTGATGCAGCTGGTGAACTGAAAACTGTTTGGTGTGAAATAGAATCGTTATTTTATCAGAGAAGAATTCTGTGTGGATTGTTTCTGTATCGGAGAAGCACGAGAGGGTTTGGACAGATCCGGGCTTATCGTAATTAAAACAGATTTACTCTTCAGATTCATTTACTTTTCATTCAGCTTCTGAACACACTTCCTCTGTTGATTTTCTACAAGGTTTTTCTCAGATCTTTTAAAAATAATTTTAAGATTTCTTGGAAAAAGCTTCACCTGAGAAGATTCAAACGGAGTTTGACTGCAAAGCAATGAAGAAATCAAAGCAGTTGTTTGGATGCCACCTTTTTTATCCAGATTAGGAGGGAAAAAAGAAGTTTTAAAGAGAAAAAGGAAACTGATTCCATCCTTTGAGGTGCTTCTGCCGAAGCTTCACTCAGACACCTCCAGTTTTAGCTCCTAGATAGATAATATTTATGCTTCTTTAAACAGTTTCAGTCCTCGGGTTCCTCTACCCTCCAAGTTTTAGACACTCCCTGCTCCAACACACCTGATTTAGGTCTTTGAACTGCCTCAGCATATCATTAAGTTCAACAAAAGCCTTTTGTTGACCCATTTTTGTTGTTGAAGCAGAGAAACATCTACAACATGGAGGTCCTCGATGATGAGCTGGAGACCAGAGTTCTTTAAAACGGGCTCAATCTGATGAAAAATCCTCATGAAGCTTCTTCCTTTTGCTCCTATAGCTGCTTGTAGAGAATCAGTGTGGTAAGATCTGTAATGCAAATAAGTATTTGTACTGTGAACTTGTTGCCTTTTGATAAATGCTGTTTTTGGGTGTAAAAACAGATGTAATGCACCATGAGCTTCTGAAAAGTCTGTGAAAGTCAGTGAGTTGGAACCTTATCTGCTTGCTTGGACCATATTTGCCAGTGATCTAAATTAAAATTCCCATCTATGCATTAGGTGTCTGTCTGACTTTTGTTACAGAAAAAAAAAATCTTGAATTTCATCCATACTGCACACCAGGATCTGTTAATTTGTTGGTTAATTTATTTTCTAAAAAGGATTCATTCCAAAAAACGTTTAATCTTAATCGTTTCTTAAAGGTGACCTGCTGCTATAGTTTATCATCTGAAACAGTCTCGTGGCTTTTGAGTTTAAAGGTTAATTTCTGATTCTGCCACATGAAGTCTCTCTATCTCTCTCTCTCTCTCTCTCTCTCTCTCTCTCTCTCTCTCTCTCTCTCTCTCTCTCTCTCTCTCTCTCTCTCTATCTCTCTCTATCTCTCTCTATCTCTCTATCTCTCTCTCTCTCTCTATCTCTCTATCTCTCTATCTCTATCTATCCTCTTCAAGGAGGAATGCTGGGTAATTAAGGTTTGTGGCTTGGCTGCTGGTGGATCCGGAGAGCAGAGCATGAGTGGGTCTGGTGGTCTCCCTCACTGAGGAGACAGTGGACAGAGTAAAAAAAGATGTGGTCGAACACTTTCCAAATAACGGGAGGGAATTTGCATGGATTATGAGGTACAAAGTGCTGAACGACGCAAAGTCATGTTTACACTTGGAAAAGCTGAAACAAGACACTGAACTGTCCAGTTAGACAAAGACATCTCAAGAAGACCACGAAAACACGTCTTTATAGCTGCGTTGAATTTCTCAGAATAAAAAACGAAGCGACGCTGTCGACGAGCTTCGGTTCACATCCTCCTGCACGGAATATGAAACGGACTCACTTCGAGTGCGTTTGACGCTCATCACTTCTTCAAGCTGATTTATCTCCATGCTGGTGGTAATTTAAACCTTACAGAAGCACCGAAGCAGCAAATTGCTGATGTGGAAGTCTGCAAAAGATTTATGAAGCGGCCGCTATCAAGCGAAGAAAAATTCTGAACACATCTGCCGTCAATGTGAACTCACAGATTCATCAAACCATAAAGAATGTCTTTTAGATATTTTTGTCAGATGAAGATTCAAACTTTTGCTACCTGTGACATCTTTATTAATGGTTCATAATTTATATTCAGTAAAGTTTTATATCTATTCAAGCTTTTTTTCTCCTTTCAGCAACAAGGAGAGTCTTCAACCTCAGACAAAATAATCTGTAAATCTCCATAAAGGTTCGATGACGTGATTATTGTCCACAAATACCTTTTGTTTTTGTATTAAGTTACACTCTATTGATACTGGAGATAACTAACAAGAAACTTTAACCTTCTGCACATTAGTGTCAAATAATTGGAATGAAATGTCTCAATATCTCAGGCTGCTTTATCCACCTTCAGAGTTGAGAAGTGACCCGAGTCATTTTGTTCAGAGAGTAGATGAACAGGCTCACAGCCCCTCATCTGTCAGCAGGAAGCTATTGCTTGAATACCTGTCAGAGATCTCAGGAGGGTTTATCTGCCCATTAGGTCACTGCAGTCCTTCAACACCTGAGCTGTCCGAGGAATGGAGAGTTTCTATCACTTATTTCAGCTTTTGAGTTGAATATTCTGGACAAAAAAAAGGAACATTGTTAGTCTCAGTGAATCTGTTTGTCTGTTTCTCAATGGGATCATGTGCAAAAAAGGAGTAGAAACTAAATTCAAAGAAAAATGTTTGTCTTGTACAGATAAAAATGAGTCAAAGTTTGAATAACTTCACGGAAACTGACTTTTAAATCTCTGCAAGGCGAAAACGGCAGGCTGATTTCTTAATCGACTACAATTTTTGTGCTTTTATTTTGAAATGATACACTGCAGAAAAGTTAAACTTTACTTAAGTTAAATTTTGTAAAAATAATTTTCATTGCTTTGCACAATAAAGTTAAAATGTGAACAAATTATGTATTAAAATCCATTTCCTTCATTTTCATGTACACAAATTGTACCTGAAAGACAACGTGAGCAGAGACTAATGGGTGGATGTATCGCTTTAAAAGAAAGAAAATGATCACAGAAAGATGTGCATTTCTATTCTGAGCTAATCTCTGACATCTTTTCTTCAGAACTTGCACATTTGTTTTGGATACAGGGTAAAATCCCTCCCCCGAGCATCTTTGTCAAATAAAGGAAACAACAGAGTGAAGTTTGTCATGTCCAAACTTTTCCATCTTTCTTTAGGCTTCCCGTGTCTGCAGGAGTAAAAACCAGGTTGTTTTAATTTGAAGGAGAAACCTAATCAGAGGAGCTGGAACAGAGCAGAGGCTGGATTACAGATTGATGCTGTGGAGATGAGTGACGTGTCGTTTGCAGAGCTGGTGTGAACGGGTTTCTTTTACAAAAACACAGCTCGTAAAACCTGAAACTTCATTCCTAAACGATGTATGTGTTGTTTTTACAGCAAAATCTGGACGGAATACAGTTGGTCTTGAAGGCAAAATGAATCAGTCTGTGAACAGTTTCAGGCCCTTAAGGTTCTGAATGACTTTGCAAACCAAAATTGGTAATAATAAACAGAACAGAGAGGATGAAAAATGAGAAATGGAGAGGATCTGGCCACTAATATTCCATTTTTGGCAAATTCTCCCTGCAATTAGGGTCAAACGCTGCCAGAAACTTGATGTTCATGTAACTTGCATCAGTAAAACATCTGACACCGGCCCCCTGACTGTGAGATCACTGCAGATGAAAAAAAAAAAAAAGTCAAATGGAACGGGGATGGAAAAATACAGGGTGTAAATGGTTTTTTACACATCTTCCAAAAAATCTTCCACGTGATAATCGACTCTGCGGCTTAAAATACATCAAATTAAAAAGGGAAATTTGGGTTTTCAACGGACCAAAAAAAAAAAGATTGTCTGTATGACCACATATCGCTGCAGGCAATAGTTTTAAATGAATAGTTCTTCATGTCTTGGCATCCAAACTCTTAATTTAAATAAATTTTTTCCCTCCATGTATATTATTCTTTACCAAAATCAACTTGACAAACCCACATTTTTTTTTCAGAGCATGAAGAAATCACACATACGCAAATAATGTGCCAGTTCTGGTCTGGAAACCTTTTTATTAGGGAGTCAGACGTTGTGCTTGAACTTGTTTTACAGGGTCGGTTCGCGTCAAGTTGCACAGATCCGAGTTTATTACAAGATCCACAAATAAAATATGTTCTAACATGTTCAGTTACTCGTGTCGAGTGTAAAAACACAGAGGCAGCTTAACGTTGATGAATATTTTCATGTGTTTGGTGATGATGTGAGACAGCAGGGATCCTTGCAGCTTTATGTGCTTATGTTCTAAAGGTTCTAAAAGGTTCTGGCTCAGCTGGGCCACCGCTGGTCAAGTAGAGTCATAGATGGTGTCACTTCAGGAGTTTTCAGTCTCACTTTTGCATTTATTTTTCAGATTTTTTTAATATTTCTGTTTCTTGATCAGCTCATTACACACCTGCTCCCCATCTGCTAATTAACCAGCTGTTGCTCTTTTACTAATCACCCTTCCAGGATATGTTTACCTAGTATTTGGGTTTTTCTCACTGCTTTAGAACGTTAACCTCTTTTCATCACTTCTTTCGTTATCTTGAGTTCCAGTAACGACTGATTCGTTCATCTTTGTTATATTTGTATTGTGTCAGTGTTTCAAAGCTCCACCTATCAAACGAAGCAGGTCAGCTGGTTCAGTCCAAATGAAGCAGAGAAGTGGTTCAAACATCATCAATCTCAATCTATTTATTTATTTGAGTTTTAAAAGCTTCAGAAAAAAATATCCTGTTGAGTATGAAGTGTGCTTTGGAGCCTTGGTATCAGAGGAAACATCACTGCACTTTTAGTTTCATGTCAACACCACAAACATGATGATTTGAAGGTTTTTTTTAAGCAGATCTAGATTTTTTGCTCTTGACAAAAGTTGTAAAGAGGCCATTTCACACTAATCTAATGACTTTGTGGTTCTTTCTGAAGTATTAACCTGTAATATGAAACATTTTATATCTAAAAGACGTCAGGAAACACTGATTAACAGACCTTTCAATCTGTCTGCGTCATAATTCATATGGTTCCGTCAGGCTTCGAGCAGCAGCTCGTTCATATTCATTATTTGAATTTGCTGGACTCAGATTGGCAAACAAAGTAGCCTATGAAAGCAAGGTATACTGTTTCCCACCCCGCTGCGCATGGCAACATCAGACGTCGTGTTTTCCTGTTTACTACGTCTTATGCTACAGCTTTTAGCCAGCAGCATGCTAGGTGTGGTTTCAACTGTGGGAACTGCCAAAAACTAACGAACAAAGAAGTTGTGATGAAACAGATACAGGCCGTTTGGACTCGGGAGAACTTGAGTTTTATCTCCACCTGCGCAGTTTAAGAGATAAAAACTGAAAGAGAAGTTGTTGACCTGTTTTCACACCCACTATGAAGGTAAGAACACCTGTGGAGCTAAAATATCCAACAGAAATCTCAGAAAAACTGTTTTTAATGGAAGGACGTCTTTAAGTTTGGGGCTGAGTTGAGTTTTCCAGCTGGTCCAAACATGAAACAAGGTGCCTTGTTACAACAAATACACATGAAACCTTCTTCAAATTTAGAGTTTAACTTTAAAAAATGTTTCTGATAAATCTATTATAAAATGTTCTATGCAGCTAAAGTGCAACTTGTCTTTTTGAAATCCTTGTGGATTCATTAAAATACAAGATAAAATACAGAGTCAAAGCAACAAAACCAAATCAATTACTTTTTCTTCTGTTAGAGTGAACAACAGTATCTTCAAAATAAAACATGCCCCTGGTGATCTCTCATGGTTACTCTGCAGGACACATTCACCTCAATCACTGTTTCACAGACATTTTTTCCAACCTCCTCTGGAATCCAAAGCAGCTGCACTTTTACGTTGTTACAGATGACACTTGGGCTCAGGACTGAAATCTTAACCCTTGAGCTCCAAATAATCGACCACATCCAGCCGACACACAGACAACCAGAAACATCCGTCGAATTTAGAGCAACAATCAGCACATTTTGTAACATATTTCTCTTCAACTACACATGCTAAACTCCTAAATGCTGCTGCACAGAGTAACTCCCTCCCTCTTTCTCCTGAACGATCACTCAAAGTGCAGTAAACATCTCGGCTGGAAAATGTGGCAATGTAAACAGAAGCGACCTCAAATCTAACCATCAGTCAAAAACAGACTGTCAGCACTGACAACAAACATCTGAGATTAAATCCTCCTGCTTTCCTCACTGATTTATTTTGTTTCTAGCAAGCCAAGACAAGTCGATGATTATTTATATGGGAGAAAGTCTGTCATGTCAAAAATCAGTTGTTAGTTGGTGTATAAAACTAAAAACATTCAAAATAGAAAAGAATACATGAAAAAAGAACGACTGGTTTGGGTCCCTGAAGGAGTTTTTAGTCTGTCGTGTAGTTTTGTTTGAAAACACAAGGAAGAGGAAGTTATTTCACAAAGTGAATTTTAAAAAGTGCGGATGCTGAATTCTGAAGTGTGAACTCCAGCCTCACCAGGTGCCACAAATGGAGCGAGAAATGAAGTCTGGAACACAGAGAGGGTGGAAAGTCTCTGGTCTGGAATTGTGCTCAGTCGTGTTTCCTTCTTCTCTGAGACGTCCAGGCAGAGTTTACAGCCTGGAAGCACGACTACAGGTTTTAAATTTAAACAGGAGAAACACACATATCAGTCATTTTCACTGGGATGGAGGTGGAACTTTGAAAAATCCCCAGAATCCAGCTGGACAACAGTAAAACATTTAACTGTTCAGAAAACATGTCCACTGAGATCCAAACTGTGTTTACTGGAGAGGTGGATAATCGACCGAGAGACAGAGATCAACAAAGCTCAAATTGAAAATAATAAGATGAGACCTTACCATTGCTACAAATCAAATTCTCTTGAAAGCAGCACGATCTGTAAGTAAAAGGATGGACGTATCGTCTCTGTAACCCTCACAGTCATCGTTTCTTTTCACTTCATGCCCATCACCCATTCTCATCCTCAGTTTTTCCCACCTTCAGTTACTCACACCAGCACTGCATCTGTTAATTAGTCCATGTTTACGTGGAGTGGGTGGGACTTAAAACTAATGTTGCAGCCAGCCACCAGGGGGCGCTTGTTTTGCTGTGTTCCTTGGCACGGGTTTATAAACATGTCTACGGTCAGCTAATCGCTTGCCGTCTGTTGTTCTCAGATTCACTGTTGTCCATTTTGTTCCTGTTTCTGTTTGCTCTCTTTGTTTGTTTGCTGCTGTTGTGTCTGCGCCTTGAATCCACACAACACGACAGGTGTGTGTGTGTGTGAAGAGTGTGTCTGTTTGACAACAAAAACAGAGTCAACCATATAATGTTGTTTGCTAATTAGCCAGTGTGAGCATGTCATGATGCTGGTAACAACTGGAAACTAATCTATACCAATTAACTATGCTAAATCAACATAACGTTGACATGTTTACCCTGCAAATGTGGTATAACTGTGGTTTGGGTGGCACTGGTCTTTAAAAAGGAACCCAATAAGGAACCATGAGGTAATTACAGTTCCATTTGGTAAATTTCTGATGATTTGACAGTAATTCCACAGTAAACCTATTTTTAAAATCCCCAAAAGTCGTTTTGTTTGTTGCAACAAATTAGAAGCTACAAATATGTTTAAAAAATGATAAATAAAATATAGACTGTAATAAAACATTTAAATAGCAAAGAATAAGGAAAAAAAACATAAATTTCTTAACTCAGCTAAAAAAATCCTTCATACCACTAAAGCTGAACTTAAAATGCCAAAATTCATAAAAACAAACATTTTCCTGCTCACAATACTGAAAAAAATGACATTTAAATATGATGTTTTGATTGGACATAATTGGATAATTTAATACATTTATTTTCAAAGCAGTATCGGGTGCTCGTAAGTGTGTCATAGAACTTAAATTGAATTGAAGAAGCATAACCCTAAAATACAGGAGTAAATAAAAAGCCACCGAGAAGTGACAGACCAAGTAAAGGACATGTGAAAACACAACCGCGGTCACATTATTACACTGATGTTTAAGGTCAAAGGTTAACTGTTTTCTCTTTCTTCGGGAAGCAATGACAGACAAAAAGAAGATCTAACTGAATGTCATTTTAAACTGTAGAGTGTTAACCAGTCTGATGCCACGGGATTATTTATGGAGAGAAATAAAACCAGAAGGAAGCAGCATATGACAACATAAAATGAGGCTAAAGAAATAAATCATGTCAACAGAAAGCCAGTTAAAAACAGCCCCCTTAAAGAGACCACCTCTACGGAGCCACATTGTTTGACATCTGTTTTGCAGCTTGGCCATGCACAGCGGTTTGTGTTGAGAAAGCAGTACGTGTATATCATCTTTGGCCCGGGTCCATTGGGATTCTGACTGCTAGCTCCAGGCAGGGCTGTCTGATGCAAAACGTTGCAAGGGGAGAAGAAAGATCCAACAAGAAGAGTTGCTGAGCCGCTTTCTGCAACACTTCTTAAATCAAGAGTCGGAATCCTGCATAAAAGTTCCAAATTGTTAATTAGTCCTGTTTTATTGCATATTTACTTATCCTAAAAGGTTTTTTGTTCCTTTTATCATCATGCAAAATTATAATTCTTTTTAAAAATTTGTACACAACTGAGTGATACAAAGGACATCGGATTGAGTTTTCTTGGAAAGCGTGTTAAAAATGTAATTTGTCAGAATGATGTGCACGGAACACGGTCAATATGGTAAAAACAATTCCACAATATAAGAGAAAGAGGCCGACATGTGGCCAACACTACAATGGAGGTTTAAAACTTAAACTCAGTCCTCTGCATTCTAGCTCTGTCTGGTTGTTGCTCTGTTCTGCTGCTTGACCAGACGTGTTTATAGACTCATTTATTCTAAAATAGTATTCCACATTCTGAAATGATAAATTATAGCAGTCTCTGGAGTGCACCAGTATCCGGACACAATTCTAGAGAAGCACATATGATTCAGATTGTTACAGGAAACTTTTTTCCTGATTGGAGAAGTCTGGAGAGCTTTGTAAGACAAGACGATGTGAAAACCAAAAACTATAAATCTTAGATTGGGAATATTACATTTTAAAGAATTATTACTGTTTCACTGTGAAGAAAATTGTCCATTCAATAAGATAGACGTTACCACTTAATGATGGTTTTTACAGAAAGTTACTGTGTAAGGTATTTTTGGGACTCCAATAAAGTGTACATTAACATCCTGCAGAAAACTGATATTGACAAAAACTTGTTGAAAAAGATTTTTTATTTTTCAAAAAGTAATTATTACAAAAAATACTGTCATTGCTATAACAAAAAACTTTAAGAAAAGCAGAACAGTGAGAAAAGAAATGACATTTGTGACAAAAACCTTCATTTCTGACGCAGAAAAAAAAGCTTAAACAGTGCTCAGCACGTTGTGTTCAAAGAGAAAAGACACATTGATTTAGTGCACATCATAAGTAAGAGAGGACTTTATAAAATACACTGATGTGATACCAGGTACGGAAAGCCAAAGCTGCCAAATTTAACCCCTTTTCAAAAATCAAATCAAGACAAAATGAATAAATAAATACATGGCTGATGTAATATCCTGGATGCTGATAAAACTAAAAAGATTTTCCAAATTTGTCATAACCCTAAAACCCTAAATTTGAAAAGCAACGATCCTGTTCAAGAAAGCAAAGATTGTTCCTGCCGGTTAAGAGCTGATTTACAGCAGTTTTGTCTGAATGAAGCATATTATTGGTAATCTGAGGCATTTCATTTGAAGATTTTTGAAAAGTCATATGATTTAACAAATAAAGACATGAAATGATGCAACTCGAACTCTGAAAGAATCTAAATTCTTTCATGCAGAAAAAAATGTTTTCTGTGAATCACAGTCCATCATTCTAACCCTATTCCCCAGATTTCTCATCATTCTAAATAAACATGATGCCAAATTTAATGCAAATAATAATAGAAATGTTATTTGTGCACCAGTAAAAATTTTAAAACGCAAAATGTGGGCTGGCTGTACAGATAAAGTCTCAAAAGATAAAACTTCATCATTATTTAGCATTTCGGAGGTAAGTGAGGGATATCTATATAATGCACAATGTGTCCAGCACTAAAAGGAGGAACAATTTTTCAAGGGATTTGTTTTAATTTGAGTGTGTTTGAGCAGTTGGTTTAGCTAATTCTTTGCTGTATTTTACTCTCATTATTCCTATATATGCCACTGTTATACAGCAAAGAAAGAAAATTCTGGTTTATGCTGACAAAATCAGTTTTTTAGTTTCTTGGATTGGACCTTTTTAAGCGGCACGTTCTTTTGATCCGGGATTGTGTCCTGATCCGAATGAGTTTGTGGCGTCTTTGACTCATAGAGCTGTTTCAGGCTGAGGGTTTGTTGCTCCTTCGTTGTTTCCCGTTGGGCCTGGCGCAGCAGACGTTTTAAGGACTTTACCTTTTCCCTGAGGTGGCCGTTAGCTTTCTCCAAGGAACGTACTTTCTGGGACAGGGTCTTAACCATTTCTTCCTCCTCTAACAGAGCCTTCTGAATGGAGGAACACAACAACTACAAGGAGAAACAGAGGATTGTTCATTCAAGTATAGAAAACGTATATGTAACACTGTAGTTTTTTTGTCAGCGACATAACATTGAAAACACAAAAAGCATATTCTTTATTTGCACCAAAAGCTCTAGAATTTTTGCCAGGGGAAACAAATACATGTCGCACTACTTGACACATACGGCCAGCCGCCAGAGAGGATCAGATTAAAATGGAGGAAGCTGCTTCTGTGGACGAGTCGAGCACCCCCGATCCATATTGTTTCAAGCCGATCATTTGCCCTGCATCGGCATCATGGCGTAGAATGGGGTCTGTCTCTTAGTGGTACATTGTTGTTAGCCAAAGCTAACGCTACATTTAGATTAGCTTGAGTAGTATCGTGTGACTCTGCCAACAGGTGCAGCTACACTCAGCAGCTGTACCTCATTGTTTGAAAGAGAAAACGTGTTGCAGAGAGGTGTCCAAGGTATAAATCAAAGAATCCAAGCATGAAAAGAAAATCATTAAGTAATGTGCAAAAACCCTTTTTTCACACAATCACAAACATTCTACAAAAATGAACTTGGATAAATGCCATAAACATTTGCTATTCAAACTCCACCCTGCTATGGAGGTGTGGCCAAGACTGAACTTCTTTTATAATCTACATGCAAAAGAAGAAAAATAAAGTCTCAGCCAATAGCAACGCCTAATTCAAATTCAGTATAACGTTTATAGTGTTATTAAATTGTGTTAAAATACAAAAAATAATAACCAGAAATGTGGACAACACTATTCGACGCTCATTTATAGAGGCAGGAGACGTAGTCTAGCGGAAGGGCGATCGCCTTTCTTTCCGAGTCCCGGCAAGAGGCTGGACATTGAACCCCTCAACTAGAGCCCTGCATTTGAGCCCGAGGACCCACTGGCCGGGCTTCGGGCCCCTCAGGGGTGGACACGTCGAACACGGGCCGGGCTTAGATTTTTTTTACGTGCAAATTAAAGTAATGTGTTGTGTTCATTGTTTATCCAACTTAAACGGCGACGTCTGAATGCAACACCCGCTCTCCCCGCCCCACTCCCTCTCTTGCCGGCCACCTGCTCTCTCACACCCCGAACGCCAGCGACTGTCTCTGGAGTTACCACAACAGGCACATCTGGCCTGCTTGGTGCTGAATGTCCCAGCAAGCAGCAGCAGCGAGTGCATGTTTACTGCAGCTGGATGGTTCATCGAGGAGAGGAGGACTGGACTTGCCCCTGACACTGTTGATGCTGTTTCTGCATGATGCCAAGAAGAGGGCTTAAAGACTTTTTTTATGTCAAAATATGGTCAACTGTTACTGGGTTGTTTGATCATGCACAAAAAAGGGGGGTGGGCTGGGCCACGTTCGGGCTTGTGAAATCCCGAACCCCGAAGCCACCTACTCTGACTCCTTTCAATGAGGAGAAGCAGCAACTCATGTACAGGCTCCTCCTGGATGATGAAATTCCTCATCTTATCTCCAAGGCTGTGCACGGCCGCCCAACAGAGGAAGTCCATTTTGGCCGATTCTGTCTAGGATTAAATTTTGATCTCATGATGGTAGCTGAGGATTTTAACAAAGATGGAGCATTAAATTAAGAGCCTTTCAGCTCAGCTCCTTCTTCACCATGACAGACTACAAACAAGGGCTAATTCCTAATCAGAACCAATCAAAACTCAGATTTTTCTGTTGTGGCACATTTTATTTTTTAAACAATTAGAGTTGATTTATGGGGTTTGATTCATACACCTTAATCCCATGTTTGAAACAAAAAACTGGAACATCTTCAGTGGTAGCCTTTTGCAGATATCAAATCTAAACCTAATCACCATGGTTACCAAACTATTGTGATGGGACTTTCAAAATAGGAAGCTTCTGTAAGAAGACCTTATGGCCTTTCGGGATAAATGTAACATCCTGCCGAAAGTTTCAGAGTCAATTTCAACCCATAATGTCACGTTTAAATCCTGGTGTATCACCAACTATATTGTTGTTATATTTTGATGAAGTACCTGACAAATGTGCTGTTTTGATAGCAGATTTTCTTTGGATAATCCCGAGAGCATTGCTAATGTTCTTTTTGGACTGAGAGCCAAAGTAAACAGCTCACAATTTGTTCTGGATATTCCAAAGACAAAAAAGTTTGTTTTGGATGCTCAGAGCTTAAAAGAGATGGAGGAAGGAGGTGGGAAAAGAAAACAATAATACTGAGTGAAATATATTTGACCTTCCTTGCTGTGGAACATATGCCTCGTTTCTCCTGTAACGGCCCCGTCATGCGAAGCTGAAGGACCCAAATGAGAACTAAAAACGTGCAGATGAAGCAGAATCAATGCCTTCAATCTAAACCAAACTAACAGAGCAGCGAAGTCAGGGATTCTAAATAAAACAAAAACTTGTCTAAATGTGAAAACAATAGAACAACATGACAAAGTATAACTAAAACCTGAGAGGACATATACACAGAGGGAGGTAATGAGTAATTAAAGGCATGTGTGGTAATTAGTAGATTTAAACCAGGTGGTCACTGTGCACAAGCAACCCCCCCCCCCCCAAAAAAAAAACAAAAAACAAAAAACGACAGAGTCAAAATCCCTGCAAGAGGACATAAAAACAAGAAAAGCATGATAAACTAAGTACTACGCAAAAATGTCTCTCTGGCGATCTATATAATTATAAAGAATGCACACAAAACTTCACATCCATACAGGTTGGGTAGTATAATGACTCAATTTTAATAATGCAACCTTTTTCTTATAATGAACACTGATAAAATACAGTGTATTGCGATAGGAACTGTTTATAACGATTGTTTGCATCCACAATGACACTGAGACTGACTCTGTTTGATCAGCAGAACTTGAAGTCTGTGGAAATGATTTCAGTTCAAACATATTCGGCTGTAAGCAACAAAACTGGTTCTTCTCTCCTGAGTCGATTTCTTGTTCAGAAAGAGACAAATACTCAGAAACGCCACAGTAAATCACTTTGTTTACATCTCCTGTTCCTGTGTTGGTCACTTCCTGTAAATACACCTTCCTTGAAAATTGTGCGGTGATATTCCATAAATCTGTATATTTGAGACTTTATTACTGGAAATCTGGTTTATGTGGAAAAATGTCCACAGGACACGAAAGTAATCCTGACTGAAGTAATAAAGCAATATAAAAAGCATGTGTCAGAGTCACTTTTAAAGCTGTAACAACATTAAAAATAAATAACAAAACTCTGTAAATGTCTAAACGCCGTTCACGTGGCAAAAACCTGCATTTTATTGACCCTAGTTTTATATGTGAATGGTTGTTTTTCTGTGTGATGGACCTATCCAGAGTGAAACTCCACCTCCCCCCACCCATAACCCTCTACAGGAGCAAGCTGGAACAGAAAATAGATGGATGGATACACATTCCAACAAGTTACGGCTTTACCTTTGAAGTAATTGTTCATTGGAGTTTTGTACAGCTAATTCTTTTCAACTTCCTGTAGCTGCTAACTGTGCTGCAATGCTAACCCCAGTTTTTATGTAAACAGAAAGTGAAGATTTGCTTTTGCTGTAATAGTTTTTTTTTCTGTCCTCTGATAAAACAGAGCAACAATTAACAGGTTGTTTTTGTTAGCCTCCCTGTTTATAAAGTAAATCCATGTTTTTTCTTCTGCTCCTGCAAAGTTACTGTTGAGTTAAACTGCTATATCCTTCCACCACCACAAGGTGGCAGCTCCCACTTCCTGCACCAATATATAAACTTAACAAAACCTACGATGGTAACCAAAAACTGTTATAAAAAAGAGAACAACACATACAAAAGAGTTTTGCACATTGTGTTTAACCTAATAGTCAAAACAGTGTAGCTCAAGGTGGAAGAATCTTAGCTGAGCAACTGGAGGAATATAATAAAGCAGCGTATTGTTTCAGTAAAACACCCCTGAGAGCTGAAACCCAACATGCCTGTGAACCTGCGACAAACAATCCAAAAGGGCTGGACCTTCCTTAGATTAAAAAAAAAAAAAAAGGAGCGAGAGAAATTAGCTCCAGATGCGTCCGACTGTGTGCCTGTAAGCCAGAGAGTCGACTTCCTCAGCAGACCCTAACGCTTCCACATGGGCCAGCGGGACGACTCGTGTAAATTCTCTGCCATCAGATAACAACCGCTGAGGGTTTTGAGGAAATGTTAAAAATGTGCTGCAGACCCACATCATTGGTTTGTGCTTTACTTGTGGTAATTTTAGTTGAGAACTTTTCCATGTGCTCTGACTTTGGTCTCAGAGGAATTTCTGTGAAAGTATGAAACTTTTAAAATGGAGAGAATTGTGTCAAGAAACTTCACAAAAAAAGCAAAAAAAAAAAAACATGAAAAGCCAGAAAGTGTCAAATGTAACTTCAGTGTTTTGTGCAGCCACAAATGACTTTCACATGAGCAAACATTCAGTAAGAATTGGACCAGAACCAGTTAGACGTAATGAACTGAGACGGGCCCGGCAGCAGCTGTAATTAAAGTAATGACACCATATTCCAGCTATATTTTTAGCATGAAATTGTTATTAACCTCCTGCAGAACATTTTTTATTTAAATAACATTTTAATACACAATTTTTAAGAACAAATTGTCATGCTGAGGTCCACAAATTGTGTCCAGCATATGCCCCGCCCCTCATCCAATGAGTCCCTGTCGACTTTAAACAGGAACTAGCAGGTACAGAAAATGAAAGTGTTTGAAAACCTCAGATGTGTGTGTTTAAGGATTTTGTCTGACCATGTCACTAAAAGCTTCAGACTTTATGAACCAGCTGTTAGATTAAAAAAAAAAAAAATCCTCCAATCAGAAGGTTTCTGTTCAGAGTCATAAAACTAAATAAAAGGACCGAGTGTAAAATTACATATTTTACTGATGCAGTAAACTCTGAAAGCTTGAACACATGGTTTAATCTGATTTGATGTGTGCTCAGGTCAGTTAGCTTGTGTTGCTAAGTACCGAAGTAAAAACAAAATCTGTTTTTTATTTTGCAAAGCGAACATCTCATCGCGGGGGTGATGTAAGGCCGCAGCTCTCCATGCAGCCTCGTATTTCTAATCACAGTCTCGACCCAGGAGGTTCCTGTCTGTGGGAATACAAGGCAAAGATTTGGACGTGCTTTTATAAATAGTCAGCAAGTAACTGTAAACAGACAGCTGACCGAAATCCGATCTGTGCGATGAAGCGAAGCAGAAGTGAGTCTTTGGAGAGCATCTATGTGAAGCTTGAAACATCAGGGAGCACCAGGTGTTCACCAGTAATGTTTAAATAGTCTCGTACCAGTTAAATGATGACAGTACGGCTGTAAAGTGCAGCGTGAGCTCACTGATTCAAGTCATCTTGAAATCGTATTAGCATCATTATGAAAACCAAAATATCAGCAGTTTGACATGTAGGGGGGGATTTTTGACTTTATGACAGATTCCCTTTCCCTGCATGTCATTTCCTCTGTGATTTCATTATTGACTTTTATTTGTTGTTCCTTTTTTCTTCCAAACTTCCCAAGTTCGTTGTCCTGCCAAACCTCAGGAAATGTGCTCCTGGTTTCGTCGCTTTCTTTCCAGCATCTTTTTGAAAACAACAGGATGTGGAACTGAATCTTGTTTGTGCTTGTAGCAAAGCTGCTTCAGTGTGTGTCTGAATCAAAATATTTTTTTTTTTACCAAACTGTATCACAATGACAATTTAAAAGATCTTGATTGGTGGTTCTACGTACCCGACTGTCCTCTTGAGCCTCCCACTGCGGAGTAAAGCTGTGAACCTGAGTTCCAGATGTGCAGTTGGAGAACTGGAAGAGGCTGGCGAACGTGCGGTGGTTCTCTGCGGTGTCGGGGAAGATGGGGTCCTGGAAGTTGACTCCATGTGGGATGATATTATAATTCTCATCCATCCTGCGTGGCAGAGAGACAACAGTTGACAAAGTGGTGAGCGAAACTTCTTACAGGTGTGAAAACAAAGCCAGATGGAAAACGCACACGAGCTGAGGGAGAAATATATGTCAGGCTTATCTGTCATCAGGAATCTTTTCAAATAAAAGTAAATGATCCTGCTTAAAGTTTTAATAAACTGTACATAAAATCTGACAAACATACCTGTATATCATTTTTGAGGGGAAAAAGGGTCTTTGTTAACAGGCTTTGATCTATAATATTATTTAAACTGGTGAGTCATGTGTGTCTGACTCAGACCAGCAAATTACAAGCCAAAGGGATTTATGGAGTGTGTTTCATATCTTCAGGAAGTCCTGTGGCACACATCTGGATTCCATTTCAAAGCCCTCAATAGACATCTAAACCCGGGCTGTCCCCATCAAAGGCTGTGTGTGTTGCATATGTCTGGATGTTCAAATGGCAAGAGAGTCCTACTTCAGCAGATGGGGTCAAAGGTCAGATGCAATCACAGAAAGTTGTAGATTGTAGAGAACTTACACAAGCAGAACAAAGATTAAAAAACGTGTTTTTGTGTGTTTTAGTTGATCTTTGACCTTCTTTACTTTCAAGGATGTGAAAAAAGTTAACATATAATGACATTTAAGGTAAAGTTTTAACAGAAAACATGATTTTAGCTGCACATCTATTCTATCTTGTTTATGAGATCTGAGGGAACGTCTTAAGATGTTTTTTTTTTTTACTGTTTTGGGCTCCGATTCATCTTGTCCGGGGAGCCTGGACTCGTGATTGATTGGAGAAACTATTTTGGTCTGAGAAGATGTTTTAGGGGAGGAAATAAATGCTGTCTGGAGATTATAGAGTTCTGATCCATTAAAAGACCTTCTGGGAGTTGGAGCTACTAAACAGCCTCAAAAAACACAGACGTATCTGTTAGAGTGTTTTATGAGGAGTCTCAAACCAACCAGAAAACAACAAATCAGGACATGTAAAAAAGATTATAAAGTCGTTAATGATGTAACACTCCTGTGAATTTTTGGGTTCTAGTATGAAAAAAACACATGAAAACAGCTCTTTTCATATTTAACATAAAAAACCTGATAATAAAGGCTCTCCAGTTGAAATATGTCATAGATTCAAGTCGTTTACTTTCTGTAAATCCAGTAAAAACATGCTTGGAGCTTTGTGTTCTCAATTCCTTCTTAAAGGTTAACATTATATTATTTCTGCATGATAAACATTTTGTTTCTCCAGGGACTTAAATGATATTTCCAGTCTAGAGGCATGACAAACTGAATTAACAGCAGGAGGAAAAGTGCCACGAGGTCATGTATGTCATTTTAGGGACAGCATGCAAAATAAAAAATATATAATAACAAAGTTAGTTTATCATGCAGCACAAACATGTTTATTTATTTCTGCAGGAGCTGCAATATAAGCTGTGATTAATCGTTTCAAGTGAATCCCTGACAGAACACTTGGTGTTTCACCTTAGAAAGAAGTAGTAGTTGTTGTTTTGGGTGACGCTGTAGGAGAAACACGGTAAGTAGCCCAGGCCGCTGACATTGAACCTGGAGCCGGCGGGGACCTCCAGCATGCTGCCCCATGCTTGGTCGCACAGCAGCTCGATCTCAGCGGAGAAGAGCAGGTCGGTGTCGTGCTGCCACGGCAGGTAGTTGTACACGCTGTAGGATTCCTTGTGCAGCTGCAGCACTTTGGCAAAGACGATGATCTCCGCCAGTTCTGCGCGACAAGCTTCTGTCTGTGGTCTCCAGTCGTGGGGTAACTGACATCCCCAGCTCCCACCTGGACAGACAGCTGCCAAGACAAACGCCAAAATAATCCACATGATGTGACAGAGAGGAGACATCTGGAAGAGCGCAGCGCTCCAAGGCGCACGAAACAGACAGAACAGCAAACAGGGAGAGCGCGTGTCACACCTACATTCATACATTAAGAAGGATTTTTAGAGAACAAGACCTGACAGTTACTGCCCTCTTGTCCAACCACAGCTCCAGCATCCATCTGTAAAAAAAAAAAGAAAAAAAAACTGCTCCTCACCTCTCAGACAAATTGAGAGGGAGCAAAGAAAAATTGAGCGTTTACACACGCATGCAAACTTCATCAAATTTCCTGTTCACGTGCAAGATAATTTTGTCTAATATTGCTAAATGAGGATTAAATGTAACTTAAAACAAAACAATGAGAGTTCCCATCAGTTAACAGTGAAACTGTAAACAGAACTAGCGCCCTCTTGTGACAAATTTGAAGAACTATACTCGAAGGAAAGTTTGTTTCCTAATTAGTAAGTTTTCTGTTTCCTTTCATTTATCCTGTTCGACCCAACCAAACTTCTTATTTCATCCTTTTTCTTGTTCTTAACATGGATTAAGAAAATACGGATGATTTTCTTTATATTTGCCCAGTAAGTTAATGTGAGTTGTGATTTTCAAAGTTCCAGCAGCATTTCTCGCATATCAATTTGTATCGCAGAGACTGGAGTCATTTTTACGGCCCCACAGCACTACCTCAACACTTGACATTGAATTAAATTTTACTTGTTTAGATCCATGAAAAGGACCATAATCAAAAACTTATCTCATAAGTTCTAAATATTTTTGATGTTTTTCTCTCCGCACCACACTCTCCCTTTCAAATATCTCAAAAATATTCAGTTTTTTTTTTTTTACATTTCTCAGTTATTTCTCTATTTTTATTTATTTTCATTCACTACGTTCCCCATTATGTTGCCTAAATGAGAGCTATAGGTCTATTATTTTCAGCTAAACTCAGGTCTTTACCATGTTGCATAAATGAATGTTGATAGTTTCCTTCTATACAGTAGGGAATGTTTCTATTTTCCATATTTTATTAAATAATTTAAACTTGTGCTCTTATGATTTAAAAACATACAGAAATAATTAGGTATCTCCCTGCAGTTATAATATACTTATCTACTGCATAATTTAACTCTGTCACTGAGAAGATTAAATTAATTAACCCCTTTATCTTTCTGGTCCTGCAACTGATCAGACTAATCACAAACCTGTGTCCAGATGCGACATAACAGTTACATTATTTGATATAAAACATTGTTTAATGTTCTAGCCCTTACATAATTCATCGGAGTTAATAAACTAAGCTTTTCATATAAATACTACATTCGCAATGCTCATTAAATGTGACATCTTGTGTTTTAAATATCAGCGTTTTTTAAATGGATGAGAGAAAATATTATGTATGTGTACAGCTTTAAGAGAGGAGATGACGTAAACGTGGGCGTGCCTTGGAGTCACAGGAGGACGGGACTCTTTTGGAAGAAGAAAGAAGAAGAAACCATTGTAGGTCACGTGACTGGCTGGAGCATCTTCTCAGTCCATTTTGGATGTTAGCAAAGTCTCCGTGCAATTCCAGAAAATGACAAAGCTGCAGTTTTTAAACGTCTTCCTGACTGAGCGCCTCATGCTTGCTGCCCAGGAGATTTACAAATCTGTAGAGGACACGATTTTGGAGTATCAAGAAGAGATAGCGATCCGGGAGCGGGAGAACGATCATCTGAGACGGAGGCTCCGAGACGCTGGAATTGAAATATGGCCAGGTTAGCGTCCCGAAAAGCTAACGGTGTAGCTGTACAGCATGTATTCATTTTCATCCGAGTCAAATCTCAAAAATAGTTGTTGTAGTAAAGAATAAGGGCACGCGGAACAAACAGGACAGGATAGAATCAGGTTACCCTACTTTAAAACTATATCCATCTCGGGCAGGTTAGCTGACATTAGTTGCTCTGGTGTTAGCGACCTTTGTTCGTTAGCCAGCTGGGTGTTATGTCGATAAATGCTGCCCCGTTATAGAACGTCTATTTGTTGATAGATGTATACACATGATCATTACTCGTGTTTTTTTATTTTTCTTAATAACACAGTAGTGTACATTATTATTATTATTATGGAACGTTCAATTTGGGGTTTAAATTTAGTGGCTGTATCTCTTCTGATCAGAGTAAAGAGTGTGCATCATGTTAGCCTATGTTACTTTGATGTAAAATTGAATTTGCACAGTATTATATTTATTATTATTTATAATTGTGCCCTTAAGGGCACATAAAACAAGCAGTTGGTGTCGTTTTTGACCTAAATCTGCTTCTCGTACGAGTGGGGGCTCTCACGGTGGCTCAGGCGCTGTTTTCTGCACAACACCAGCTAGCCGAGTACCGTCAAGTTCACATTGTTGCTTTGAACTAGCTGGTTATATTTTTATTTATACAGGCTGAAAGTGTTTTGTCACTATAAAATTATATATTTTTTAAGTAATACGGAAGCTGCGCATTCTCATCCTACAAAGAACAATTTAATGTTGTTACCCAGTTTAAAGACCCTCATTACATAAAGTTCTGTGTTATTACAGATGTACATACAATTTAAATATACTACTCTTTTTTTCTCTTTACAAATAACAAACATGCTCTGTAAAAAAATGTTGCGTCATTTATTTACAGGTGTCACCCATGTCAACTTTTAGGGATTTGATATAATGGGATGTTTTATAGAATTCAGACAAACAAGAGGTAAATTTAACCGGACTGTTTGTTCATTTAAAGGTCGATAAAGATGCATATACCTACTGAAATGCTGGGATTTAATCAGTCTTATCCGAACATAGAACTGATTTAATTTTACTCCAGAAAGTTTAGATTTCATTAAAGTTTCTCTACAGTGTGATCTTTACTAACAGAATTATGGTTTTTGTCTGTGTTAAGCAAGATGTTGATTGAAGGTATGAACTAATACTAGCAGCAAAACTGTTAGAGGGAAATTAGTTGTTTAAACTTTTGGTACTTTAATGTAAAATTAATCAAAAACCATGTTAAGACTACATAAAGATTTAATTTATACCTGGGTTTTGGTATTTTTATTAGTTTGGGTAAATGTTTTGAGCTCGGTGCACCTTAGATAATTAAAACCTTTTACTAAAGAGAAGATCTGTTCGTTCTCACCACAGATCGTCCTTCTATGGGGCTGTTGGAGGAGGAGGATGGTGAGAACCCACGTCGTGAGTGGAGCCCCAGCATGGGGCACGAAGAACGAATTCCCATGCAAATCAAAGACAAGAGAGATCTGCGGGCCAACCATGGAGACGATCAGCTCCGCAGCCACGGCTCTTGCAGCACCTCAGAGAACATGTTCACTCCTCCGCGTGTTGTGAATGAATACCCCCAGGATGGCCCTCACACGTCCAGCCTGCCACAGAGTCAGGGTGTGGAGAACAGAGAGAGGGACACTGGATCTCGAGGCTCCTCGAGGCATGTGAAGGGGGAGGCTGTTGGTGGCCACAGAGGCTCAGCGTCTTCTAGCAGTGGCGGCCAGCCTTTAGCACCAGTCAATCCAAACTGCTCAAATGAGAACAATATTGACATCATGGGGTCAGAGAATGGAGGACAGATGGCTGGTGCGAAAGGAGCTGTGACTGGCCCTAACAGAGGACAGGCCTCTCTCATGCGTAACCAAGGAGGCAACGCTATGGACTGCCCCCATCAGAAATCCCCCCTACAAGGTCACATGTCATCATTCTGTTGTAAAGTCTGCGGTGAGGCGTTTAGTCACGTCGGTCATTTACATGTGCACGTACAAGTGCATACCCGGGAAAAACCGTACCGCTGTGGGGTGTGTGGAAAATGCTGCAGCTCCTCTGGACGACTCCAGGAGCACCAGCGGAGCCACACGGGAGAAAAACCATTTCGCTGCCAGATTTGTGGAAAAGGTTTCACACAGATGGCTCATCTAAAGGTTCACATGAGGATTCATACAGGGGAGAAGCCATACAGCTGCCCCGTGTGTGGCAAGTGCTTCAGTCGCTCAGACAAAATCAAAAGGCATCTTCAGACCCACAGCCGAGAGGGAAATTATTTCTCAGGTGACAGTGATGCAAAGATAACAACCCAGTTTATGAATCCTACTGATGTGATTAACTTTACATTAAAAAGCTAACGAGGCTGCCGTCAACAGGGATTTTCTTTGTACTTTGATAGAAGTTCTGTGATTGTTAAAGAGCATTTTTTTTAATCTAAGCTAACATTTCTCCCTTTTCTTGATAGAATTTGTATTAGCCACTTTAGTATGTTATTTACTGAATTTTGTATTTGTCACAGAGTATTAAGTCTAAGACACAACTTGAATAGTTACCTAGTGTTTCAGATATACTTTACTATTTGTAGTCACATAATTTGCATGAAGTCTTCCATGTAAGCCTCGAAACAAGACGTGTCAGTAAACGCAAGTATTTTTAGTTTATTATTTGACTCTGTCATCCAGTTTATTTTGATTATTTAAGTTTGGGTTGCCGGGGCAACAGGTTCATGGGGGAAACCCAGATGTCCCCTCATATTCAGTTGCTTGTATCTGCGGTCTCGTTTATTTGACTATAGGGTTGGAACATAGTCAGACCCCTAAATCGAGAGCGTCGCCTTTCAGCTCAGCTCCTTCTTAACAACAACAGACCACAGCAGAACTCATTACTGCTGATTTAAGTTTCAGTCCGTCGGTCCATCTCTTGCTCCTTTCTGCTGTCACTCGTGAACAAGGTGCCCAGATACTTGAACTCCTCCACTTGAGACAAAGACTCACTCCCAACCTGAAGGGAGTGTTCCTCCAGATTCACAGCCTCAGACTTTGAGGAGCTGCCTTACATTCAGCTATGAACTGCCCCAGAGATCAGATTCTTAGGTTCCTAAACCAGACACCCTTTAGATCCTGTCCATAGATGCTACAAACATGATTATGGGGCACCAGGTTCACCAGTTCTGACTCTTTTTCCAACGTTCCACATTCCAAGAACCAGTTTGTGATGCTGTGCATTTTCACCCCTTGACACCCCCCTTTGCCTGCCACCTTGCGTTCTATGCACCCAACCTTGACCCCCCCCCATACCTGGCCGGGGGGGGTGTCCAGGTCTCCCTGCTCCAGGTGAAAGTGTTTGCCTGCCATCGTTGGTCCTCATCAGGATTCTTGAACCTTCATAAAATAACCCTTAATCTGACCTCTGATCACTTGTGGCTAATTTGTAACGGGAGACTCGACCAGGGACCGACTCCACAGACAACATGGAGGAACACAAATCACTCCACCTCATTAAGGTGTTGATTCAGTGGAGGGGATTCAGATTTATTCATGATTTCATTTTACGTGTGAGACTCTCTCCCAGTTAGGGAGAGAAAACAGGATGTAGCCAATAACATAAAGACAATTTTTACAGTGGTCCCTCGCTATGACACAATTCACCTTCACCTTTTGCATTTTCGTAGATTTTGTTAATGGCATTTTTTTTTTTTACTGAGCATTGTGTTCTGTGTGCTAACAAGAGAGAAAAGTGTGAAAATATCAATACCTATCTGGGAAACGTGTATAAAATGTGGAGCGAGGAGTTTTACAGCCTTAAAACATCTATAATAATTATAAAAAATAAAGCTGACTAATTCACGGATACACCTATTACAGGTTATTTTTAGAATTTCACTCCCGCGATTAACTAGAGACCACTGTACTTTACGCTCACGCAGCATAATGCTGCTTTTGTAACAAGAGGGAAGAGACGGTGATAACCGGATACTGTTTCCTACTGAATTTGTCTCATTAGATGTTAAATGAATTTGTGTCAGTGTTTCCTACAGAACACCTCTAAGTCTTCTCGGGGAGTGTGTGTCTGCTCCTCAGCACAAACTGTACAGTGTTGTATTATTCATCACTCCTTGTTATTTTTAATAAAGAAATAAGTACATTTTGTCTCATTTTGAATGTTTGTGTCTCAGAATCAGGGTCGGAAAGTTACTCCAAAAAGTAACTAGTTGCACACTACAAGGTACTTTTCAAAAACAGTAATGCATTACACTAGTTTCTCACTTCTGAAAGTAACTTAAACTACTTTCGGATTACTTTTGCACCCAAAAGTGACCAGCAATATTGTTTTCCTTCAATAAGGACATGAGAATCTCTTTTGACCCTTTAATAAAAGATATGAAAAACTATTGCAAACAGCTGTGCTAAGTGCAAAGAACGAATAAACTTGTGTATGACAACAATATTTTGCCTTTTTCCTTAAGAATAATGTCCACAAATGGAAACAATTTTAGGGATTTATAGTAAAGTAATATGCAGTAACATACTTACGCCACCTGGTGGAGTGCTTCATGTGTGTTAAGAGTTGGAGATTATTATAACACATAGAATTAAAAAATTCAAGGAATAATGAGATTAAAAACATTTTTACCTTACACAGTCTTTTCATTTAAAACTAGGGAGATTTAAGTTCATGAAACAATCAGCGAGATGTTAAAGAGCACAAACAAGGTTCATACGGTGTCATACACGTAGCAGGACTCACAAAGTGACAGGAAACTGAGAAATAATGAGCTTCACTGATGTGATTTTATCTGCTCACAGTTTTAGTCATGAACTTTTAGTTTGTTTGATTCCTGAAGCTCCATCTGGTAGAAAGATAAACAGATTTATAATGAAAGGCTGTGTGAAGATATTTCATCCAGTGAGCATCAGGAATGTCTCTTATTTCTATTAACAACAAACAGGTCACCACCGCCACCTCCTTGATGAAAAGGGGCATTCTGTAGATTTTTCTTCAAGGTTTTTGCCACATCTTCCACTGTTCTGTCTTTCAGTCAGGACAGTCTGCATCTGAAATGCTAAAATATGTTTTATTTGAATGTGTTTAATGTGTTATTTGGTCTTCATCCATCCATCCGTTTTCTAAACCTGCTTCAGGATCGCATCGAGCTGGTGAGAGGCGGGGGACACCCTGGACAGGTTGCCAGTCCATCACACACATTCACTCACACACCTTGGGACAATTTAGAGTCACTTCTTGTATGTTTTTGGACTGTGAGAGGAAACCGGAGTCCCCGGAGAAAACCTGCGCATGCACGGGGAGAACTTGCAAACTCCAGGCAGAAAAGCCCCTTTCACTGCAAGGCAACAGCTCTACCAACTGAACCACCATGCAGCCCCCATTATAGTTTAAAGTTTTCAACATAATGTGACCGTTCACACAGCTTTCACTGAAGAAAGTCACTTTTTAACCTAGTTTCAATGTTTTTTTTTAAAACGATTTCAAAACATTTTAATTACACATCATATAAACCTTTATTTGAGGTTGATAAAACCTTTCAAACCTTTTTGACCTATTTTTTCAACATTTTTCAAATGTTTTTTTTTGTGCTGTTTGGATAATCAGATGTATAATTAATCCGATTAATCAGAAAGCTGTTGGACACGTACATCTATGGGAGAAATCTGACCTGAAATCTGGAAGAACTGCAGCCAAAAGCCTCTGACATGGAAACAAGGCAAAGCACTTTAATTGTGCCTGAAATCAGAATAACTCATTTGAGGAAAATGACAGCAGCTGCTCTTATTTGGACTGATGAGTCAAAAACTGATGTATTCCGCTGATACCTGAGGCAGTTAGTTTACTGAAGAGTGGTGCAGTAATGAGTGTCTGTAGGAAACATTGAAACATGGTGGACGTTCTGTTTGTAGAGTTGTAGATTTTGTTATAACCAAATTTTCTTTTGTTCACCCAGTTTTAAAACAAAGGGCCACATGTTTTTATAAAAAGGCTGATTGTACAAAGCGTTCCCATCTTCACCTCCCTCTTTATCTTCATGTCTCCATGATATTCAGATCTGGGTTTCTGCTTCTCTGCAGTCCTCTCTACCAGCTTCTATACTGACATCTGGTCAGCTGAGCTGCTGGTTTGAACATCTCCATCTTGTGTTTGGTGCTGATGGAGCTGTAGGAACTGATGATCCTCTTCAAAAAAAAAAAGCTTTTCGTAGGATCGTCACATCAAGGCAGGACGATTCTGATATCTGTTTGTTTTATCTGTGGTAGAAAACCGGAAAAAACCCTACAAATCCTAACTTTGCTGCAGATATTTGACATTTCCTAAACGTTTGTTCCTGTGCAGAGTCGTAGGTCGGGGTCTTATCTCCAGAGGTCATTGGATGAGAGTCCGTCATGCATGTTTTTTTTTTTTTTTTGGTTTGGGAGAAAACCGTAGCACCCGGAGAAAACCCAGACATGCATGGATGATGTAAGGCAGGGGCATCGAACGCAAGTCATCAAGGGTTGCTATCCTGCAAGTTTTAGATGTTTTTAAGCTCCAACACAGCTGTCTGAAATTATTTAATTACTTCTTTATTATGTGAACAAGATCTGTTAACGATCTGCTCATCCAAACCAGGTGTGTTGAAGCAGAGGAACATCTATAGTGGCTATTGAGGACTGGAGTTTGACATCCCTGCAAGTGGTACCAACTGTGCCACTGTGCAGCTTTTGAGACATCGAAGAATCTTTTTTCCCATTTTTAAACGCTAAACAGTCTGTTTTAAGTCCCACACATAAGAAGAGTCTTACTTTGGGTCATTAGGTCTAAATGTTATTCATGAGAGAGTTAAAGACGTGACCATAGCTTTAGTTTCGTTCATCTTCTCTCTAATGTTGATTAAATTCCTTCTATATGGTTGTTATTAAGAGCACCGTTCAAAGTTTCTATCCAACTTTTGACCTAAGTTCATTTCAGTTGACCTTAAGATGGAATCAAAGTGCGAACTCGGTTTATTGGAGCCACGGATGAACCAGCAGATCTTGCAGACGCGGCCGGTATCTAGGGTCAATGTTGAAACACGTACTCAAGAAATCCTGACAAAGGTCCGACAGCTGGGAGCTGATTTTAATCTCACGCTTCAGAAATTTTTGAGTGTTGAACCGACCGCTGTACTTGTGAAGCATGTCATACAAGACAATTCCCACCTGCCACACGTTAGTTGGTCCAGCCCGATAGGTTCCACTGAATAAATATTCTGGAGGGACGCGCTCTCTTGTGCCGTGGAACATTTTGTACAGTGAATGGTGTTTTAGAAAACAGCTCAGTCCAAAATCAATAAGTCGGACAACTGGGACACCAGAGCGAGTCTCGATCAGAATGTTTTCTAGCTTGATGTCTCGGTGAAAGACTCTCTGACCTTCAAGATGAATGACAGCATTGATCAACTGTGTTATTATGATCTTGAGCTCAGATTCCTGTATTACATACTTTGAACGAACATATTCGAGCAGATTAACTGCTGGGACTGGTCGTTCCAAAATCAGGACCAGTTCTTCTCCAAGATCATACCAGTCCAGTAGGGAGATAGGTGATGATGCCCCTTCTGATTCTTCTGAATTTGAAGCTGCTAGTTTTAACAGAGCAGTGACTTCAGCAGAAACCTCGTCATCTTCCCAAATCACTTTGTGTTTTGGGATGTGTTTTATTGCCACTAGAAGATCATCTGATTTCCGGTAGCCTTCAAACACTAAACCGTGTCCTCCGTCACAAAGTTTCCTGACCTGCCTGTATTTGGACTCAAATTCAGCTTTTGCCGCGTCTTTGAGCCTCGTTTCATATACAGGATCATCTTCAGTGTCCAAACTGTTCCACCTCAGGTCAGAACTCTTTGACTTTTTACTGACCGGTTCGTCTTCATTAGGTTCAGATTTCCGCTTGAAACCATTCTCAGGAAGACTGCTGTTGGGAAACTGCTCAGACGTTCTCATCCTCTTCCTCTGAGCTGGCTCTGAATTATATTTTCTTTTCATATTGGAGGACTCAAAAAATATATATAATCAAAATGACAAACGTCTGTCAAAGTCTTAGACCGGAATCTAAATGAATGACTCAATACAGAACACTTTGATAAATGGAATTATGCATTATGACATCATCGCCTTTGAAGTCAAATTCCACAAGCTGCACAGAAAAAAAAAAAAAAACTTACTGTGCAGAATGAGGTGTTGTAGTTCTGTTTCGACTGAAAACAACGTGAAAGGTATAAAGTTTGTCTATAGTTTGACACGTGGGGCAAAACAAAAGGGATCAATAGAATTTGAGCGTTAAATAAAGATTTTCATCCTACAAACATATAAAAAATGTGTTGAAAGCTTCTTCCCTGAAAACTTCAGGTTTTAAAGGGTCTGATTTAGTATTCACGTATTCATTCAAAGAATAACAATAATAAAGGACCCCGGAACGACTGGACTGATGAATCCTGGTCTAGACATAATCTGACCAGATTATCACTGAGGTGGTAGCAAATGGTCCAAATTGATGTTTTTCTGAAAAGCTTTTCACAAGTTTATTAAAACACTTGATTGGGATGTCTTATTGAGGTCTAATTAAAAAATACTGACAAAATTTTATGCAGGAAAAACAAGTGAATTTTTACACACACACACACACACACACACACACACACACAAGTGTGTTTTGTTATCCTTATGGGGACCGTCCATTGATTTCCATTGATTTTAGTAACTAGATTTATACCTAACCCAAACCCTTTTACTAACCTTAACCATTACTGATCTATAACTAACCCTAAGACTAACTGAAACTCTATTCACACCATACCTATAAACCTAACCCCTAACCCTAAAAAGGGGAGTCCCCCTCATGGGGACCAGGCTTCGGTCCCCACAAGAACCCTCGGACCCCAGAAAGATAGTAAAAGTCAGGAAACGGGTCCCCAGGAGGTCAGAAATACAACCCCCCCCCCCCACACACACACAAATGAACCAATTTGGTCACTTGAATTTGATCAGATTTAAACGATTACATTTATTCTTCAACTCTTAATATTATTTTTTTAGTTTTTAGATGAAGATGGAGGGGATGGAAAGTTACAGAGAACAGACTGCCCTTGGGTCTTGGACTTCAGATCTGCGTCCCGGGATGTCTGCTTTAAGGTCTGGGGGCCGGGGCTGGGGTTTTTCACATGGAGAAACCTTATGGTCACAGGCGTGTCCATGCACACAGGTGTGCATACAGATGTTCACAGACACTCAGTGACTTGGCCTGCAGCTGCCACTGGGGATGTTGTGTGTTAAGCAGTGTCATTATTTGTTTGTGTCCACAATGATATTATCAGTGTTTAAATATATACAAGGTAACAAGCTGAACATTGCGGTGATTGCTGCATGCTCAGCTTGTGATAATAAATCTTTCAGGCATTTCTATGCATCCGGACATCAATTCTGACTGCTTTATTGCCGACAGGACATGGTAAAAAAAAACAAAACAACAAAAAGAACAAAAAATCCAGGAAGTGGTATTGAGCCCGGTGTTTCTGGGAAAAAACAAAGAAACACATCTGGTTATTTTAACAAGATATGTGGCACAAACTACTTCTGATCTTATTCTTTTAAATACACAATTTATTTGGATATCGCAGTATCTTTATCATGTCTTTTTCCTTTATCTAATTTCTTCTTAAGGATTAATCATTGAACCGAATCTAAAAACAATTAAGCATTAGAACTAGAAAGAAGGAAGCTAGTTGAATAAACTAGTTACTTGATATAAATTTCTCTGCTGTTATATCACTTTGCATTACTAACTGATAAAAACATAACATTAGAAAAACCTTTTATTTTTACGCATCTTTTTCTTCCTAAAACTTTTACAGATTGTCGTCTGTTACTGACGGGCACAAAAATAGAAATGAAAGAAAACACCTGGGTCAAAAAAGGACCACATGACTTGCATCCAAACCTGATAAGCTCCAACTTCATAATTAAAATGTGATTAAAAAACCACTTTGACAAAATCTCTAAGGAAAAAAAGTCTCACTCTAAAATTATATGCAGGATCAGAAGAGTTTAATCAATAGCAGCTGAAGGCATAAAACCTTGTTGTCTCCATCCATCCTTCCTTCTGTCCGTCCTTCTGTCCGTCCTTCCGTCCGTCCGTCCATCGATCCATCCATCCATCGATCCATCAATCCATCCATCCATCGATCCATCCATCCATCCATCCATCCATCCATCCATCCATCCATCCATCCATCCATCCATCCATCCATCCATCCATCCATCCATCCATCCATCCATCCATCCATCCAGACTGAAGCAGTGTTTTCGTTACTGCAGACAAAGCCCCATTTAATCAGTCCATCTACTCTGCTCCATCCTGCCGTCACTTGTGAACAAGACACAGTGGATTTAAAAACCCTCACAAGTGCCAGTGTGTCTCCAAATCCAGGTGGATTAACATTGACTGGAATTTCTCTCTATTGCATCACCACCAGACGTTCGGAGACCAGCAGCGTCCCAAACCATACTGATAACATGATAGGCTTATGAGAGTAAATTTAAAGTTTCTCCACCTGCTTGATCCTGCTCAGGGTTGCCGGGAGCTGGATTTGCATTGTTAAGCAGCAACTTTAAAGGATGAGTTTGATTTTCTGGTATAGCTCATAACAATGAAAGCTTCTCCAGTCTTTGTTACTGCAGAGCTGAAGAAGAATCCCAGTGAACACACATTATTCCAATGACTAACTTCTATAATATTCAATATTCTGTAAAAGCTCCACTCTAGTCTTCAACACAGATTTCTCTTTCTTTGTCAAGTTTCTCTGTGTTTCTGGTTTTATGCTGCTTCCAGCAGGGTTTAAAGATAACTGGACTTCCCTCTACAGACATGATATAAAAGACACTATTTACAGATGATACAGTAGCAAACACAAACAAACCACCAAAGGACATTGTCACACACACATCATTAGTTTGACATGGTTCACATATCCTGCAGCTTTTGTCAGACAGCTTTGTACCTGATCCATCTCTTCAGCTGGTAGGATTCTATAACTAGCTCAAAAACAGCTCGGTTGTTGGATTAGAGTGGAAATGAAAGTATATTTTGCTTCTTTGACAGGAGCTTTAAGTGATTTAAGAAGTAATGAACATGATGCTTCCCACAACTCCCTGAGTATTTGAACAAGCCAGTAATTTGTAGTACGTTTTTATAGTAAGCAGCGATATACGCTGAAGGGTGAAAGGGCTACTAGCCAAGCCTGATGATGGCTGATTGATACAACAACATTCACTCAAGAGAAAAATTAAAAACTGGATAAAGTAAGAAGAAAATCTTTAAAGAACAATGTTACCGTGTCATGAATCAGGTCTGACCATGTTTGATGTCATGCCATTCTCAGTTCGTCATTCTCCAAGTTTCCTCTTACCTGCAGGAGAAAAGATTGTACCTGTACTTACCTGCTCCTTTCTCGCTGACATCATCTCTCCGTTGACCATCTCGTCCTCCGTATGCCTCCTGGAATAAGACAATCTGTTGATTTAAGGATAACTTATACTCAATAAAATAGAAGCAGCAGCTGTGTTAATCCAGGAAGATGTGACAATGGACCAAGAACCAGAGAACTACTAGATGTACTGTGAAGTTAGATTGTTGACAGAAGAACCAGATGTGTGTTTAGCAGCTGTGAGTGATTTATCAGGGTACTGAGGACGAGGCTATAGTAAAGAAAAAACTAAGAAACCAGAAGGTGATTGGACCACGATAAACTAAGGGATTCTGCATGTGATCAAGAAAATTAATCATAACAGGGCTCAACATCAGAAATATAAAATGTAATAGAAGCAAACAAAAACAGATCCCTCAAACCTGAGAAGGTGAGAAAGAAGAAGAACCAATCTGAATGTCCATAATAGACAACATCTGCAGATTATCAGGGTTCCTTGACGAGTAAATAAACAAAAACAACCTGTTTTGCAACATCAAATCATGTGAAAAACTCTCTGGAGTATCTGAGAAGCCTTGAACTTTTCACCGTCCTCTTTTTACTGTGATGTTTCAACTCGTTTCTCGTTTAACTGCCGTCTGGAAAATTGTTATCTAAACTCAAATATTTGGGCTTGTGATTACTGTAAGAAGAGTCAGTTCAATTAATCTCACAGGTTATTATACTCAAACTATGTCTCATGAAACCACACTGAGAATGATGTCACTGCCTGAGCTTTCAAACTGTTGGACCAAAACCAACAACTACAACTAAGTGGGTTGTACAATGTTTATTGTCTGTAAATATCAGTACTAACGAGTTCTGCCTAACAGGTGTGTTATATTAAATGGTAACTCTAAACTGACCCCAGGTCTGAGTGAATGGCTGTTCCTATATGTGGCCTTGTGATGGACTGGAAACCAGTCCAGGGTTTAACCCCGCCTCTCCTCCTCCTGAGATACACGCCAGCTCGCTGTGACTGAACTACATGATGTGGTTATAGAAAACAGACAGATAAAATTGACCTTTTTGTAACTGAATTACAAACCTTAGGAACACAAAATGCCAACTGAAGGACAGTTTTTATTCAATATTTTCTCCCTCCTTTCAACATCTTTTGGACGGAGCTGAAGGGAGAAGCTGCTGCATAAACTGTGGACAGACTGTAAACATGACAGAACCCAGAGTCATTTATCCTCATAGAAATAACTCAAAATACATAAAATCAAAATGAAACTAGACATTATCTGGTATTTTTAGTTAAAATTGAGTATAGAACTGGATCAGAGATGCTATGACAACTAAATAAATGTGCTGTTAATCTGTGTTAGATGTATTTTAGATACTGAAAGACAAACATGTTACCCTTTCACCCGTCATGCCTTTTGCATTTTGCAACATCCTGTTTTATCCCCATCATCATCATTTCCATCTCCTTTCCCTCTGCTCTCACCGTCTCCTGCAGCCTCACCGTCTCTTGGCCTTGCCATCATATTTCACGGTGATCTTTCTAATGCTGACAAGCCCTGAAAGTGCAGATTCACTGTCTGAAGCCATAAATCTTAAGGATTAGATGCACAATCATATTTCTGATTCTCCACCTCAGCAATCAAATTGCTTTTCATTTTACATGTAGTGATCTGCTGTAAGTTGCAAATAAATCCTTAATTGACTTTCAGTGTATTAGGATGCTCGGAGTGGGAGGCAGAGTCTGTATGTGCAGTCTGAAACTTTGTGTGAACAAGGCTTAAGATGGATAAATACGCTGGTGTCCTTACAAGTCAACGCTTTGTTTCTTCTGAAATTGCATTCGTGTTTATGGGACTGAAAGCTTCCTCCAAGGACTCGGACACCACATAACCATAACTAATGACAACAAAGATTCATTCAAAAAGCTGATCAGACGGATTCTCACCCTAATTACGTTAAACTCTGTTTCTACTACAACAATCAGGAACGAATCAAATTGCCTCACCTACAGGGTGCGGCCGTGGCTCAGGCGGTAGAGCAGGTTGTCCGGTAACCGGAAGGTCACCAGCTCGAATCCCCGCTCCGCCTGGAGAAAAGATCCCCTTGTTTAGGGTGCCTGTTTGGTGGTGGTCGGAGAGTCCGGTGGCACCAGTGTCTGGCAGCCTTGTCTCTGTCAGTGTGTGTCCCCCAGTGTGTTCAGCATCACCAAACATGTGTGTGTGAATGGGTGAATGACAGACTGTAGTGTGAAGCACTTTGGGGGACCTGATTAAGCTGTACAAGTAGATGTCATTTACAGTAATCTCTTCACTTTTTCTGCAACAATAATCACTCTAATTACAAACAAATGCAGAATTACAGTAGAATTAGAACAGACTTACTGTTCTACAAGTCCACTCCTCCTGCTGTTATATAATCATACACGAACAAACATGCTGCTTTTTGTTTCCAAGATCTTTTTATGGCCTTTCTGCTCCACTGAACAGTTTTAAGTGGGGGACAACAGCAGTGATTCGGTGTGAGGCAGAAATGAGCGGTTTTCTAACAAGGAACATGAGTCACTCACAAGTCATTAGTCTGCATGAACCTTCAGTATTATAAATATGGAGATTTAAGGGTGCAGGGTTTGGTTTTGAAATAGAATTATAATATAACCAAAGGCAGTTATCAAACTAATGTTTCATCTTTAAAATACAATGTTTTTACTTGAATATTTTTGGAAATGGTTATAGTTTTTGAATCATCTGAAGCAATTTTTTGGGCAAGGAAAAACAGCATTTTTTTCTGTGCAGGTGAGTCAGTTTTAAAATTTGACATACGTGATGTGTTTGTAAAGCAGAGAAAGAGGGGAGAGAAGGGAAGGGACGGGAGACAAATGAAAGGGTGAGGAAAGTGTGGTTCATTGGGCACTGAGTTTTCTGGACCTCATTAGAGATGAGGCCTCATAATGGAAGATACTCACTAACAGTTCTGTTCCTTTTAACCCAGAGGGGAGACGACGTTCGGGGGGGGGCGGGCTTTCACCATCACAACATGGTTTAGGAGTGCCTCATTCAGGTCTCAGGGGTTCCTTTGTTATTTCGCTTCCATAAATTATTCAGTCTAAAGAGAGACTTTCTGAAAAATCAATAACAAAAATTTCTAAGCCATTACTGATGGTAGCATCGCTCCAGGAGTAGAAAAAATTAGGTTAGCACTAGCAACCTGCTAAAACCTTCTTGTTAGAAAGCGGAGTGAGAATATCTTCTACTTCTCAACTGTACCAAAGATTTTAAAGAGGCCATTTCATACAAATTTCAGGACTTTGTGGTAATTTCTTAAGTATTAACCAGTAATATGAAACATTTTATATCTAAAAAACGTCAGGAAACACTGATTAACAGACCTTTCAATCTGTCTGAGTTAAAATTCAGGTGGTTCTGTCAGGCTGCTTTGACTGCTTCGGCAGCAGCTTGTTCTTATTCAACATGATATATGAATTTGCTGGAGTCTGATTGGCTAACAAACTAGCCTATGAGAGCAAGATATACTGTTTCCTGCCCCGCTGCACATGGCAACGTCAGACATCGTGTTTTCCTGTTTGCTATGTCTTATGCTAAAGCTTTTAGCCAGCAGCATGCTAGGCGTGGTTTCAACTGCGGCAGCTGATGAATACTAACGAACAAAGGAGTTGTGACAAAACAGATACAGACCGTTCGGACTCGGGAGAACTCGGGTGTTATCACCACCTGCGTAGTTTGAGAGATAAAAACTGAAAGAGAAGTTGTTGACCTGTTTTCACACCCAGTATGAAGGTAAGAACACCCGTGGAGCTAAAATATTCAACATAAACCTCAGAAAAACTGTTTTTAATGGAAGGGCCTCTTTAAAAGTATTTAATTTAGTCTTAGCATACTCATTATCACAGAAAAAAATGGTTGGTCATGTTTTTTATGTGTAAGTTATAATTAAGTTGTATGTTACCTGTAGAAAGCTTCCTGGAAAGCCTCAGTTAGATGAAATAGTTCACTAAGGATTTATGAGTTAATGGCTTGTCCAATTTCAGCTTGGACCAAAGTGGACTGCTGCTGTTATAAAAAAACCTAAAAGCTGTAACGTTTGATTTAGTAGTAGTAGGACCTGAATGCAGCACACAGGACAAGATGGTCTTTTAAAAGGTTTAATTTGAACACAGAGTTGAAACACACAAAACGCTAAACAGAAGTTCCTCATGGGGCAGAGTAGAGATTGTTAGATCAAAATAAATCCAAAACATGTTAATATAAATGCTCAGTGTCCTGAATCAGGCCTGGGTCAGAAGCCCTGAGAGTAAAAATCCAAATCATAAATCATAAATCTAAAATTTCACAGCTGTTTATGAAAAACGTTAGTTTATTCAACTCTCCACCACTGTCAGTTTTGCACCTCATGGTTATTTACATGCAATTCTGTTCAATTGTCAAATAGCCAAAAATCACATTACCATTTTTTTTCAGTTCTCGTATGACATTTTTTCTTGCAGGTGAAGCTGATAAGACCCAATGAGAGCAGCGAACTCTATTTAAATGTATCAAAGCTAATTCTTTCCCACGTTTCATCAAAATGAGCATCTCTCCTCCTTGTAGTCCTTCAGGAGTACCATTTCATTTCCAGACACCATACAAAACAGATATGATATTTGGAGAGATTTGTTTCTGACGTCAGAAGCACAGACAGAAGCTTTTAGTAACCCTGGGTGAGCATCCTCCAGGGCTAAACCCTAATGTGTTTGTTATGCTTAGAATTTGGACAAAATTGTAAAAACCTTTGCTTTTCTAAATAGTAGAGTGAGCTGAGGATAAAAGCCACAGGGATACGGAGGAAATACAATTTGAAAATGTTCTGCAAAAATGTGTTTTGTCCTTGTTGAACACTGAGAGGCACCTTGAGCTTACGTTCATACATTTACATGGAAATAGATCTGAAACGAACACTGAACATTTTATATTTAAACTGATGGTTTTTGCATTTGAAGAATACAAGTCTTACAAAATAAAATGTTTCACACAGGACACAGTGACTAACAAGTTTTATTTAATTAGTATAATTCACATTTTGAAATGTGAATTATGTGAAAATTAATGAACAAACAAATGATTACAGTTTAACCCTGTAACCCCAAATGTGTCAAATTTAATATGTCTGTTCTTAAGTTTCCTCAAAAAGTACTACAGGTAGCAAGTGTGTATTATCCTTATTTTATTAGATACATAATAGTGTACATTTATACTTTTTTGTACATAATTCAGAAAAGCAGAATCTCTAGACTCTTATTTCATGTGTAATAAAGATTAAAATGTTTGGAGATTTTAAAATGGATGGTTTAATTAGAAATAATTAAAATCACTCAGTGAAATCAGAACAAACAAAATGAAACTGAAACATCGCCATTAACAGGGAGACTGTCAGTTTTTTATGGCGAAGCAAACATCTCAGCAGATTTTTAAAAGTCTGTCCACATTTATTCCTCTCTGTATCTCAGGGGCGGTTGATGAAAACATCCGAGTCAGCCGAAGCACAAGCAGGAATGTTTTAGTCTGTGAGCGTCTTCGTTTTTTTTCCCTCAGAGACGATCAGTCACTCCAGAGTTTCTGCATCAGTAGTCAGACAACTCATTGAGGAAGTGACAAGAAATATAATATTAGAATAAATAAAATAATATTAGACAAAAACTGTTGGAGCAGCAGACTTAAAAGATTTTATTTTGTGCAGTAACAGTCTTAATTGAATGATTTTGAGATGTTTTCGTTAAGGCTCACTGAGAGGGTTAGTTCATCACTACCTCAGACTTTAGGATAAAACACTATGTCCTGAAAATTATTTTTATATGACATTTATAAATGAATTGATTTATAGTGCCAATCTTCATCCAACATGCGTCTCACTGCAAAGTGTTAGGCCATAACATTTCCTCTAACTGCATCAACTTGACATATTTGTTGAGTTTTCTCAAAGGGAGTGACACTCTCATGACAATCTGACAAATACAAACACAGATGATGTCTTGGGTTTAGAGTTATTGACGGTGAATAACATGAATACGTCACAAATTGTCCATTTATCAATTAGTTGGTCCCAGTTTGGATTAAAGCAGAGCTGAAACTTTCTGGGGTTTAATAAAAGGGAACTGTTAAAGGATATTTCACATCTAATTCAAGAGGATCCCTCAGACAGACAGAGTAGTTAAAAGAGGACATGCATAGAAATGTTAATGACGTTATCTTGAAGTAAGTTGTTTATCTCCTTATCTCACAATAATGAACCTCATTTTCTTGAGATAATGGTTTAATTATTTCATCATCTTGATGAAAAAAACTCGAGATGAATTGTAGATATTTGGACCAAGAAGAGCTTGTTTCCAATATGTCACAGATAAAATAAATGAGTACCTGAGAAATCAGGACAGTCATGCTAGTAACTGATTCAAGCATGTATGTCACAAACAGGAACAAGTATCATGACAGCAACACTCGATGATGAATCTCAACGAGATACCTGAAAAAACAACTTGTGATTGCAGGGAAATCCCATCAAAACAGCTGCTTCTTAATTATGTAATTGAACAAACTGGATTAACAAGAATATTGTTGATGTTCTGTTCTGACAGAAAAATGCTGGAAAAATACCCAGGCCTCATAACAGAACATCAAACAGAAAGCATGACTGATGTTGTGCTCAAATATCCAGATGTCATAAGATTAATGTCACATGTACTTTAGCTTCTCATGTTCTGTCTAAAAGTTTCCTAAACTGCATTTTGCGCTCCACATGGCGCCCCAACCCTGCAGTGTTGTCATTTTCTACTGCAAAATTGTTGTCACACATACAATAACCTACCCGGGGAGAAAGAAACACAAAAATGAAAGAACGTCAAGTTGCTGCTGCGTAATGTCAGAATATAAAAACAGAAAATATCATTTGTGAAACGCAGCTGCCAGAGTATCCAAAATACTCAGCAGCAAAAAAAAAAAACTCCCCCCAAAAAACAAAAATGACCCCCTCCATGGACACATCCTATCAAAATAAAGCAGAAAAGGAGAGTTTTACTGATTGGACACAACATAACATCATAACACACTATGAGCAAAATGACCTTCACAGTAGAAAGCCTTGCTGGTTAATGGAGGGCAAAGAAAACATGTGGAGGCAGACAACCTGCAGAGTATCTTCATTAACAAAGTTTACAACACAAACTACAGCCATACAACCACATAAAGAACTACTTATGGTTCTATTTAACCTAAAATCTGTAAACAAAACACTTTTCATGCTTTCTTGAATCACGAAAAAACAACTGACCTGAAAAGCTCATGTTTTTTAATGTGTAAAACAAAATCTATTATCAGCTTTGAAGGTGCTCGATAGAGCTGAGTCATCGTAGATAAAACCCGACTCGCTACTTTACCGCTGTGTCATGATGTGGTTTTAGAGGACCCAAAGTGCAAACAACTGAGGCAGGAAACTGAGTGAAAACAGAATCTTAGTGAGAAAAATAAAAAGCTGACAAGGGAGCAACAAAACGTACACAGAGAACATTAAACTGGAGAACAGAAGGTATGAATCAAAGGATAGAACAATTACACAACTCATAAAACAACAGGCTCTAACAGTAACATATAGAAGCTGAGGACTATTTTTACAGGGAAAAGTGATTGCTAGTTGAGAAGCAGGTGAGAAAATTAACAGAAGGGAAACAGGTGTGGAACTATGAACAACAAGGGGAACTGAAGAACAAACAAGAGCAGTAATTAGCAAACAAAACAGACATTAGATTACAGATGATGGGACTTGAAATTGTATTGTTATGGATTCCTGCACATATTGGGGTAATTGGTAATGAAATTGCAGATAAAATAGCAAAGAGAGCAATTAAACATGAAAATAATGAAATAAAACTTGATTATTATATAATAAACTATTATCTAAAACTGTCTGTGAACTTCTCTTACACTCCACGTGATGTGTGTTTTGCATGTAGTGAGCTAACTAAACTAAACTGGAAAAAAAATACTCAAATGAACAATTAAAAGCAGAACTTATATTTGCAGCATTAGTTTAAACAGGTACTTTAATTGTATTAAACCCCAACAATTTATCTGCATAGATTAAAGTCATAAATTAAAATAGTCCAATATAACTGCAGTCTTGTTGTAAAATTGTTAATAAAATCTTATCATTTTTATGTCAAAAATCTTCAAAATAACCGTGAAGTAAAACTGCCCATTGATGGATTGATGTGGTTACAATATTGTGTTATTTAAATGTATTAGTTTGACTTTTTTCCACTTTTAATTGATGGATATGGAGTCAAACTACATGCTGGATCTCCATTTTTAGTCTCTCACATTTCATAGATTTATTGTTTTATGATTTCTTTTTTTATGATTAAAAAAATCCATATCAGCTAAATGTACAATCAAAATGTTTATTTTAAAGGTGTGAAAAGGCAAAATAAACAAAAAAGAAAAGGGAAGAAAATCAATGACTTATTTAAAATGTAGAAAAATTGTCATATTTATGTAAGAGAATCTAAAAATTCAAATTATCTGTTAATATTTATGTAAAAAAAAACTTTGATATCACTACCGTAAAGTCACAGAAATTGCTTGCATTTGATGTTTTACAAAACGCTGTTAATACAAATAAAAATATTTAATATGCAAAAAATATCTAACTAATTCGTGTATTCTGGTGCAAACGTTGTGCAAAACATTTATTTTATTTTAGTTAATTAAATCACCTTCTAATTCAGTTTATTCAGGTTTACAGGCTGCTGGGCAGCCAGTCGTGGTCTCAGGAAACTGTAGGATGTTCCGTCGGGTGAATGTATCTCAGACAAGCCTTCATCATAACAGAAGCTCGTGTAGCGACATTTAGGATGTTTCCTGCCATTTAAAAATATTAAAACACCTTTTGACTCACCACAAACATTTCCGAGGTTTCCCATCAGCAAGTCTGCTTTGACAGACAGCAAAGCATTTCTGCAATAAATTATCCGCAACAATATATTAATTTCCTCAATGCTTCAACCACACTGAGCTATGACCCTTAGCAAGGTAAACAGTACAGACTGTATAAATATATTGTGGTTACATGGTGATGTGTCAGAGTGTTTGGTTAGGAGACAGACTGTCTTGTTCCAGCGCTGCTGTGCTCTTCATCACGATGCCTCGGCTCCCAGGTGTCTGAATCACAACTTGAGCGTGAGACGAGAATTGCATTGAGAAATAGATCAGGAGGAATCATGAAAATAAAGATTAGCCAGCTGACATGGAGAAAGGTTAATTAAAATTGAGGGTGAAGTCAGTGAGCCGAGTTCGTGCAGGAAGACGTTCGTTTACCCAACAGAGTTTCATTTATCTATCGATCGAAATATTGTTGGTGAGCTGATGAGATGTTTTCTGCCCTTTGTTGAATGATGAGAATAAAATAAAGAGATCAAAACACAATGAGAGGAAGATATTAATTTTTTACCCGCTTTAATGAAATCTGCAGCATCAAAGAAGACTATCTCCTTCATCTGCAAGGATATCAGATAGTTTAATTAAGGCTTGTTCAAGTTCACTGACTGTCTCTCACTCTGAGAGATTCTTCTGTGCATCCAGCTCTGACAGGATCTTGATATTGGTTGCGCATCGCTGAAGAAGGAAGCAACAAAGTTCCTGACGTGGCGTTCACTCACCATAATTAATTACACCTCACACAGCAAAACAATTGATGTACCTGCCATGTTGTTGTTGTTGTTTATGACCTCTGCATCCTCACTGATATTTCAAATCATCTCTGCTGCTGAAAAGAGACATTTCCTATAACATTCACAAAAATATAACGATTTAATTTCTTTTCTTTTTCAGAATTATAACATGAACGCAAATGTTGGTGCAGATCTTTCAGTTCAGGTTGCATCTGCACTGAAATACTTTGGCGTAGTTTAAACATTCAGTGCTGAAATTTTGTTTGCAGAACTAAATTGAACTCTGAGTTTCCCGTCATCCCTCCATATCAGTGCAGCAGAGGAAGACACACCTGTTTGAGGTACACGTATCCTCCCAACAGCCCGATAGGAAAATGACCCACCTTGACCTTGGAGTTCAGCTTGAATGGTTTTGGATGCTGTTGTTGGGATTTTTTGTTGTTTTTGTTTATGTAGTTTAAGGCTAGAGGGTTACCGTCACTCCTCTTGCAGCTCAAAGTTACAAAGAATATTGGTTAAAATATTCCACTACAAAATGGAACATCCCTAATACACAATACAATATACTGCAATTTAGTTATAACTGATTCCTTTTACAAAAACAAGCTAACTCATATATGCCATGTAACTACTAATTATCCAGTGTGCAACTTTGTAATTAGCAACTTTCTATGTTTGTTAAAGAAGATCAAAATCATACAAGATGGATTCCATCAAAATATCTCCAGTTTGGCATTAAAGTGATTGTTGTGAATAGAAAATATTTAAATGAATAAATACAAAGAGGATTTAAAGGATAATCAACAGTTATACGGCACGCAATGATACCAAACTACATCAGAGAAAGTTCGATCACTTGTTCTGTAAACAGACTGAGCAGCTGGTGAAAAACGTGAAAGCTGTTGTAGTTTTAGATTTGGACTTTTGGTTTTCCTTTTATTTAAACAAAATCTTCGTGTCCTTGAGTTCTGCTTGAATGTGGGTCTTTTTCTCTGCACCTAATGACAGAAAACATCTGTCACACTAACGACTGTAATGCAGGATAAACATTCTGTTTTTGGTGTACCAACAAATCTGTTCGTAGTATTTTACATATTGTGTCTCACATTTTTTTTCTTTTGCTCTGTCCTAAGGGGATGCAGGTAAACAGACAGTTGATTTTAACTGAATCATGTTACACAAGAATTAAGACGGTTAGATTTAACGTAATCTGTGCTGAAAGTAACAGATACATTTACACTTGTCAGTATTTTAGCCTGCAGCATATTTACATATAATGAATCCCTTTTGATGAAGTTCATGACTCATCCAAGGTTCCTGTTTTGTACATGTTGGATGGACATCCAGAAGCTACTAACAGTCACTTAACAAAAACCCATGAAAAACATCAGACTGGACTGGAAACTTGTCCAGTTTCCAAACACACAAACACACATCTGGCAGCACAACTAAAGGAGGTAATGTTTGAATAGAAATGAGAGAACCGAAGGCAGAAATCTAGTCACAGCAGTCATTGCTAGAAAAACTGGTGATGCAGACAGAGTTTCTCTCTTCTGAACCCATAATGTACATAAGCTCATATTTTAAACTGAGGTAAATTTTGCAGGAAACAGGAGATTTGTATGAACAGCGTGTTCATACAGGTGATTGTGACAGAGGCTTAACTTGCAGTGAAGGTGGATGGTGGTAAAACAGTCATGTTTTTCTGCTCTGAGACTGGATTTATTTAACCTGCTGCAACAAGAGTAAAGTTATAAAGTCACAGAAATGAAGTGCCGCTCCGAGTCAAGGTCGAGTTAGTGTCCAGGTTGACCTGTTGATGACAGAGCCGTGAAGCCAATGTGCTGGATCACTGGTTTATGAAAAGAAGATATTTAAATTCATGTAAATCTTTGTTCCAGTATCTGGTGAATACTTCTCACAGAGATAAGAAGGACAAACAACTTCTCTTGTTCAGGAAAACACAGAAGACGGAGACGGACTTTCACTTTCAAGTCAAGACTTTTTCAAAAGAAGAATGTCAAAATAACCGACTCTGTACTATCACTTTTAATCACGTTATAATGATTAACTGTGAGAATTAACTGCTTTTCATTCCAATATTTCTTTCAACATGCTATGTCACGTTCGTTGTTACTTTCAAATGAAGATATGCAAAGCTGACTTCAGTGTAGACATGTTCTCAGCAGCTGTTTGAAACAACATGTCAGCTGAGTTTCACCCCTTTCAGCTCCTCTCCTGGTGTGAACAAAAGGTTTCAGGGGGTTGTCTACTCTTCGCACAGAACTCGATGAACCTCAGATGAACTTTCCATCAGTCTACAGCCTCCCCGTCTCACCCAGACACGTAAACAACTATCAGTCAGATGAGTAGAAGCGCTAAACTTCTAGATGAGAGAGAAGGAATGTAAAACAATAAAACAGAAATTTTAATTGTAGCAGATCAAACCTAAAGATTTCTCATCAGCTAGAATGTTTGTTTTCTACCAGAAGTTGAAAAGTTATGCACAAATTAAAACTTTTTGATGATCTCAGTCTGGAAAACAGAGATTAGTTCTGATTGGACTGAATCACGTCTTGGAACAACTCAAATGTGTTTTACAAGCCTTAACACAACCTTTAATAGTTAAGAACTTTGTTTTACAACCATGAATCATTACAAGACTCCATGTTGTGATGTGTTAATTTATGGGAACCAGAGTGAAAACGCTGAGGTAAACATACAGTATGCAGGTGAAAAAGAAAAGTGAAGAAAAAATGTCTTAACAGCAATAAAATCCTCCGTGGTGTGTCTTCCAGTCCAAAAAGTGGCCCGAAGATCCTCCACTTAACCAACATGTAGCTCCATATTAGCTAGCTGCTAACAGCTGCTAATAAAAACGTTTCCACACAGAACTTGCTCATCACATGGGAAACCCCAGAGGAATCACCTATGGTAAGCAAATAAGGTATATAATCACCACATACCCCCGGTGCTTCAAGCTGCTTGACCTGCAGACTCCACAGTACCAGCCTCACTGTGCTGCAGTATTAGGCAACCCAAAATGGTGCACACTGCTCTGCCAGCTATTGGCTGGTAGATGTAAACAAAATGCTAACGTCCTACCTGCCAAAATTATTATTTTATATTTTACTTCAAATATAATTTTTCAAGGAAATGCTGTATTTTTATTCTACAACCCTCTAAACACCCCATGGAGGCATTATTTTCTTTAAGATATTGCTTTTAATGAAAACATTCCATATACCACCTTTAAACTATATGTTCAAGTGAATGACAGAAACTTTGACAGATTTATGTCACAGATTTGGACTCAGTATATCAAGCAGTAAGAGGGTAAATCACACAGTCACATTGGGACAGACATCACTGACATCCTGAGAGGAAAATAGGGTAAAACTTTTGGAGTGAACCACACAAACATAATTTAATGAACTGACAACAAGGGAGGAAGAGCTCATAACTGATGTAGGAGTCATGAACCACATCAAACACTCTCAGGGTGTCCAGTGGGTGTGGTCTGTGCACAATTTAAACTGTAAACACATCTGAGGTGGTGTCTCATCAGTGTAAACGCCCACATTAGATATGTAGCTAAAAAAAACATTGCAGATTGTTTGTCAAGCAACAGTGCAGCTTTAAAAAAAAGAACAAGGTCATACAATCTAATTAGGTGACACCACTCTGTCAGCGACATCCATTTCCCCACATTTAAAATAAATCCTTTCTTCTTGCTGTGCATCCCTCACTGCCTATTGGAAAATAGTGGCAAACCCACAGGGGAACTAGCTAAGAAGGAAGAGGCAGACAGGAAACAAGTAGAAAAGGTAAACAAGAGATGGGGAGTGATATGTTTCCAGACCTTTTCTATCTGCCTCTTGTTCAGGACTTCGTGCCGACTTGCTTCAAGTCTTCTATTAATGTGCTTCTTTTCAAAGAAAAACAGTGTGACCTGCCTAAAGCACCATCACTTTATTAAATTTACTCCGATTAGGACAAATTGTTTTGAAAGGCTGGTAATGGCCTGTATTAAAAGGAAAAAAAGCAACCTTGGACCTTTTTATAATTTGAATAAGCAACTTAGAAACAAGAACACGTGTGTGTGTGTGTGCTTCTCTTTGAATTCAGCTCTACATTTACCACCATGATTCACAGAGTGGATCTTATTAACCTGTCAGAACCAGATATCAGCCAGCAGAACAGTAAGCACACCTGAACCCTTTTCATCTATGACTGCTGGTTTCTTAAACCAACACCAGCATTTATTAGGTTTGTAGATGATAACTGGTCCAGAGGAGATGGAACACAGTAAACAGGTGGAAGAGCAGGTGATCTGGTGTAGAGAAAATAATCTCCATAAACAATAACAAAATATGAAATCAGCCAGAACATTGAAGTATGGAAAGACCCCATTATACATTACTGATAGATCATGGAGGGATTTGAACATACTCAAAACTTTTATAAGTAGGTTAAAAATTCTCATGACGGGGGGCCCTGCACGCACTGACATGTCTCGAAAGGAGGTCTCATGCCCAGACTACAACCCTGTCACAAGATAATAATGCACTGCATGGTGTGATCTCCACATCTGCATCCTGCTGCAGCCTCAGAACACATGTGGTAAAATCTTTGTTGGACTTTAACTGCTAACTTATAAAACTATTTGCTGAGCACTAAAGGCGATTTCCCACATTCTTCCCAATTCAGGCACGTCCTGATACGCTGTTGTTGTGTCATTCTGTCGTGTTGAAATTATTTAAACGTTTCAATTTCTTGCAAGCTCAAGTTAATTAACCTAATCTCAAGCTCAGACTTGTTTAAAGATGAAATCAACCAAAAAATTTGCCGTAAGCCTTTGCAAATATGTCACTACATACAGTACAAAACAAGAAAAACCTGCTTTTCTGCAGGAGATTATACATCCAGGTTGATGTATTTTCTTACGGTACACCGTCTCTTCACACTCCTGCTGTCAGGAAAAGACCACAAGGACTTGGGATCTCTTTAGAAGAAAAACAGGTGACTGAAACAGCTCAAATCATTTAACCAATCAGAAACCATCCTCTCGTTATAAAACTGAACCAACCTCGAACTGACATCTTTTAATCCCTAATAGGCTGATAAACATGGACTTTATTAATTACATTTATTTTTTGAATATTTTAAGCACCATCAGGTCTTCTGCTCAGTTTATTGTTCATTTCAGTATTTTAAGAATATAGTTTGTGTTTTCCAAAAAATGATTAATGTTAATATTCATCTACTATTTGATTTGTGCTCATCTACAGTCTGCAGACACAAACTCAACCCATCGCTCTCAAACTGCCTCCAACCAATCCACATCATACCTCACTAACATTTCCAATCTTCTCTTCATCTTCACTGTAATCCCACTTGATGCTGCTACCTGCTCACACGCCGCACCTTGATAAAATTCTATTTGTGCTGCTGCCGCTGCCAAGGTCACTCCGGGACACAGGGAAAAAATGTGTTTAATGGATGATGTGAAATGAAAACAGAAGAAATAAGATTTGATAAGATTCCTGAGGATGTTTAGTCACAGTGGGATAAATGAAGTCAGTTGAAATGTCATTGTGATTTTAACTGGACGACTTCCATGGAACGTTTCTCCTCGTGTTCTTGACCCACCAGGGACATCTTGTTTAAACTTTCCTAAAAATGTAGCTAGTTTAAATTGTTGTTCCTTAATTGGTCATGGCTAGATTGACTGAATCACATGTACTGTGCAGTCCATTTGTCATCAGTTATAAATACCTTATTTATGTTGTTAATAGAGTGGGACAGCATGAGCTGGCAATGTTTTTATTTTTCACACAGAGTATTTTCCCGTCGGACTGCAGTAGTCTAAGTCAAACACATCCAGCTGATTCCCACATGACGCGTCACTCAAACAGAAATCTGGTACAGAATATTATTCAGAAGAAGAAAACACAGATCCCTCTGGAATAAATGTTCCTCACAATATATATTTATATTTATATTTGGACCCAGAGCAGAACTGCAATTAATTCTGAATCATCCAATTTTCAATATCAATGATGCATATGAAGATACAACATGTAGAAGAAATAAAGCATGTTGATTAATAAAGTTCCTGAGAATAGTTGATGTTCAGCTGGGAATTGAAATTCTCTAGAGACTGAATGACTAAACTGTCAATCCTGACATGCAGTTCAGATGTTTGCAGATGAAGGATGTGAAGAAGACAGTGATTCAGTGTTTCATGAAATACAAACACGTCACCAAATTCTAAAGGTTTGTACAAAAAGGGTGTAACAGGAAACTGCGTTTCGACTGACTGTATGAAAGATTGCAACAGCTACCGAAACATACAGCTGCTCGACTTTCTCACACTTCAACCAAACTACTTGTGAGGCATGCTAAAATATTTCTATGTAAATTAGTGTTTTACACACACTCTATTCTGTTTGGGGTCATAAGAGAAGGCAGAGGCGCGCGGGGGGGGGGGTGTCGTGTGTGAAGACCATTTCAGTTACATTGGACAGAAAAGTCACAGTGACAAAGAGAGGACTAGGACATTTCTCACTAAAATAAATGTACAGTCAATCAAAGACATGATCTTTATGATCTCTGTAAGGAACCTCCTTCCAGACTGAAGAAGTTGAATGTTATAAAGTTTCAGAGTAAAGAGGAAGAATTAGTCAGCAGGTGTTTAACTTCCTCTGACATGAGAACATTGTTGATGATGATAACAACATTTTACTCTCTGTAAGTACATACATGTGCTGCTTCAGACTACTGAGTTGATTTTCTTTTGATGCGGTTCACCCCAACACCATCAACCCCCGGGTGTCGGATTTTTCTAGTCTTTTGGACTCCTCTTCTGCTGAGGAGAGCTGCAGCCACACAGGTTGATGTTACGCTGGTTGTTGTGAACTTCCTCAATAACTTGTTTGATAACTACTACTGCGTGTCCAGCACAGTGAGCAGGACAGGACTGGATTGTCCAATTTTTTTCTTCATAAAGCAGCTTGGTGAGGAACTTCCTAACCACATGGTTTTCAGATGGCTCAACTCCTGTGATGAACCTCAAAAATTCACACAAAAAAGACAAGAGAATGAGTCAAACACATGATGGTCCACAGAAACCTGGTCCAAAACTCCACAAGCAGAGACAAGGAGGTGTTTGTAGAACCTGTCCTGTCCTGCAAAGTCTGAGATCTTGTCCAGTTAACTGTATCAGATGTGTTTTGAATTTGTCTTGCTTGTCCCCCAAATTTCCTTTGGACACAGTTTTAAATTGGATCCCCAGAGAGTTTCACAATAATTCCCACCTTCAGGCGTTTGACTAAAACATCTTGCAAACAAAGACCTTGTTGACCCTCAGGATGTAGGAGACAGGGGAGGTTAGTGAGCTGACACACATTAACACATTGTAGCGCTTCATCCTGAATAGATAAAACTGAGATGAGAAGTGAAACATCATCAGAGAATACAGATGACCTGTTGTCTTTGTTTGAACCTGTCAGTATTACCATGCAGCACAACATCATGCATGGCAGCGGGTACCAAACTTTCCACTTATGAGTTTGGAATAACTTTAGTATTTAACTGTATTTGAGCCAGTTATTCATAACATTGTTTTAATGCAAAATGCACCACATTGATCCTTTAACTGAACCTACACATCCCTGTAGAAGGATCTAAAACCAACTTCCTCCTTTAGAATCGACTCTTTTTGCTGCTTTAACAGCCTCTTTTGTTTCATAAACATTCTTTACTACAGATTTTGTTTTCTGTTCAAACAGTAACTAAGTCTACTTTATTCTTTTACACATTATAATCCATTTGAAACTAATGAACCCAAACAAAATCAAGCATTCCACTTAATGATTCACTCAAATGATATGCCATAACAAACAAGCATTTTACTATGTTAAGATTTGTTTAGCCGCAGGAATGCTAATTTAAATCATCAGAATTCTCATCTGCAGCTCAAGAAGTTTTTCATCCTTGACCTTCAGCAAATGAAGTATTTGTAAGATGAGGTTCACTCTGGCCGTAAAGCAAACAATATCCCCATTTAGAGCTGGAGAGAGTTGATGAGGAGCTGCACGTTCTCTCCCTAAATTATCATGCTTCAACAGCCTCCACAGATTCAACACAATGAGGCTCGCTGGGAGCGGGGACACATTCAGCAGGTTCATAAGGGCTCATTTCTCCTTTTTTTTTCCCTTGAAAAGAAACATGAAACAATTCCTCTGAGAGGTGTAGCTTTGATTTAATGCACTTTAAACAGACTAGAATCTAAGACTTCGAGTTAAAACAAGTCCAATAAATTCACTTAACTCCTCACAGCCAGGATCAGATGAAACATTCACACTCTTAAATGTCACCTAAATGTCACAACTTAAGACTGTGTGGCTTAAGAATCCATGACAAATTCAAAATAATAAAACATTATAATAAGCGTTATTGAAGAACTCAGTCCTATATCTGGCCCAACGGGGCCTATGTGTCTGGTCTAAAGTTTTACATCTCCTGCCATGTATTAATTTTTATCACCCACTGCTGAAAAACTAAAGGTAGGTGAGAATACTCCTAATGTGTGTCTTTATTTGTCTAAATACTCCTGCAGTGGAGTCAGTCCAATTTAACAGATCGTGACAGCAAACTGTTCAAACTAACATTTGCTGTTGTAGCTAGCAGTCACTCCAAGTCCTTTTTGTTGAACCATCTCTTTGCTTGAATATTTAACTTTAATTGTTTGGGTTAAGTCTGTCAATCTGTTGCCAAAATCACATGAACCACAGGATGTATTTTTAATGATATTTTTAGAATGTCTTGATTGGATGTACATCTACAGCTGAAAAATCTTCTGGGGTAAATCCAGTTCAAGATGGCCACCGCAGCTTATTTTAGCCAAGCGTCATTCACAACACACACGCTGAATGTTAATGGATCAGGTGATGAGGGGAGGGAAAGATCACACGAGACCAAAAACTCAGTTTCAGATAATCTTAGTTTAAAACTGAGGTACGAAAAGTGGCACGTAATTTGGGTTCCTTGTGGGTTTGTTTGTAGCTAGCAGTCACTCCAAGTCCTTTTTGTTGAACCATCTCTTTGCTTGAATATTTAACTTTAATTGTTTGGGTTAAGTCTGTCAATCTGTTGCCAAAATCACATGAACCACAGGATGTATTTTTAATGATATTTTTAGAATGTCTTGATTGGATGTACATCTACAGCTGAAAAATCTTCTGGGGTAAATCCAGTTCAAGATGGCCACCGCAGCTTATTTTAGCCAAGCGTCATTCACAACACACACGCTGAATGTTAATGGATCAGGTGATGAGGGGAGGGAAAGATCACACGAGACCAAAAACTCAGTTTCAGATAATCTTAGTTTAAAACTGAGGTACGAAAAGTGGCACGTAATTTGGGTTCCTTGTGGGTTTGTGTGTGTGTGTGTGTGTGTATAGATTTATATATATAAATCAATATATATATATATATATATATCTGTCTGGATAAATAAAGGTTAAATAAAATAAAAAACACAGAGCACACTGCAGCCCTCAGAATTAGATAACAATCAAAGCCAAGTCCCTTCCTGTTGGGTCGCTCATGCAGCGTACACTGCTCTAATAAAAGAGAAAGCTTGTGTGTCATCAGATGAATTGTTTCCAGTCCTGCAGCTGCATTTTTCACATTTTGTGCAGAGGGTCAGTACTGTATAAATCACATTAAATCTGCAGTGGTTTATCATAAATAACAAGCTGGAAAAAGAGATTCTATATCTAAGGAAACGTTGACTGAGATCATCTTCAGCATTAACTCACAGCAGAATGACTGTCACAGTCACACTGTGGACAAACAGCAATAATAACAAACTTTTAACATGCAGTGTTATTATCACCATCAGTGATGTAGATAGAATCGTGGTGATGGAGACGAGCGAACATGACCACACACATAAGAACAATTTCAGTTAGATGGAAAAAATCTTTAGATTTTAATTTTAATTTTCACTGATTCCTGTAATAAACTGTAGAATGATCTCAAACAGGAACATTAACACACCGACATCACATCGTCCTTCAACCATTTACATGCCAACATGTTGTGTGTGTGTGTGTGTGGGGGGGGGGGGTTGTATTTCTGACCTCCTGGGGACCCGTTTCCTGACTTTTACTATCTTTCTGGGGTCCGAGGGTTCTTGTGGGGACCGAAGCCTGGTCCCCATGAGGGGGACTCCCCTTTTTAGGGTTAGGGGTTAGGTTTATAGGTATGGTGTGAATAGAGTTTTAGTTAGTCTTAGGGTTAGTTATAGATCAGTAATGGTTAAGGTTAGGAAAAGGGTTTGGGTTAGGTATAAATCTAGTTACTAAAATCAATGGAAGTCAATGGACGGTCCCCATAAGGATACCAAAACACACTTGGGTGTGTGTGTGTGTGTGTGTGTGTGTGTGTGTGTGTGTGAGCTCTCCTGGCATGAACATATTGGATATTTTTATCTGGATCTCAGGATGTTTCAGAAAACAACTCCTTTAAACTGATAATAAATAGTATTTTCCCATCAGTTTGAAATGAACTCCAGCTCAGACACGTTTTGGGTTCTAACAATTCACTTTGACTTTATTAGATTGTAGAAAGTTTAAACCTTTCAACCTCATAAAGGTGATGAAGTTTTAATCTTTTCATCTTTGTCTTTTGATATGAAATAAATCATTTTCTGTATTTCAGATCTGCCGCATTACAGAAAAACATTTGGAAGGTGAACATTTGCTTTCTAGCTCTAGCTAAAGGAAATAAAACATTTCAGGGGTCGTTTTTCTAACAAACACACGGGTAACAGTGTGGTTATTTAATTTGAAACCCCGTTTTGTAACAAAAAAGAGACATTAATGCAAAAAATTTTATCATGCAGCATATGTTTCAAAGTTTATGTAATTTTCTGCATAAAAGAGTCCATAACAGAAAGGTAAATGACCTTTTTCATTTTGTCACTTTTTTTTCTTTTGATTGTTGGTTCTCAGAACTGTCGAGTTGTGCATTTACTTTGAGTTAGCATCTGTAAAACTATGTTAGAATATTATTGATTTATATGAGAAAGCTGTAAGGCTACAGTCTCATCAAAACATCATATGTAGGTGAAAAAGTAAAAAAAAAAATCTGATTTTTGGTAATAATCATTGGAATTACCTCAAATGAAGTTGCTCTGCCTGTTCTGGAAACTCTTTACTGACAAAAAAAAAAAAAACTCAAGGTCCAAATACTTATTCTCCCTTCAGCAACAAATTCTTATTCGACAGCAAGCAGTTACAGCTTGTGTTGGAGGTAAAAGTGACTCAGAGCGGCTCAACGTTTAAAGCCCCTGATTATTTTCTGCTTGTGAGGTGGAGATGATTGACATGAAACTCATTTAGTGTCGAGAACCATGAAGGATTGAGGACGGAGGCTCACCTAATTCACTCTCCCAGGAAGAACCTTCACTGTATCCAAGGTGAGAGGAAGCAGCTCTGACACAGATCGTCTTCAATTTGTTAACAGGTTGTCAGAGTGATTCTGTGCTGGACACTCGCAGGAGGAAGTCACAAAGACTTGTGTCCAGAAAGACTCAAACAAAGGAGAGTCATGCATTTGAAAGTGTGCACTCTTCACATTCAAATGCATTGATAAGCAGAATATAATAAATTTGCATGTTTGTCAGTTTGTTTGTGTGACGCAGCAGCGGTTTTCCACTGAAAGTAATCTCAAGTTGTCTTGTGTAATTTTATTGTTTTTTCTCGACACAAAGCACCCTGTCTTCAAAACCTGTAGTCTTTTATTTTTCTCATTTGTATTTTATTATTGTATCACAAAGCAGATTCTCATAGCATTTGTACATTTAAAGTAGTTTACAAATTGTCCACATTACTTAAACCAAATTGTCCAGCATCCAAACTTATACATGTCCACATTACCCATTCTTTCATACTCACTTTGTATTACAAAAAAAAATCTGAAAAACAACAAAATACAGTATTCAAAACAATAAGAACTAAAAAAAACACTGTAGCATTGAACCAGGGTGTCAGTCTGTGGTAGATAGATCATTTTATCCTTCGTCAGATCTGTGCTCTCTAATGAAAAGTAACCATCCTTTCAGGATATTCTTAAAGGTAACCTGCAGTATAAGTGTAACATTAAGTTTTTCCATATCATATCAAACCACTCTTCAGCTTTTGGCTTCAGATCACTTCACCATATTCTGCTGATTGCTTTTTTACTTGCTAATAGTAAAATTCTCATCATTTATAATCTTCCCACCTTTTTAAATTCAAGATATCCACTTTAACAAGATACACGATTTCAAATATCATTGGAATATTTATTTTCATGACCTCCTGTAACACTTTTTAAATCTCAAGCTAATACTGCTGCATGTATTATAGGGCATCCCCAGAAGATATGGAAGCAATCCTCTTTAACGGGACCACAGGACCTCCAATATTTAGTTTCACCATATTTTCTCTGTGCTGTCATCATAAAATACCTTACAGTATTTTTCCATCTATATTTCCAGTAAAATGATGAATAGGTAGTTTTCCATTGGTATTTGTTAATTAATTTGATATCTTAAAGTGTAGTCTTGCTGCAAACCCTCACAGACTCTCTGTTTTTCCACCTCTGTTTATTACTGTCACAACAGAGACATCACAAACACAGCAGTGGACGCATTTTATCCTACAAGCACATTTTTTCAAAGCTCGGTGGTCTTAGTGCAGCATACGGGTCTAAATGGACAGGATGTGGGTATTTGAGATGCACCTGTCATGTGAACCGGGATCCGATAGTCTCCTCCTTAGACTCACTGAGTCCACTCCCACAGAGGGCGAGCTTTCAGTCACACATGTGACTTTGCAGAAACAAGATAAGGACCAACAACAACCATCCATCACATCTATATTTACTTGACAGTAACTAATACCCAGAGGAAGAAAATTGTTTTAAAAGCCAATTTATTTAGAGGAGAGAGATAATGGAGCGGCTAATGGCGCAAAGATCCAAATGACTCAGATCTACAGGAACCGACAGTATTCGGGACTTGATCCTGGTTGTTTTATGACACATCCCCGACAATGATGAGAACAGCTGTGTTGATCCACACTTCTGGGACCTGCTAATGAGTCATCCCACGTCCCGGATCTCTACAGTCCCTCAACGAACCGATTCCGAACTGCTTCATTCTGAGGAAGTTTTGCGTCTGGCGCGCGCCCTGGCATTTCCCGGACTTAATCTGAAACGGAGTAAACTCGGAAGAAAAAATGCGAAACCAAAGTGAAGGTGTCTCAGTCGATGTCCACAAAGTCAAATAGGGAAGTCCTTCTTGTTGATGCCGAGCGCGCGCTCACATCCAGCCGTATCCGTGACCATGACTTCGGATCTACCTCCGCACTTGATGGCCCTCTACATCGGAATGGAGGTGGTGATCGCCTTGTCCTCGGTCATCGGGAACGTGATGGTGGTCTGGGCTGTGCGCATCAACCGGTCTCTAAGAGACACCACGTTCTGTTTCATCGTGTCTCTGGCCTTGGCTGACATTGCGATCGGGGTTCTTGTCGTCCCGCTCGCCATCACCATCAGCCTCGGACCCCAGACGTACTTCTACAGCTGTCTGCTGTTCACCTGCACGGTGCTCGTCCTCACGCAAAGTTCAATCCTTGCGCTGCTGGCCATCGCCATCGATCGCTACCTGAGAGTCAAAATCCCCATGAGGTAGGCCTAAAGGTGAATCCGACTCGTTTTCAATTGTCCCAGTTTATTTTATTTTCTATTCTGGAGTCTTTTGTGTCTGCACCGGTGCAAGGACACACACCGGGATGTGTGTTCCGGTCTGGTCCAAGGTTACATTTCACCTACAGGTTACTGCGCGTTCACGGTTAATCTACCATAATTTGATATCACAATAAAACAGGTTTAATCCACTGTTTCTGTTCAAACGCGGTTTATTACTATTCTTAAAGTATTTTTCTTTACTTTCTAAAATGCGTTGCTGGATTTTAAAAGTAGAAGTTGAGAATTGCAGGTTAATTATGCCAATCTGGGATTGAAAAAGAAATTTAGATATTAAAAACAATAGGATTATTTGTACAAATGTATTTATTCTTCAAAATTGGTACTTCTGGATTTTTTTTTCAGAGCAAAAGGAGAGATTTTAGAGTATTTCCATTATTTGACTCTAATTTATCTATTTATTCCTAAAAAATAAACATGAAAGCTGAGTCATTTGATTCAGGCTGGAAGAGCCAGTCAGAGAATGCATGATTGGTCAATAGGCTCATGGTGGCTGCTTCACGGATTGCATAATTTGGCTGAGAAACCAGCACACACACATACACACACTTACACACACACACAAAGAAAGCAGCAGACGTGCACACAGTGGACTCAGTCACTAAGGGACCATTAATACAGGTTACAGTGACATTACCGAGGAAGAATTTATAATCTTATTGTCTGGTATATGAATGCTGCAGTGTCTGCTGGGTATTTCCTTTTCATTAGTGCAGTGACATTACAGATGATATATGACAACATGAATGGACATAAGAAATACATCAAACATACTTGGAACAACTATTACATCACAGGAGAGATGGATCTACCAGCATAGACATGTTTAGAGTTCAGTCAGGAGTAAATTGCATTCTACTGCCCCTCCTGGTAAAATTAAACCCCACCTGAACTCCCCCTCAGCAGGGGCAGTTTAAAGGACTTAATGCTTGAGGTGTTTGGAGACGGGGGCAGACAGCAGTCATAGTACAGAGAACAAATTCAGGCAGGTGGGGAGCTGATCAGTATTCAGACAGGAAGCAGAGACTTTAGCAGCACCTGCAGGACTTAAATTCCACAAGTTGAGATAAAAAAAATAATAATGAATACCCACATCATATATGAAAAGTCCTTTAACTTAATTTGATATTTTTTTCTGTGATATGTGCGTGTTAAGATTCCACTGTTTTTTTTTTTGAGAATCAACAAGTGTATGAAACTCTAGTTTCCTCTTCTGAAATGCAGAAATGATCAAACTTGTTACTGACAGACATCTGCTTGATAATTTAAGGAAGGAAAAAAGAAAGATTACAACTGTTTTGTCTCGCCTCCTAAAAAACTGTAATACAGCTAAAATATTAAGTGAAAAATAACATTGCATCTTCGTAGAAATTAAATATTTCTGTTGCCTCTTAATCTGGATTTAAAAGCTGTAAAACACCCAAATCAGTGATTTAGCAGACAGAAGCTCAGGGTTGCTGAGGGAACAGTGGGTAAGCACTGCTGCATCACATTTTCAGCATAGCCTGAGAGTGAGCAGGTCGCTCATTCATTGTTTGTTTATATACATGTTTACCTTCTAAAAATCTCGTTTGAAAGAGACTTTTGTAAAAACAACAAAAGAAAGTTACACAGTTCTGCTAAAAGATTTGAACATAAAACAGAACCAATAATAAAGGTCGTCCTTGACCTTGTTGCTTAGAACAAACTGTTAAACAAACCTTAAACCATTACTTGTATGGCTGTTCAGTCAAAGTCACTGACATGTTTGAGGTGAACTAACATCAGGATTAAGCTGCTGCTCAAGGTGTGGGAAGGTGTTGGTTTCAATCAAGACCTTCTTCTTCTGTGCTTTTTTTAATGCTAATCCAGAAACATCCATTTAAAGTTCACGTAGCAGCACAGATGGCTCTGATAAAGTCCCCTTCACCTCAATTCTTGTCCTAAAATAGTGAAACTTCAACAAGGCTCTTAAAGTGATGCTCTATCTCTCAAGAGCTTTTCTTCTCATCTTCTCCCTTGTTGCCATAGTTACAAGCAAGTAGTGACCTCTCGGCGAGCTGGGACGGCGGTGTTGCTGTGCTGGCTGGTGTCCATCATCGTAGGTCTCATACCGATGCTGGGATGGAATAAACTCCATTGTCCAACCAACAACGGCACCAACAGCACCAGAAGTTACATGGTGGTCTGTAAGTTTGAGGAGGTCATCAGCATGACCTACATGGTCTACTTCAACTTCTTCGCCTGTGTGCTGACCCCTCTGCTGGTCATGTTGGCCATCTACCTTGAGATTTTCTACATGATCCACAAGCAGCTCAACAAAAAGGTGAGTCTTTCCTGTTGACCAGAAAGCAAAAAGAACCTGAACTGATAAATTACATCTTGATAGTAATATAAAAAACAATTCTTTGTAGGTGACAGCGAGCCACATGGATCCAAGACGTTACTACGGGAAGGAGCTTAAGTTAGCCAAATCTCTGGCTCTAGTTCTTTTCCTCTTCGCGGTCAGCTGGCTTCCTCTTCACATCCTCAACTGCATTACTTTGTTCTGCAGCAACTGCAAAGTACCAAAATTCCTCATTTACATTGCCATCATTCTCTCACACGGCAACTCAGCCGTCAACCCCATCGTTTACGCTTTCCGGATCAAGAAGTTCCGCACGGCCTTCCGGAAAATCTGGAAACAGTACATGCTTTGCCAAGATCCGGTCGGTCGTCTTCCTCAGAGGGGGAGCCAAAGGGGATGGAATAATCAGGCGAGGCTAAGGAGGAAGAATGATGACGATGATGATGTGTGACCTTTGGCTACTCATGGCACTGTCGTGATAATCACCATTTTTTAATGCAGGTTTTGACAGATGTTTGAGTGACTCCTGCTCAGAATGATGTTTTAATTGTACCGAGGGACATCAGAGATGGAGGGAATGAATTTCTCCATCCGACTTGTACCAAAAGAAACGGATTGCAAAGGATCCTGAAGATCTCCAGACAGACTTAAATTTGGATTGAGACTTTTTTTTGACTGACAAATGGCTGAAGATTTAATGAGATAAAACACTTTTTTTCCCCCAATTTTAAGACCAACCTGTTGGACTTAAACCAGTAAGTACATACTTGTAGCAAACATGTACAAAAGTAGTGTTTACTGTACTTGTTTCCATTAATCCTGATCGATGGCCTTCAACATAAATGTCTTAAATATTTATCCCTAAACAGAATGTGCAACATTCATCTGTTGTCTTTTTTAAAGAAACTCGTGAATCTAAAAAAAAAAAAAAAAAGCTGGTGCTTCTCTGTCTAATAAGCTCATCTGATCTTTTTATTTCATCCTCTTCTCGTTCCTCCTCTGCACACACTGCTGGCTATTTACTTTTCTTAAAATCTAATTTTAATAATCGTAAAGATTTATGAGTAAAACTTAATCCCATCTTATTTTTTTAATTCAGACGTAGCCTGATTAGAGTTGCTCTTTGAAACTGAGATTTGATGAAGTATCCTAATAAAAAGGGACTGCTGACATCAACATGGAGCTAATGGATGTTTGAATATTGATAGGAGATATTTTCTAACATTAATCTCACAGAGAGAGAGAGAGAGAGAGCGAGTGAGAGAGAACAGCTTTGCACTGCTGACTTTCAGCTATTTTGATGATGTATAATCCAGCCTCTAAACATAATGTTGTACACACTGGGTAAAATTCACAAGGCACTTTTTAGATTAAAATTTAGAGGTATTAAAATCTATTTGCTTTTTCTTTTGTTACTTAATCCCTCTCTTTCCATACTTCTATGCCAAGAATGAATAAAACGGGACGTGAGTATGGTTCTGTGAGATCTGTGGTTGACAAACTTAAAAGTTTACATTATTTTAAAAAAAAAGCCAGAATCAAAGCTGCCTGAAAGCTGTTTGATGTTCTACAATGTTACATCACATACAGTCCATGGACAATAGGCTGTAAATGGTAAACCGGACACTGAAAACTAAGCTAGTGCCCTCTAGTGGCTGGCTGCAGTACGAGCATTAAATCCCGTCTCATGCACGGGACGTTTTCCATAACATTAAAAATACTCCACAGATCATTTCTCCAGATGTTAACATCTGTCAATTCACTTAGCTCTTACCTTCCTTCTTAACCTTTAACTTTTTCTAACCCATGTAACTATAATTAGTTATTTGATGCCCAAAAAAACATCAAAATGGAACTGAACATTGTTTTATGGCTTTGCATTTGCACAACTATTCATCTTACATATAAACACAGAAACACACAGATCTTAAAGAGGCCCTTCCATTAAAAACGGTTTTTCTGAGGTTTCTGTTGAATATTTTAGCTCCACAGGTGTTCTTACCTTCATAGTGGGTGTGAAAACAGGTCAACAACTTCTCTTTCAGTTTTAATCTCTTAAACTACGCAGGTGGCGATAACACCCGATTTCTCCCGAGTCTGAACGGCCTGTATCTGTTTCGTCACAACTCCTTTGTTCGTTAGTTTTCGGCAGCTACCTCAGTTGAAACCACGCCTAGCATGTTGCTGGCTAAAAGCTGTTAGCATAACCTAGCAAACAGAAAGACACGACGTCTGACGTTGCCATGCACAGCGGGGCAGGAAACAGTATTCTTTGCTCTCATAGGCTAGTTTGTTAGCCAATCAGAGTCCAGCAAATTCGAACAATGAATATGAATGAGCTGCTGACAAAGCAGCCTGACGGAAGGAGCCAGAACCACCCGAATTTTAACGCAGACAGATTGAAAGGTCTGTTAATCAGTGTTTCCAAATGTTTTTTAGATATAAAATGTTTCATATTACCGGTTAATACTTAAGAAATAACCACAAAGTCCTAAAATGTGTATGAAATGGTCTCTTTAATCAAACGAAACACCCTGTATTTCTAATGCTGCTACTGTTATACTGTAATTTTGTCTCCATTGTGAGGTGCTTTCAAAGCCACCGTGTATAATTTTGTTCACTTAACGTCTGCACTTAGCTGACCATCAAACTGGACCCTCATGAACTTGAATCATGAGTCTGCATCACTGATCAGGTAGAAGCTCGAGAGCACTAAACTGTGAGTGAACAGTAAGCCTGAGGGTGGAAGAGTGGGAGTTTATGAAACATAAAAGCTTCTGTTAAAGCAGTGACGCACAGATGAGACTCAACAGTTGGAGAAAATCATTTTAATAAACTGTGTGAATGTACAAATTATTTCTTGTTGTTGTTCATTTAATTGTTTGTGTGTTTTCTCATTAGGGAGGTTCTGTGATGTAACAAGAACCCAACAGTTATTTAAAAGAGAAAGACTTTCAATCTATGAAAACACTCAGAAAAACAGCCATTTTCAATTTATTATGTACAACTTGGATTATTTTAAAATAAGATTTCTTCTTTTCTTGAAAATAGTTTCATTTTCAAATTTAATTTGTTTCTATGAACCATTTTGGGAAAAAAGCTAGAAACAATAATAATTCTCAGATTATTTTGGGAAAAAAATACATTTTAAAAAAGTGATTGGATTTTCTACATAAGAGAAGAGTTTCAGCAAAATTTGTATGGATTAAACAGATGGTGCAGAAATTCTTGTGATTCAAAAACCCTTGATTTGTTTTTGTGTTAAAAACTAATTAGCTTAATTAGCTATTAAAGCAGATGTTTGAGAAATACAGCAGTTTGAAATAGATTCATTTATTTATATTTTTTGTTTGTAGAGGCCAGACTGTCACCTGTTCATTGTGGTTTTAGGTTTCAGACATTTTTTTCCCGGTTAATCAGAAATTCCTCATATTTTGTTTGATATTTTTTGTGTACATGTTCTATCTGATTAAAATGAGAACAATCTTTGGCATCGAATATGGAAAATGTTGAGGTTGATTTGTTTTTCAAGTGAATTTTGTGATTCATGTTCCCTATAAGTCGATGTAGTGATAACCATCACTACACTCACTCTGTTGGATCCTTCCTGTTAATCTCAAACCGGTCCCAGTATTAACAAACACACCAAAGTCTGAACCAGAGATGATGCACGTTTCCTAGGATGGACAGTCTGTCCAGCTTCTGTCCCAGTTCAGGTTCTCCAGTCCCGCCTTGTGAAACCTGCTCTAGTTTTACTTGATGAACAAAAAGTCAGTTTGTTTCCCCCGTCAAATCTGACCTTATCTCCACTCTGCACCAGCACCAGAACCAGAACCTGTTCATTCTCCTCATCACACAGAGTCTGTGTATCTTGAAACTCACGCTTCTCTTACCTGATCATTGGAAAGTCACGTCTGTCAGGTGTTCACAGTCTTTAGTCTTCAAATCCTTGAATCCAGCATTTTCCAACATGTCCTCCACCATGAGGCCCTGTTGACTGACCCTTTGTCATTCTACCTTCACAGTTCTCCCTCGGCTACCTGACAGAACCACCTCTGGGTCACAGCGTGGCTCTTTGTCATCCTCTCATTGCCTTTATCCTCATGGGTTTATGATGCTGCAAACAGATCTCAGAAAATGAGATGTTAAACTGTTAGATCTTGTAAAATAAATCAGATCGTTTTTTTATTCAAACTGTTTGTGTCAGGAATTTGGTATTAAGCAGAATAAACATCTGTACAGTAAATCATGATTCTTTCTGCAGAAGGATACAAAAGGGAAAGATATCATGTGAGGACTTGTTTAGGATTTTTGTTCTCTGGCAGTTTGTGTGTAAACCCGACGAGTACTAAGAATATAATGCAAACTTTCTTAGAGGTAAAGCAGCTGCCATGCTGCAATTATTACTGAAGGATTCAATGTCTTTCATCTTTAAAACCAGTTAAAGTACAGATGAGGTGAAACAGATTCATCTTTATTTAGATAAACTTGACACAAATCATGAAGAATTTTTAACTCTGACCTTTAAAATGGACTGAAAACTCTCAGTATAAACAATAGAAGTTATTACAATCAGTAAAATGTTTTATCGAGAGGAATGTTAGACTAAATAGATCAGAAGATGAGTCAAAAGGCCCGAGAACAGACGCTTTATCTAAATATAAATGTGGTTATACTGCTGTGTGTTATAGATTACATAAAAATCCTATGGAGGGTGTTATCATGTTGTTTTCAGTTATTATTATTATATATTCCACAAGACATTTCAATATCAAATGATTCAAACTCAATAGTTGAGTACTGAATATTTGATGTAGGAGGACAAAATAATCGGATTTCTTTGAAAAGAAACGTGCTCGTCAGATTCAAGCAAACAAGTTGTATTTCTTCACTTTTCAGAAAAAAAAAATGACAAGAAAATCTGATGGAGACAAACAAAAACATGAAAAATGAGTCAGAAAGAGGAACAATGAGCGAAAACCCTCTGCTAGTTCTGCTTTTCTCAGATATCTTGAATGTTTACACTAATGTGAGCTTCAGGTTTTCTTTGTGAGTCTCTGCATGGGTGCAGTTTTACTGTCTTATGTAATTTCCCCAATTACTGAGGTTTATTTGAAGCCCTTCTAAAGAGGCGCTGTCAGAAACAGAGCAGAATGGAATGCATGTTGTCTGCTGGAAATGGTCCCACTGTTAAAACTAAGAACTGGATTCCAAGTTTCGCTTGTTGATCTCCTCCCTGAATTCGTCATCACGTCTCACAGGGTTTGTGTGGAGTTGTAACGCAGCGCCAGGCAGCTGCACCCACGAGGTGCTACAATGTAAACAGCTCAGCTACAAGGCAAAAAACACAGTGCTTGTAAATTAATTGTATTCAGATCAACAGATGAAAAGTGTATTTAGGAACCATCAGTTAAGTTAGTCTGGAGAAAAGATGTGAAGTGTGTGTAATGTGTGCAGATTCTCTGGAGCAATATTTCAGATATGTATCTGTTGTCTCGACACGCTGATGTGAATAACAAGAGAGCTGCTGGTTCTGTGATCACAGAAACGCTTTTAATCATCTAAACACTGAAATAAAATGTCATGTAGAATTATAAACACATATATCCAACACAATTCTAATCTGCATTATGGCATCTTGTCATTTAGGGTTCGGTGCTGCCCCCTGGTGGCTTGTTGTTTTAAACATGTCTGCTTTTGATGGAGATTCTACAGGCTCAGACCAAAAACACCAGTTTTAAAGCTCCTATAAATAGAGTTCTTGCACAATTCTACAGATTTTAAATTACAAGAAACATTTAGATTGTGTAATGTAAATGAAAATTTTCATTTTTTAAAACTGACAGCAACACTTTTTGTACATTTAGTTAAAGATTAGTGCTTATATCCTAATTTATTAAAAACAAAGTTAATATTTAATAAAAAAGATGTTTATTATGTAAAATTACCATTCAGGCTAAAATAAAAATGTGTAATCCAAAAAAACAAACAACAACAAAAAAACATGAGCAGTAATAACATTCTCAGATCTTTATTTCAATCAATACTAAATTACAAAAAAAAATTTCAAGTGCTTATTTTGTTGCAGGACTGTACCAAAAAAAGCTATTCAATCATTCCTTCAGCATTCATTCCTCAAAACATCCTAGTCCCCCCCCCAACAGCAGATAAAACATTTTATGCTATACATTCATTTTTATTGTAAACAAAAGTAGCAGAAAAAAACAACAACCTGATTTTAAGCTTTCAAATCTAGAAGCTTGATGTGTAAAAAGAACATCAATATTTTATTATTTCTATCAAAATGTGCCAAAAAAAGCACCTGGATTTCTTTTTTTTTTTATCAAAAACATGTTTTTGACTCAGAAACATGCCAATGTGACATTACAACATTGTTTTTTTTTTTTTTAAGAAGACCAGCTACAAATGTTTTACCCCAATCCCCCCGAAAATAAAACATTTACACAACGGAAGTTCATAACAATACAAAGAAACAACAAATCAATGACATAAAAATCACTAGATCTATTTACACCCAGATGGGATAATCAGAACGAAGGGATCAGAAGATGTACTGATCCTCACGCCCGTCGAGATCCAAGGAGTTTACAAAATAAGAGCCCTGCTGGTTATTTTCCAGGATATTTCTTTATCCTCTTACTTGAACAAATAATTCATATTAAATATAATCATGAGAAACAAGTGCAGAGTGACATCATTACTGTTAGGATAAACATCCACAGTCTAAAACCTTTTCATGTGTCTGTATGTGATGAATCCCTGAACAAACAGATCACACTCCATCCGAGTGTCTCTCTGTTAACGGGACAGTGAGGATTTATTTGGAAGTGTGCTTCTCTGGAAAGGCAACGAACAGTCCATAATGTACCTGTCATACGTAAAGCTGTGAACGGCCTCAGTTTGGAGAAACAGAGTTTAGTTTGGAGCAGATAGTCTTAAACTTAATAACACTAAGATGATCAACCAACAAACCAAATCAGCTGATGCTTAACAGTTTGTAGAAATTGTTATTAACAGTTTGTTTACTTCCTACAGCAACATTAATCATTAAACAGTTGTTGGTCGGTAATCCTGGTGTTAATTTGAAAAGATCTGAAGAGTTTGTTCGTGAACAGCAGATTAAAATTTGAAACTGGAGCCAATTTAAGATGACGGAGAACAACTTTGATCTCTGCCCTGCTGTAATTAGCTGGTGGTCAAAGTAGTTCCTGTTTCTTTAAACTGAGATCATTCAGAGAGCGAACTATAAAAGCTAATATATCAATCATTTACAAAGTAGAAAATCTAGCCTGTTCCTTCGGTGCTGAGGTGAAAAGCAAGAATACGAAGCTGTTTGGTCACATTTCACTTCTGGACATCTGGAACTCTCTCCTGAAAAACACAAACGTTAACAGCCAGAGTGTAAATGGTTGTAAAGGTTATAAAGATTTCGATTTCTGTTTGGAATAAAACAAATAATCAGGTTATAAATACTGACAGTTTCCTCTACAGCGTGTTTTATCAGAAGCTGCCGATCGTTTCAGACATTAAAATCAGCAACGACGTCCTCGCTGCAGTCGTTTCACAGCTGGAGCTAATCCCGACAGTCACATTCCGGATTATTTGAATAGATTAGGAACTGATACCAAACGTAAAACGGCACACGGACTCTAACAATGTGAACCAGCATGTGAGTTTAGCAGCATCACATGCATTTCAAGGAAACAGGAGGTTTCTGAGCAACAGCTGCTTAAGTAAATAGTTTCTAGACAGATGAAGAACAGAACATTTTATTTCATGCCATACAAGTAAAACTAGTTTTCTTTCTGTGCACCTGTACACAGTCCATTAATTAACGTTTTCATGTGATCACACGATTATTCAGGTTTCTAAACGTGACATTTAAAACATCTCAGTTCTGTCTATCTTCTATTTACGTCACACGCCATGTGACCAGAAAGGAAAAGCAGTTTATTTTCACTGTAAAACACCTTTCAAAAACACTTAGTTATTTTGGAACCGATACGTTACTCTGTTAGAACACAGAACGTCATTCAGGCTACGTTTCAGCTGTTTTAGATACTGCAAACAGAAAGATTTGAATCCCAATAACCAGGAAGACGGTTGGCAGGTGTTTACTCACCCATCCACCCTGCTGAGCGACCCACGAGCCCACATGTCTGTTGAGGAAACTAGTCAGCGCGTGCTGAATTTTCACTTTGATTTCAGGGGCGGATTTCTTGACGTAGAGTCCGAGGGCGACAGAGGCTTGGATCAGCTGCATCTCAGGAGCCATTTCGGCCCCTTTGGCGGCATGAGTCTTACACACGGCCTCCACACAGTGGCTGAACGCTTGATCCACAACCTGAGAAACCAGCAGGAAAGAAAATGGGTTTCCGACATAGAATTTATCCAACTCTGAAAAGTTTCTTCAGATTTTATGCTGGATTAAGTTTCAGGCTTTTAATATGGTAAATCAGCCCTGTCAGTGTAATAGATATAAACTTCTACATAATCAGAAGTGAATAAGCTTCATGGAGGAACAGAAACACCTGAAGAAGAAAAATTCTAGGTGTTTTTGACTGAACTAGTTCCTGATTCTCGTCCCAGAGGTAATAAACTGTGATCAGAATGCGACATGTCTGACTGAACACCTGTGTACTGATTTGTAAGACGTGTACAGAGAAGCCCAGGTATGGCGTGTTTGAGCCGGTAATTCCGGTGATTCACCTCCTGACTTGCTGCCTGCTTTAGGTCCTTCAGGGCGGACTGGAAGTTTATATCATCGCTCATCGCATCTCCGATGGTTCTCAGTTTATCAGCAATCAAAACCGGGTCAAAATTGTCTCCTGGAGAAGAAAATGAAAACATACGGGTGAAACATATGTTTCCAAACCGTAAACACTTAAAAAAGGAGTCAATATTATTACCTGATATTTCAAATGAAAGTATTTACTGTGTAAAAAGCGAAAAAACAGCATATGTAGCAATGACGATGCTGTTTTTCTTAGGAAAGAGAAAGCTACTAGCTGACGGAAGACAGTCTGTTTGTTATTGACGCTGACAGGTACACTAACCTGGACCGTCTGTCTCGATCTCCGAATGATGAGAACGAAGCTTCACTTCATGTTCGTCCTCGAGTAGAAACTGAATAATCAAGTCGGTCTGCCACTCAACCTTCTTTTCCACTTGTCTTGGAGCCATGGCTGAATAATTGAAGTGGCACAGCCCAAACTGTTCAGTCATCGGTGCGCATGCGCAGGACGATAAAAAAAAAAAAAAAAAACCACGCCTACTTTCCCAAAGGTAACCAATCAGCTTTCAGTTTGATTAAACACACGCGCATGCTGCCTGTGCGTTTTTGCTTTCCTCGTTTATTTTCCGTAGATGCAGATATTATTAGGGTTAATTTACTTTACAGCGGACTGTAAGACATACCGAAACAAACAAAATAACGTAAACAACTTGTTCATGTTTTTCTGGTATCAGAATCCAGAAACAACCAAAACAAACCTGGAGGGTTTGGGTGGATGATTGAACTGTTTGTTTCTGCAGTGCCTTGAATTTACTTTCGTTATGAACTGATTTATATGTAAATAAAACAGATTTTTTTTCGAGGGCAAATTGTGCCGTTGCTTGCTGCATGATAAATTGCCTCATGGAACAATAAACCTTGTACCTTGAATTGAATCTAACTATAATAAAAAAAAAAACTAAAAAACAAATGGCTAATATAATGTGTGTCTTCTACAACATCAGGACATTCTGATGTTAAGAGATGACTCATATCGTCAAGATTAACAGAAGAAACTCCTTGTTTCAGTTAAGATTATTCACATTCACTTACACTTCAGTTTTAACTTGCATCATCTGGGAATGTAGATCCTGTGAAGTCTGACCTGCAGAAGTTATCACTTAGATAAAAAGAAACTTCCTGTGTTTCAACAAACTTGCATCAATTAAAAAATGCAAATCTTTACTAGGTTTCTAGTAATGAATTAATTTAATTAAAGCCCTGGTAGAACTCCCTATATATGCTTTAAACTCCCTCCACCTCACCCCACTATCCTTCTGACTCATCTGCACCTTAAAGTTTCTTTCAAAAATACAAGGACTTTTGCTCTGTTGCACAAATGTTTTAGTTATGTAAATGCTGCTGTTTTTAATTTTTATGTTATTTTTACATTTGCTTTATTCTCTGCACACCTTCACCCACAACAAGTTTCTTATATTGTACAAATTAAACTCAGCACAAACCAGAGTTCAGTCAGACTGATATGATCTAAGAAACACATCTGTCATTGCATTTTGTATTCAAATAAAATGTCTATGTGCAATTTAAAACTGCTTGCTATGTAACTGTAAACCTATAATTTTTTAAACATGTCTATGATGCTTGGACAGGTTTTTGTCTTGTTTGTTGAAAGCACCTAATCTTTAAATGTGAGTTAGCAGCTTGCATCCTCTTTATTCCTAACAATGTAATACAGCTATTAAGACACAATCTCTTTATCTTTTACGTTACATTTTGACCTGAAAATAAGGCAAAGTTAAAAAAAAATACTTTATTAACAGAGTTATGTAAATGGCACATTATTAGCAAAAAGGAGCAGAACCACACAACACGTGAAACCTGTTGTGTTATTTATGACCAGCAGGTGGCGACATACACCTGCTGACCGTTCTATCTGATTATCGAGGCCCCACCCAGGTGCAAACACACTGAAACTGGGAAAAAAAGGAACTCCAGGGCTAAAATAATGTATGTTTTCAACAAGATCTACATTATATTTCTACAACATGAACATATTTGTTGTATTTAATAAATAGTTACAGTGCAATGTGCAAAATAAATAAATAAAACAGAATGAATAAAATCTGTATAATTTTCATGCTTTTACGTTTTCTTGTGCTCTGAACAATAACCAGATTTAAATGCATGGTATTAACTCTGTTATAAACTGGGTAATATGGCCATGTTCCAACACTGTTCCTGTTCATTAACTCGTTCAAACATTACTTCAAAAGCTTTGTGTCACAGGGGGCAACATTTAACAACAATGAGCACCAAGAGGTCTGTTGAGGACCATTTTAATGAAGACAGCTTTACAGAGCAGTTCAATTAGAGCATTATAAAGAAAATTAACAGCATTATGAGTCCCGTGCATCATAACTTTATAATTCTTTTGACTGAGAAGGATTTCACTTCTTGTCTCTTTTCTGAGAAGAATGAGGATTTTATTCATGCACGAGAATGGTCGCCAGTCATGTTAGGGTTTTTAAGTGCTATAAAAACATTCAATTTTTGCAATATATGTAAGACTGTTAGAAAAAGAGCAGTATTAAAACAGAAGATCTTTCATACACGTGTAGGAAGGTGTGACATTAAACATGGCAGAGATATTTGGTTGGTCCATATCGCACATTTTAAGCTCCATAAAGAGGCTGATTGTCAAAATAGGAATAAAAAAAAAGCTGAAACAGAATGCAGCAGTGTACTAAATAAATATCAAGCTAAAAAGTAATGATGGAGTCCATGTTTCTGCACGCTGTAGAATTAGTCTGGTTACAGCGAGACAAAGTGTTTCTACAAAACGAGGCTGGAAATGAGGTTTGTCACTTATTAGCAGATGTTCTACTTCTATACCGGCAGCATCAGCTTGTTTTCCAGGTGTGTGATTAAAAGACCAAACATTAATTTCTGCTGCTTTTCATCACACCAAGTGAAGAAGAAGAAAGAAGTTCTGAATTATTCTTGTTTCAGAGAGGATTCTCTTGTTTCACTCTGAGTAATGAAACACGAAATACTCTCTGGTTTTATTGCCTTTCTTTGTTTTCCATGTCCTTCAGCAGTGTGTTTGTTTGAATAGAGTTGACATGCCACTCTGCAGCCTCTTATCATCTTTTTATTTATGTATTTGAACCCCAGACCTTTTGCACCAAAGCTATCAAACCGTGCCACCCTGCCAGCTATGTTCCTGTCTTGTTTTCATTGTTTTCATTTTTTTTGCACCATTGTAAGCTCATAATCCCCAAATAAAAGCTGTCCAATGATGGTTGGAGACCCGTCCAGTGTGCATCCCACCTCTTGCCCCTCTCTCCCCGCTGGAGATAAAGCCGGCTCCCTGAACAAGAACAAACAGGTGTGGAAAATGCACAAATATATAAATAAGAACCTCTTTTTTTGGGCTCCTAACATCAATATTCTGTATTTTACCCAGTCTTATAACTCTATGTTCTGTATTTCACAATATTTCACAATAAAGATAAACATGCAACCATTTACACGTCTGACTGAGCGTTCCTTTTACTGAAACTCAAGGTTTTTATCCTTGAAAGGACAATCTCAGACACACAAACATGGTGCAGCATTGTGTTTATTAAGCAGCTGATTGAAATGGTCAAATGTGAGGTTGGATATCTTACGCTTGATAAAATACAACCTTTAAATCCTTCTTTAACTGTGTATTTTAACGTTTTGATCCTCAGCAGGAAAAGATGTGGCGTGTCACCGTCTTGAATTAATTCTTCGATTCACCCCGTGACTTTCACCAAATGTTGCTCTATTTTACTTTATAGAACTATCTTCCTGTGTTTTTACACCTCAGAGATACTTTTTGTAAGTAAATTGAAACTTTGATGTTTTGAAAAGCAGTAACAGGTCACATAAAAGAAAAAACCCTGAACAGAACGTTACGTGAGTCCGTTCTCAAATAACTTTTGGCTTCAGCAGTTCAGCCGAATATCTATAAGACACCGCGACCTCTCTGCCATCTCGCATTTATGATCTTGTTTATGATTCGTGCACCCGGTAAGTCTGTCTGTGGAGCTGGATTTAAAGACAGGGGTGGTGGAGGGGGGTGGAGTGTCTGGATGATAGGAAGGACAAAAGCTTCTGCCCTTTTTTCTTTGGGTGCGAGTGACCTTTTCAAAGGGCAAATCAAAACATTTTCTGTTATTTGTTGGTGGAATATGTCACATTTCTTTAAAAAAAAGAAACATTTTAAACAATACCAGCTTTGTCAGAACTACTTTTGCTTTGTATACAAAAGTTTGTAAGACTTTGCTACATGGGGTGGAATAGGAAAAATGATGTTTTAAAAGTTAAACTGGATTTGATATACTCTTTTTTGTCCAAGTTGTACAACATGACATCAGCTGATTCAGAACTCTTAATAAAAGCTTTAAAAATATGAGTTTGTAGCTTTAAAAACTTGACTAACTCTCTTTTGACTGTTAAAGTTTTTGTTGGAAAAAACAATATATTTCTCTATGGTTCAGACTAAATGTAGGAAGAACTTAAATTTAAAATAATTAAAACTTCAGCAGCATATAGAAAACTAAAAAGATGAAAGTCCTTGTTTTTTAATCAAAATGTGACAGGAAATAATGAAAATAGTGAGACGTTCAACAGGTGGAACATTAGAGGCCGTTTCTGCTCATGAATACACAAAGATAACAAGAAAAATCTTCAGACAAACTGTACAACCACTGAAAGGCTTCCAAACAAACAAACTTTAATAAACTAATTAAAGTGCAGATAAACACAGTGGTGTTCAGCTGAATGCATGTCAACTCTTTAATGCACATTTGAACTAAATCTAACAGAAATATGAGCCTTGGTTTGAACTTTTAGGTGTTAAAGTCACCTCAGCAGGTCTTTCCCAGTGTGAAGGGATCAGCTGCACCAGAGTCTCGAGTTCCTCGTTTTATGTCACACGTCGTGAAAGCAGTCGCCCTGCAGAGAAGCTTGACCTCAAACAGCTGGATTTACACAGTCAGCGCTCAGAGGCTGTACACACTCTGGACGGGAGCAAAGACGAAGATGTTCTGTGGATAAATTCACCTTCATTTTATTCTTCATAAGACCTCAGGATGGCTGTTTTTCTGTTTATTTGCATCCATGTCACCGTGTAGAATGTCACATTGTGGTCTCATTAAAACTCTGAGGAGCAAACGATGATGTAGCATCCAAATATCAAGAGGTAGTTGAGTCATTTTCTCATAATAAAGCTGAAAGCCTCCTGATGGGATTAACATCACCGTTGAAGGAGGTACGTAGTGATGAAATGAGCTTTTATATTTCTATTTAGAAAATATAAAAATCTGAGAGTCCTGTTGTGTGTAAAAGAGAGAGTTTCTGTATCAGATGACAGAAACATAAAACAATCTGTCAGTCACTGTAACTAGGAGACCAAAAATAAATCAGAAAATAGCTGCAAAAGATGTCTTTACATCAAAAAATCAATGTGATCAAAACGACAAATACATAAAGATGTAAATCAATGAATCAAAACTTTTCTTTTAATTAAACAAACTTTCAAAAATGTCTCTCATTATTTAAACATTCGAACTCTTTCAGAAACCTGCTTCAGCTGAATGGTGAGATTAGGCCTGGCTTTGAAGAATCTGCAGCCAAATTACAAATCAGATATTTTAGTCAGTGATCAGACAAGTTACCAAGCTGCTTCTAAAAAACGTCTCATTTAAAATGAATTTAAACTAACAAGCACAACAATAAAGTTTGAGGAAGGAAGTTGTCTTCTTTTTGAACAGCTCTTCAAATGATCTGATTTTTATATCTATATGATCCACCTGCAGTTCCGGAGGACTCATTATTTTCTTCTTGGGGAGGCAAAAGGAACTAGTGATGTCAAATGTTTCATGATCTTGATAATCTTTAAATTAAATCTGATACAGTTCCAATAATTCTTCTATCATTAAAACAGATAATATTCCTTGAAGCACTTCTATTGGTTTTGCTTGAGGTGAACCCTAAAATGTCACATGGCTCACATTTAATGCAGCCGCATGGAAGTGTTTGCTAAAAGCTACTGACAACAAAGTTAGAACGAGACACTATAGTTTGTATGAGCAAGTGCTGCATGTTTATTGTGCTACAGTATTAAAATAGTGCAGAAGGTCTCACCTGTGGAGGTGAGAGGGACAAGAGGTTGTCCCATAAATGAAGTCAACATAAAGCAAACAAACAAATAAACAAACAAATAAACAGACAGACAGACAGACAGACAGACAGACAGACAGACAGACAGACAGACAGACAGACAGACAGACAGACAGACAGACAGACAGACAGACAGAGATAGATAGATAGATAGATAGATAGATAGATAGATAGATAGATAGATAGATAGATAGATAGATAGATAGATAGATAGATAGATAGATAGATAGATAGATAGATAGATAGATAGATAGATAGATAGATAGATAGATAGATAGATAGATGTGTCTTCTGCACTCCAGTGGAAGAGGTAAGTACCACGATGGTTAAAAGGAACATTTTCTTCTTTGTTTAATTCATTGAAAACTAATTTCTATAAATAATTTAAAATCATGAATCAGACTTTAAATGGTTCAGGAATCTAACAAAAAAATGTAACATGAAACATTTCTAAATAACAAACTTGAAAGGTTAATTAAAAAATGAATGTTTTCTTTTAAATTCATTGTAAAATATGTATTTTTTCGGCTGCGGCTGTTAAGAACATTGTTAAGATCATTGTTGTGCAGAGACGAGACAGATTTGACCAATAAGGACACTCACACAATGAACAGAGACTCTTGTCTTAGGAAAGGATATATTTTTAAAAAACAAACCATCACATGAAAAAGCTTTCATGCTCATTAGTGTCAGTCCGTTTGAATTATCCTTCCATGTTGGAACGATACGGAACAGCAACTTGTGCTGAACTTCATTTGAAAGTTTGAAAATGACTTTTCCTCCACCTTGTTATTTCCTCTTGACCCAGAAACCAAATATATTCCAGGAATCTCAGAAGGATGTTCAAGCGTATCTCCTTCAGACAGTAAATCCCTCTTGAAAGGTGACCAGAAAAACCCAGATATGTGCCAGACTTTTCAAAAAAATGAACGTTAGTGTTGTTTTTTTTTAGAAAATAAATGGGCAGACCATCTACAGACGCGCACGTTGGCCACACAGTAAAGACACTCTTTTTATTGTTGTTGTTTGTTTGTTTATTTCATATTCACTTTCGGGTTTGATTTGATTGGTGACAGCTGTCTTCACCGTCACCCCCACACACTCCAAGACATACAGCACGACACAAACTGAATAATATAAGAAGGACAAACTTCTGTGGCACAGAAAAATATAAACCGCACATTTCTAAGTTTCTATTGAAACTTGAGGAGAGAAAAATAAACTTTTAAAAACATCCTCCTCTCATGTTTATGTGGTATTTAAAATACTGCCATAAAACTGTTCAGAGAAAAAAAGCACTGCTTTATTTTCTTTGTCTTTTTTCAGATTCATAGTTTATTAGAGGGTCTTTTGTGTCTTGTAACTTTTTGGAGAAAAACAAGATACAAGAGTTTTGGATGAAAATTGAATATTATGGTTTATTATTGATACAAATGAACATAAAATGCTTTAATAAGCTTTAATAATTATCATCCCTGTTTTAATCATTTCAATTAATGATAGGAAAATAATTTAATACTTTAAGATCTGGAATGACCCTTCCAGTAAAATCCCCTGTAATCTCTGTTATACATTTAAATCTGCTCAGTTTTTTTTATTCACCCTTCTGTGAAACGTAAAAGTCTGATTTATTGTCTGTTGTTTCAGCCATCATCGTTGCACAAGTTGTGTTTAAAATCAAACCAGGATTTATTCATTTATGCCTGAGTTTGACTTATTTTTTGACTCAGTTCTACAACTTTGATGTGTCTGTTGAGATGTTGCCCACATCTTATCACACCGATGTGGCCAGTATTTATTTTCATACTGTAGTTTGATAACACTGTTGCCTTGCAGCAGCAGTTTGATTCCTGACCGAGGCCTATGCATGGAGTTAGCATGTTCTCTGTGTGTTTACATACAGTAGGTTAGAAGGAAGGAAGGAAGGAAGGAAGGAAGGAAGGAAGGAAGGAAGGAAGGAAGGAAGGAAGGAAGGAAGCAGGACCTGCATCCACCTCTTCATTCACTCTAATGACACAGACTGCACAAATTACACAGATCTGACAGTAATCTCGATCACAATTCCAAATAATTTTTAAAAAGCAGAGATTAAAAGTAATTTGGTAAATTGTGGATTTAATATTAGTTTTTCTGTTTAAGACCTTTCATTTTGTTATTTAGACTTCAGGAGTTTATAATTGGTGTTCCCCTGAGTTCTGTGTCATTTAGTATAGATCACATGACATTTACCTGAGCTTCATACAGTCATTCAGCACGTTGCACACCTGTTCCTCATCTGCTCATCCAGATGCAGCTGTTTCCCCTCCACCTCTGTCTTCTTCACTACCCTCCATTGTGGCTACCCTGATTCCTTGTCATCATGTTTTATATGTTATTTAATCACAAAACAACATTCACCTTAATGTCTCTGCCTGTGTCTGCAGATAGGGTTGCTAATTGATGCAATGTGGATTATTTCCTCCAGATTAATGTCTTTATTCAATTTCTACTCTTAAAATGTACAAGTGATGATGTTGCCTCTAAAACTCCTGCCATTCCTAAAAAGTACCTCATTATCATGTGACGTTCAGTTTTCGTCCCAAACTGACATCAAATCAAACTCTCCACAAGCTTTTATAAAAGTAGTTATTTTTTTAATAATGTTCATTTAAGGCAGTCCAATACAAACCATTTCACAACCCACTATATGACAATAATCATGTACAAGAAAAAACCCTTGAAATGTAAAAACAGGGAATCATGCAGACCAATAAACCCATAAGATCTAAACAATGAATATAAACCGTGGAATAAAACGCAAATCAAACAAACAAACAAAAAAAGTGCTAACATGCAAACCAGCTACAGTTTTCATCATCTTTTATACTGCTGGTAAAACAGGAAATGTTTCAGGAGTCAGGCACGAGAAAGAAGAAATATACTGTACTATTGTTCAGTCATGTTTGATACAGAAATACATCTGGATGGGCGGAGTCCCTTTATCCATATGGTGTATGTGTAGCTTTAGAAAACATGCAATTCAGTAACAAAGCAACAAATCAGGGGGTTTAAAAAAAGCAATGGCTTTTCATGTGTTTCTAAAAAAGTAATATAATGAGTGCAATAATATTCTCCTAAATATAAAAAATGATAGAATAAGCATTCACCCTAAAGATTTCAGTGGCTTGTCAAATTTATTTAATGTTTTATGACAAAAATATGTTTTTCATATGAATGATTATCTTGAATGAGAGCCTGTGAAACTGCAAACCAGCTGATCCAGGTGAAACTGGGTGAGAAGGAACCTTTTAAATAATTAAGGCCTTTATAGTTTGCTACATAAAAACATTTAATCGAGCTGTTGCAGGTGAAATGGATTCTCTGTCAGCTCACATGTAGTAAAATCCTTCGTGTTTGTCAATGAGAGTCACATCAGCTGGGGAACAGTTTTAATTAAATACTAACATTAGTACAAGTGTAATAACTTATTCAACCTACTGCTGAATATTTACAGCAGGGAAGGAAAAAAGGTTAATCAGTAGGAATGAGTCAACCCCCCCCCAAACCTCTGGAGAACATGATGCAAAAAACACACGAAGAAGAAACTCACTCGGCCATCTTTGTTTTTACTGTCTTAAAATAACAACGATGAGAAATAAAGCGTGTGAATGTACAGAAATCTATTTGGTTAATCTGCAAACTAATTTCTAAATATTTAGTTTGTCCATCTAATAATGTATTTTATACAAATTTTTAGGAGGGTTTTGCAATCCACACTCAAGGTATCGCTGGAAATTGTAAAAATTCTGAAACAGATTTAGATTTTTTTTTTGCAAAATTGAATGTTTAGAGCAACTTCTCCTTCCTGATTCTGTAAGTTTCTGTAAAAACGAGGTTAATAAAAGGATCAAGAGTCGACGCTTGGAATCCACTGTGAATCATGTTTGGTAAAAGTTTCATACATGTATGTTGCTGTAAGTTTTAGGACTTCAGAGACTCAGAGCGGTTCGGCCTCACACTGAATGACCCAGTGACTGTTGTGCTTTTTTCACTGACCTGTTTAACTTTTGTGCTAGCTGAATTTCTGTTCTTTTAAAACCAATGAGTTTCCTTTTAAATTATGCCCTTTTTTTCTGGTAAGTTCTGGTATGAGGCAGAACTAACAGAGATTAACTCTCACCCTGCAGTGTTTTGTTTTCTCTGATAAATACAGGAAATAGGCTGCTCTTTTAGTCAAGAGGTGTTCCTTCTGGTATGATTCAGAAAACGTTGCCAGGAAGCGCATTTGCATAGAACATAGATAATAATGGCTTTTTGCTCTGAACACATTTTCCCAGTGTTGATATGATACTTTCTTGAACTGTAATGGAATAATTATGGTGTTACATTTTGACTCATGACTAGAATTCGTGACTAAACAGCAAAGCATCTGGAGGCTTTCAGCATTAGTTTTCAAAAACACTGAGAGAAAATGCTGCTTTTCTACATCTCTGTTCAACACGCTGAATTAACAGCAGTTTGTTTAGTTTATCCATTCATGGTCCTTTCAGTCCTAATAGGATAAAATAACACACACGGAGTGAAAAAAACACTCAAAATTAAAAAAAAAAGAACTGCAGAAAAGTCCATTAATCAATAGTATCTATTTGTTTGTAGATAAATGTTTTACTAGTATGAGATTTTCTCACATCCTCAATTTGGAGATTCTGAAGACAAGTTTGAGTTCTCCACAGATGATTTTCCAACTGTGTTCTACTGCTTCACATTGGCTGAAGATGACGTACAAAGCAGGACGTGGTCTGATGTGAAGGCTACACCATGCTGCCAGCACTCAATGCAATGCTTTGAATGCTTGGCAACTATCTACATCACGTCCTGCCAATGCTCTCACTGCGACCAATAAGAACGCACCTCGTGGCTGCAAATAACAATTAAACCTGGTTCATAATTTGCCATTAAATCCATGAAACTGACAGTAGCTTCTTGCAGCCATTGATTTTACTCTCAGGTATTTTAGTTTATGAATTAAAACAAATCTTACTTTCATTCTAACATGGTTTAGCATTATTTCCTTTTATGCTGATGTTTTTTGTAATTAAGGAATACCTGAAAAAAAAAAACGAAGCAGGCATCTCCAGTGGGTTCAAACTTAAGGGAGAACGCCCGTTTTTTGCAATTGGGGCCTTATTTATTCTGTGAGATGTGTTTTACTCGTCATCAGTGGTACTTTTTTGCGATTCGGATTCGTCTCGGAGATTTTTGATTCACACGGCAAACACCTAAACGCCAATAAACGAGAGTCGGTTGGGCCTGCGTTCGCCGACCCTAAATCGGTTTAAAATCAGTTCAAATACGTTATTTTTTCAATCTGGCCATTTAGATACTCTATTGTTTATTCCGTTCCAGTGCCATCTTGAATCCTGCGCTCATAGAAATGATATTTTTTACAGTGACGGGACAGTGATGTCATCTCTCCGTGCCCACTCACGTATTACCTGTAAGGAAGTTGTTTGAAACTGCTACTCCTTAGCTATTCGTAGCAACACACAAATCGGAACTCTTGTTTTCAGTGTAGAAAAAATGGGTCGATTTTGTGCATATCCTGGGTGCAACAGCAAAATGAGGAATGAGATTAAAAAAATAACGTATTTGAACTGATTTTAAACCGATTTAGGGTCGGCGAACGCAGGCCCAACCGACTCTCGTTTATTGGCGTTTAGGTGTTTGCCGTGTGAATCAAAAATCTCCGAGACGAATCCGAATCGCAAAAAAGTACCACTGATGACGAGTAAAACACATCTCACAGAATAAATAAGGCCCCAATTGCAAAAAACGGGCGTTCTCCTTTAATCACAGAGTTTCTGCATGTGCAAGACAAGAAAAGAAGCTCTGACTCTAGTTCGCTTTGCAAAACTAAGAGACTAAGTGGAATCGACTGATTCATGTGTTTCCTGTGAGTGAAAAAAGCAGCAAAATTTCTGCAGGAGGGCCTTTGTGTTGAAACATAAAATATGATCCAGTGTTGTGAGAATTTGTCTCTTCACAGAGGACACAGCCTTCGTGTGAAACTACCACACTTTTCAAATAAGAACAGAAGTTGTGATGTTAAAAAAAAAGGTACAATCATTCGGAAAAATTCCCAGGTTTTTAGGAAACGTATCAAAATTCTGTTCCCTAAAATATACTTTTATTATAATTTAATTTCACTATTGATTCCAACCAGTTTTAAATCATAAATAAATCATAAGAAACATGGGGATGTATGTGCATTTAGGGATATTTGTAAGCAGACAACTCATCTTTTGGGATGTTTTAGGGGTTTAAAGATTTAAAGTATTTAAAAATAAATTATTTAAAGTTGTTAATGTGCAGCTTTCTCCAGCTGCGACTGAAACAACTGCAATAATATCATTAACATTCCACGTGAAATTATGGCTGTAGTGCAAAAACATTTAACCAACATGAATACATTTTGTACTTTCTTCAAAATTAATGAGTAGCAGCTCTCAGAGGGATGGAATCGTGTGCAGGGTTTCAAAGAATATTTAACCATTTCAAAATGGATGACGTTTTCAAGTCGCTTTAAAATAAATCTATCATGCCACTCTGAAAAACTTTTGAGAATAAATACTGGAATATAGGATTTACTTTCTCATACAACATGCTCTTAAAAACATTTACTTATGAAAGCGGGCAGGAAGTGGCGGTTGTTAGAAAGCATCATAAATGTTGTATTAACAGATACTGAAATCATCTCCTAATATAAAAACTTATTCAAGAGGAAAAATTGCCTAAAAAATATCACTGCATTAGGCCACACCAATGACTGACGAGCAAGGAAGGCTTGGGTCAAGTTCATATGTCCTCAAACACTTAGAGAAACATCCACAGACAGGCACAAATTTTAAACCACAACATGACCTTGTTGAAGCGACCTGCTCTCAAATTAGACGTGAAACAGTCACTGCCCGTAAGGCTTTCACCAACAAGTCCTGAAAGGTTTGCTCAGCCACTCCTGAGGAGAGGCGACAGAGAACTGGATCACAGAAGAAACACAAAATCAACAAAAGAGTTCCTGTAGTCACTGGGAGGGTACAGCACAAAATTCGACACCCACTTCCTGGTGCTTCGTCTCCTATTTTCACCCAAAAACAGGAGGTAGAGAGTTCCCACAGGAATCTGAGTGTCTGCTGTATGCTTTCACTTCCCAGAAGCAAAGAGTATGGTCTCAGATCTGTGTGTGGTGGTGTGTGTGTCCAGGCGGTGTGTATGGGGGTGGAGCCGGGTTCGGTTTGATTCCTCGGGTCTTCATGTAGGAGATAAACTGGTCGGGGATTTCTGCTAACACGTCTTTGGCGAGTCGCGCCATGCTTAACACGTGGTTACCCGTCCGGTCCATGTAATCCCTGAAAGGAACAAACTGAAGAAAAACAGACACAAAAGTCTCACTTCATGGTTGAGAAAATCTAATCTCTAAATTTCAGTTACAATTATTTGCCTAATTTGCTAAATTTTACCAACAAGAGAAAGAGGAAACAAATGAGCAGTTTTAAAAAGTACTTCAATTTTATCTGTTACAAATACTTGAAAGAGATAAAAGTTTCCACAGGTGTTGTTAATAAACAACCTATCTTACCTGTAGCTTATTGAATAACCTCAGTTTTAAGAAATGGAGATTGACACTGACAGGATTAACAAATTATCAGAACTAAGACTCTATAATAAACCATCTCAAGACAAAATGTAAACTCAAAAATGTTACAGTGCTTCATGTACAAACTGTCGTTCACATTACACTGTTTTTCCAGCAGATACATTTGACCTTTTCTGCCTAAAGAACCCCTGGCTGCTCCTGGCGTGACCTCTGCTATTTGTGCTTGTAAAAAAAACAAAACAAAACATGGAATTCTTTGCAAAAAAAGGTACAAAAATGGTTGAGAAAAGGATCATTTAAAAGTTTTCAAATGATATGAGATTTTTGATAATGGAGTTGTTTTGCGCAAACACACGGATAGCGTGCCAGTTTGGTGGGAATTAAAGCAGTACTAAATAACTTTTCTGCAGCCATGTCTCACACAGCCTGCTACAACCGGTGTTCTGTAGAAATATGCTACCTGTTGAGATGTGCTACCGAGTCCTTCTGCACATGTGCCGTTCCACAGTCTTGACTTCAATAAACAGATTTATTGTTTATTTTTGTTTCTATATTTTTCCATAAATACATTTTACTTATCAAATAAATTCTCCCAGGACAGGAAATTTCTTTGCATTGTCAGAGCGACAAGCAAATGTTTGGACACAGGAGAAGGACCCAACAATGACCGATAAGGACCCAGAGGGCTTTTCTATAGAAAATATCAGGGAAGGATCATAAAAATATTTTTAAATAATTAACAGGACACATTCACCATAAACAATAATACCGCATAAACTAGTCCATGTTTATATATGTTTCATTCTCCCGCGGCAGCACCAGGAAATGCAGTAACAAGTATTGCAGAAACTCTAAAGCACCACCACAGGCGGGGGTATAAAATGCTCCAAAAGTTATTTGGTTTGGTTCTTAGAGTGCAGTGTGAATCCAAACTGCACCAACTAAAAACAGCAACAATGTTGCAGTTTTGGTCCCCAATCGAACCGAGTCCACCGGACTATCAGGTGTGAATACAGCCTTAGTCTATTGTAAAGCCATCGGAGGTGCACAGAGTGTCTAATATGAAGCTGAACATGTTTTTCGGTGAGTATCCACTTAGACAAGTTTCTAAACAGCAGCTTAAAGTTGCAAAAGTTATTTTTTACTGCTTTAAGCTTCTCCAAACTGAGGTTGTTCAAACAGGTAAGATACTCATTAATCAAAACATTCCCACATAACCTTACTTCAAAAGATCTGAACAAATGCTGTATAGAACTGATGGGAAACAATCAGACACGTGGCACTGAGCTACTCTGGTTATGAGGTTCTTTACATCATCTTTTTCCCACCACACAACTACTTAAATCTTGAGTTTTAACAGCTCAGATAGAGACAGATGACAGCTCACGGTAGCTGAAAAAACTTGAGACAACTGTTTCTTTCTGAGTGACACATAATATAAAACATGTTCTTTGTCCTTTGGGTTTGCATTCATGAAAAAAAAAAATGTCCTCACCGCTACAGACAGATGGTGTTTTGATACACCTGTATATCAGTAAATGTAAAAAGCTAATTTTAAACTATATAGACAATGAAAAACAACTTGCTTATACAGTACAGACCTGTAAATTAGAATCTAATTATGTTAAAATGTAAAAAAGGAGAATAAACTGTTCTCCAGGTAACAATATCTACATCTGCAGAGTTTAAAGTCAGAATCTCTCACACTCTGAAGGGCAGTCACCTGAACAATGTCTCTCTCTGCCAGTTTCCCTCGGGACGAGATTCTAATGTCATCTCCATCCAGTTCCACCATAGCTGGAAGACACAAGATCACAGCCTAAAATTCAGCAAAAACATCTGCCTTAACAGCTGAAAGGTTGATTCAACACTTGTGTAAAGATCCTTCACAGTATTATTTTTTAGGTTGTAGTAAATCTGACAGAAAGTATTTTTTTCTGTGTAATCAACTAATAAGTCCTTTATTTTAGACTGTGTAATTTAGAATCATCAGCACTAAACACTGTAAACCCAGCAATTAACCTCAGCCATTTCTTCTACAATTATGCCTGCATCCACCTACACATCCTCTTCTCTCCTGACTTTGACGGGTTTCTGCTGTAATTTTCTTTTCGAGTTACTGCCAATGAGGTTTGTGTCAACTGTAACCACAAAAATCTGTGGGTTGGATTTTTATTAATGTTTTATTCTTTTCAAATCCTAATGAACACATGTTTTTAAAGTAAATGAAAGGCTGAAGTTATAGTAATCTGTTTCTGACTTCTGACTAGAGGTGTTTTTTTTTTTTTCCTTTTTCTGTGCAGCAACAAGCTTTGTGAGAGCTAATGGCAGACTGTTGTGGTGAACAAAAAACAAACAAACTGGGCAGTAAAAAATGTGTCATATTTGGTTCATTGTGTATGCTACATGTACATTCCTACAACAATTTCAACCTTTGGGTGTATTTGTGCCTCAAATTTAGGCAAATTACCATTTATTACTCACATTTATTGCATTGTTCTGCAATGAACTGAAGTTTTTCTTTACCTTTAAAGAGGCCATTTAACTGAAATTTCATGACTTTGTGGTTATTTCTTAAGTATTAACTTGTAATATGAAACATTTTATATCTAAAAACATTAGGTTTAACAAACATTAAAATTAACATTAGGATTAACAGACTTTCAATCTGTCTGCGTCTAGATTCGGGTGGTTTCGTCTGGCTTTGTGCTGCAACTCATTAATATTCATTATTCGAATTTGCTGGACTCAGATTGGCTAACAAACTAGCCTATGAGAGCAGGGTATACTGTTTCCTGCCCCGCTGCGCATGGTAACAGACACGTAGTCTCTTCCTGTTTGCTACGTATTATGCTACAGCTTTTAGCAGCATGCTAGGCGTGGTTTCAACTGCGGGAGCTGATGAATACTAACGAACAAAAGAGTTGTGATGAAACAGATACAGGCCATTCGGACTCGGGTGTTATCACCACCTGCGTAGTTTGAGAGATAAAAACTGAAAGAGAAGTTGTTGACCTGTTTTCACACCCACTAAGAAGGTAAGAACACCTGTGGAGCTAAAATATCCAACAGAAACCTCAGAAAAAACGTTTTTTAATGGAAGGGCCTCTTTAAATGTTGCGTCCATGAGGAGTAACTATTTATTAAAAGTAATCAGTGCCATATTTGTTTCATAAATTACTGCTGTGGTTAGAAAATAAAGTTGTTGTACCATCAAACTCAGCTTGACCCACTCCAACAATGATGATGGACATAGGAAGCTTGGCAGCCTGCGAAGAAATCAAAACAGAGAAGATGAAGTTTTATGTAAAACAAACAATTGTGTCGTTTTACTGGAAAAATGAATTTCAGTTTGCTGAAGAACTGAAGAAGCAAGTTGGACAAACATTTAGATAATTAAGTGTTCACTTGAAATGTTATTAGTTTCCAGAACTTATTTTTTCCCTTCTTGCTTTTCTAGATATTTTATAGACCGCAAACTATATTTTTCCCTGTATGAATGCACCTCGTCATTTATCTGGCACCAACACTCTGAATGGAAGTTATCTCAGTCTGGATGTCAGATTAAACTCACCACCAACGGTAACAGTGTCACCTGAAATTCAGGGACAGCAGTAGATTTGTTGCTGACTCTGTTTTGATATCTACAAACTCAATCTAACCATAGTGAGCCACTCAATTAAATCATCTTAAACCTGAAAATATTAGGATTTTATCTCACAATTCAAAAATGTGGAACTACATGTTGAAAAAAATGGTTTATATGTCGACCCAAATGCTTTTTTTTTTTTTTTAACGCTGCAGCAGATATATGAGCCAGGAGAAGAAGGAGGGGAGGAGGTGCCATCTTCAGTGAGAACAGCAACTCTCCTCACTTACCCACCCAGCCACCCCCATGCTCCACCTCACCGTCAAATTTCCAGCAAATAAAACCAAAAATTGTAACGAACCTGTATAAAACCTGTAGTTATTTGATTTCTTTTTTAGAAATAGTTTTTTAATATTTAAATTTACCTTCTTATGTGTTTTTCTAGTTTGTTCTAAAGTTTTAAAACCCATTATTTATAATTTGTTCTTTACTCCGGATTCCTTTTTTAGTTATTTTGATGGCATTTTTTCTTTCGATATTTTGTTACAGTCATCATTTTTTCTGTTACTGTCTAAAGTTTACTTTCTGACTTGGTTATTCAGTCTGCTTCTTATGTTTTTCTCTGCTCCTCAGTTCACTTACTCTGCCACACCTGATTGTCATCCAGCTGATTAGTTCACCTTGCCTTCCTCCTCAGCTGCTCCTTGTTCAGTAATCACCTTGTTCCAACATGAATACCTCTTGGTTTCCTTCACTCATTGTCAGTTCCTGCAGTCATGCACCATGTTCCAGTAGTTTCTGTTCTATTCTTATTAATGCACTGGTTCCAGCTCTCTGTAAGTTGTTTGTTACATCAGCCTTTTTTTTCTTTCTTTTTCTTATTTTGTAATCTTTGAGTCCTTGTGTTCTGCATCTGGTTCTGTTAACGTAACAACACAATAACTTATGTAAATTGGAGAATCACTGAGAAATGTAAATATGATCATGCACAGCTGTATTTCAGAGCTACATTTCAGGCATGTTTATCATTCATACCATCAAATATGTCGCCATAGTCCATGTGAGATCAGACTGACATAGAAACCTCTGAAAGAAATCCATAGAATTCTGGTCCATTTTTCAAACCATTTGGGGATAAACAGATGTTTTGGATGAACAGGAAGTGTTTTTGTGATGTTTGCCTTGTCCTACATCTTACCTCTGGGTCGAAATTACTTGAGTACAACATAAACGCAACACCATCATCATCAGAGCCAAAACATTTACTTGGTAGTGTTTGTTAAAGCTCTGAAAGACATTTTATAAAATGAGTTGCTGGAGCACCAGGTGAAAAGTCAAGAACAGCATCAGAAGGATTGATTCTGTTTACACCCACCTTAATCTCTGGTGTGTTTTAGAATATAATCAAAAACTCTTCTGCATCTAAAACATTTTCTTTTTTTTAGGTCTCTTGATGTTTCATGCAAAATCTGACATTAAGTGTAAATATCTTTCAACTTAATTTTTACAAAATATTCAAAGTGCATATTAATCTCTGAAACGAGGCTAATGTCCAGTCGTAGATCAGACATCCTCCTGTTGCCACGGAGATGGAAATATTTCCATCAACATTTGCTAGGCAACATTACAGCACATCAATGTGACTATCAGTGTTTAACACACACTCCTTGCAAGACTTGTCTCATGCACACACTTCTCAGACCCACAGAACGTCAATGAATCTGAAAATAAGCATTATGACTCATTTTCAGTACTTTTTCTTAAAGCCAGATGTTACATATGTCTGATGTTACATGTGCTTGTTTTTGCAGCCATGATAGATTTCATTCAGACACAGTAGTATAACCCTGATTCATCATTTCTTATATCTGTAAGAGTTAACTGTGAGAAGTAACATTTCATGGTGGATTTTAATAGCTCAAACTTTCATAATTTACACTGTTTCTTATGAAGAAAACTTTGATCATATTGATGTACTGTAGCAAAGAAACAAGATTTTGCACATGTTTCTGAAATCAGCATAATATGTGGAAGTCAAGAACGACTGTAGCAGCTGAAAGTAATTTCACAGTGGTTTTCTCAAGATCATGAGTTAATTATTTTATTGTCAAGAAAAAAAGCTTGATGTTCTTAAGATAAATGGATGTTTTAAGCTGTAAAAACAAGCAGTTCTTTAAAAAAAATGGCAAAAAATACCTTTTAATTCTGTTCTCGCTTGGCTTTAAAAATATTAAAGTTTTTCTTGGAAAAGGAACAAAATAAACACAATGCATGTGTTTACCTGAATCACTTCATCAAGCTGTGTTGTAACTTCTAGGTAAATAAACAATTTGATGTGATACTTAAAACAACTGAATAATGAGCTGCTTTAAATTTTCAAGTAACATCAACTGAAAATAAGATGAGGAATAAACTGAAAGGAAAAGAGAGAAACACTTTACCAGGAGAAATTTGAAAGGAAGTAGAAACGAGCACAAGCAAATGGTTTGGATTTTTTTCAAGCAAAGAATTACCAAAAAAAAGTAAAATGGTGCATGAAAATGATCAAAACCACAGACAGAGATTTCAGGACAGCAACTGGCAGCAAAGCACAGACTCTTTGTCACTCCTGCTCAGTCCTGATACCTGAGTCAGGCTTTGTGTGGCAGCTGTTTCTCTACTGATTTCTCAAGAGTGCATTTTGTGTTGGCGTTTTCAGCACGTAAACTTCGAAACTGTATAAGTAACAAATCTGTTGATTTACCTTTTGATTGGTTTTCCTTATAATCAGAAGCCACATAAAGTTTCTGAGTGAGATGTTTATGGATGTCTGAAGAAAGACTGAATTTGTGAGACATATTGAAATTAACGTTTGGTTTTTTGAACAAAGCTGACAGAATGTGCGCAGGCATCAACACTTCTTCAGCAAGTCTCCCTTTTAGCTTTTATTTTGAAAGGAATACATGTTCATTTGGTCTAAAAAGTGAACAAAAGTAAGGCGGATTTGAAGTGAGCTGATGTTGATGGGTTCCTGCTCAAGGATGAAGCACTAAATGCACTCGAATAACAGAAGAAGATGAGAAACGGGAAAAAAAATCAAAGGCAGTAGAGGGTTTTGTTACCGACTGAATGTAGTAACTGAAGTATGGAGAGATAAAATGAACACAGAGAGATTCAGATCTTTTAGCATGAAACATGCAGAGAAAGAGAACACAAGTCTTTTTATTTATGAGTGAGGGAATCTTTGGTGTCAAAGAGGGAAAGAGATGAAGCTGCTGGGTGGTTGATGGGTGAAATTCTGTTGTGTGGCAGAACTCTAACATGCTTTATTTCACCGCATTGACACTAACAAAATGTTCTGCACACTGACCAAACACATTCCTGTCCAGATGTTCATGCAGAGATGAGCACATTCAGCCTTTATTGAATATGTTTCTCAAATCTTCGCTGAATATCCCTTTGAGCATGAATTAGTATGAGTAAAACCTTGTTGAACCCCGGCTCTGTGCCCTCCCTCACCTTGTGGAGAGCTAAAGGGAAAAGCGGCGGAAGCAGCAAGCATCAGTAGACCACAGGACTGGAGGCGAGTGAGACAGAGCAGCAGGCAAGATCTTAAANTGCAGTCATGCACCATGTTCCAGTAGTTTCTGTTCTATTCTTATTAATGCACTGGTTCCAGCTCTCTGTAAGTTGTTTGTTACATCAGCCTTTTTTTTCTTTCTTTTTCTTATTTTGTAATCTTTGAGTCCTTGTGTTCTGCATCTGGTTCTGTTAACGTAACAACACAATAACTTATGTAAATTGGAGAATCACTGAGAAATGTAAATATGATCATGCACAGCTGTATTTCAGAGCTACATTTCAGGCATGTTTATCATTCATACCATCAAATATGTCGCCATAGTCCATGTGAGATCAGACTGACATAGAAACCTCTGAAAGAAATCCATAGAATTCTGGTCCATTTTTCAAACCATTTGGGGATAAACAGATGTTTTGGATGAACAGGAAGTGTTTTTGTGATGTTTGCCTTGTCCTACATCTTACCTCTGGGTCGAAATTACTTGAGTACAACATAAACGCAACACCATCATCATCAGAGCCAAAACATTTACTTGGTAGTGTTTGTTAAAGCTCTGAAAGACATTTTATAAAATGAGTTGCTGGAGCACCAGGTGAAAAGTCAAGAACAGCATCAGAAGGATTGATTCTGTTTACACCCACCTTAATCTCTGGTGTGTTTTAGAATATAATCAAAAACTCTTCTGCATCTAAAACATTTTCTTTTTTTTAGGTCTCTTGATGTTTCATGCAAAATCTGACATTAAGTGTAAATATCTTTCAACTTAATTTTTACAAAATATTCAAAGTGCATATTAATCTCTGAAACGAGGCTAATGTCCAGTCGTAGATCAGACATCCTCCTGTTGCCACGGAGATGGAAATATTTCCATCAACATTTGCTAGGCAACATTACAGCACATCAATGTGACTATCAGTGTTTAACACACACTCCTTGCAAGACTTGTCTCATGCACACACTTCTCAGACCCACAGAACGTCAATGAATCTGAAAATAAGCATTATGACTAATTTTCAGTACTTTTTCTTAAAGCCAGATGTTACATACAGTGGGGCAAAAAAGTATTTAGTCAGCCACCAATTGTGTAAGTTCTCCCACTTAAAAAGATCAGAGAGGCCTGTAATTTTCATCATAGGTATACCTCAACTATGAGAGACAAAATGAGGAAAAAAAATCCAGAAAATCACATTGTCTGATTTTTAAAGAATTTATTTGCAAATTATGGTGGAAAATAAGTATTTGGTCACCTACAAACAAGTAAGATTTCTGGCTTTCACAGACCTGTAACTTCTTTAAGAGGCTCCTCGGTCCTCCACTCGTTACCTGTATTAATGGCACCTGTGTGAACTCGTTATCAGTATAAAAGACACCTGTCCACAACCTCAAACAGTCACGCTCCAAACTCCACTATGGCCAAGACCAAAGAGCTGTCAAAGGACACCAGAAACAAAATTGTAGACCTTCACCAGGCTGGGAAGACTGAATCTGCAATAGGTAAGCAGCTTGGTGTGAAGAAATCAACTGTGGGAGCAATTATTAGAAAATGGAAGACATACAAGACCACTGATAATCTCCCTCGATCTGGGGCTCCACGCAAGATCTCACCCCGTGGGGTCAAAATGATCACAAGAACGGTGAGCAAAAATCCCAGAACCACACGGAGGGACCTAGTGAATGACCTGCAGAGAGCTGGGACCAAAGTAACAAAGGCTACCATCAGTAACACACTACGCCGCCAGGGACTCAAATCCTGCAGTGCCAGACGTGTCCCCCTGCTGAAGCCAGGACACGTCCAGGCCCGTCTGCGGTTTGCTAGAGAGCATTTGGATGATCCAGAAGAGGATTGGGAGAACATCATATGGTCAGATGAAACCAAAATAGAACTTTTTGGTAGAAACTCAACTTGTCGTGTTTGGAGGGGAAAGAATGCTGAGTTGGATCCAAAGAACACCATACCTACTGTAAAGCATGGGGGTGGAAACATCATGCTTTGGGGCTGTTTTTCTGCAAGGGGACCAGGACGACTGATCCGTGTAAAGGAAAGAATGAATGGGGCCATGTATCGTAAGATTTTGAGTGAAAACCTCCTTCCATCAGCAAGGGCATTGAAAATGAGACGTGGCTGGGTCTTTCAGCATGACAATGATCCCAAACACACCGCCCGGGCAACGAAGGAGTGGCTTCGTAAGAAGCATTTCAAGGTCCTGGAGTGGCCTAGCCAGTCTCCAGATCTCAACCCCATAGAAAATCTCTGGAGGGAGTTGAAAGTCCGTGTTGCCCAGCGTCAGCCCCAAAACATCACTGCTCTAGAGGAGATCTGCATGGAGGAATGGGCCAAAATACCAGCAACAGTGTGTGAAAACCTTGTGAAGACTTACAGAAAACGTTTGACCTCTGTCATTGCCAACAAAGGCTATATAACAAAGTATTGAGATTAACTTTTGTTATTGACCAAATACTTATTTTCCACCATAATTTGCAAATAAATTCTTTAAAAATCAGACAATGTGATTTTCTGGATTTTTTGTCCTCATTTTGTCTCTCATAGTTGAGGTATACCTATGATGAAAATTACAGGCCTCTCTGATCTTTTTAAGTGGGAGAACTTACACAATTGGTGGCTGACTAAATACTTTTTTGCCCCACTGTATGTCTGATGTTACATGTGCTTGTTTTTGCAGCCATGATAGATTTCATTCAGACACAGTAGTATAACCCTGATTCATCATTTCTTATATCTGTAAGAGTTAACTGTGAGAAGTAACATTTCATGGTGGTTTTTAATAGCTCAAACTTTCATAATTTACACTGTTTCTTATGAAGAAAACTTTGATCATATTGATGTACTGTAGCAAAGAAACAAGATTTTGCACATGTTTCTGAAATCAGCATAATATGTGGAAGTCAAGAACGACTGTAGCAGCTGAAAGTAATTTCACAGTGGTTTTCTCAAGATCATGAGTTAATTATTTTATTGTCAAGAAAAAAAGCTTGATGTTCTTAAGATAAATGGATGTTTTAAGCTGTAAAAACAAGCAGTTCTTTAAAAAAAATGGCAAAAAATACCTTTTAATTCTGTTCTCGCTTGGCTTTAAAAATATTAAAGTTTTTCTTGGAAAAGGAACAAAATAAACACAATGCATGTGTTTACCTGAATCACTTCATCAAGCTGTGTTGTAACTTCTAGGTAAATAAACAATTTGATGTGATACTTAAAACAACTGAATAATGAGCTGCTTTAAATTTTCAAGTAACATCAACTGAAAATAAGATGAGGAATAAACTGAAAGGAAAAGAGAGAAACACTTTACCAGGAGAAATTTGAAAGGAAGTAGAAACGAGCACAAGCAAATGGTTTGGATTTTTTTCAAGCAAAGAATTACCAAAAAAAAGTTAAATGGTGCATGAAAATGATCAAAACCACAGACAGAGATTTCAGGACAGCAACTGGCAGCAAAGCACAGACTCTTTGTCACTCCTGCTCAGTCCTGATACCTGAGTCAGGCTTTGTGTGGCAGCTGTTTCTCTACTGATTTCTCAAGAGTGCATTTTGTGTTGGCGTTTTCAGCACGTAAACTTCGAAACTGTATAAGTAACAAATCTGTTGATTTACCTTTTGGTTGGTTTTCCTTATAATCAGAAGCCACATAAAGTTTCTGAGTGAGATGTTTATGGATGTCTGAAGAAAGACTGAATTTGTGAGACATATTGAAATTAACGTTTGGTTTTTTGAACAAAGCTGACAGAATGTGCGCAGGCATCAACACTTCTTCAGCAAGTCTCCCTTTTAGCTTTTATTTTGAAAGGAATACATGTTCATTTGGTCTAAAAAGTGAACAAAAGTAAGGCGGATTTGAAGTGAGCTGATGTTGATGGGTTCCTGCTCAAGGATGAAGCACTAAATGCACTCGAATAACAGAAGAAGATGAGAAACGGGAAAAAAAATCAAAGGCAGTAGAGGGTTTTGTTACCGACTGAATGTAGTAACTGAAGTATGGAGAGATAAAATGAACACAGAGAGATTCAGATCTTTTAGCATGAAACATGCAGAGAAAGAGAACACAAGTCTTTTTATTTATGAGTGAGGGAATCTTTGGTGTCAAAGAGGGAAAGAGATGAAGCTGCTGGGTGGTTGATGGGTGAAATTCTGTTGTGTGGCAGAACTCTAACATGCTTTATTTCACCGCATTGACACTAACAAAATGTTCTGCACACTGACCAAACACATTCCTGTCCAGATGTTCATGCAGAGATGAGCACATTCAGCCTTTATTGAATATGTTTCTCAAATCTTCGCTGAATATCCCTTTGAGCATGAATTAGTATGAGTAAAACCTTGTTGAACCCCGGCTCTGTGCCCTCCCTCACCTTGTGGAGAGCTAAAGGGAAAAGCGGCGGAAGCAGCAAGCATCAGTAGACCACAGGACTGGAGGCGAGTGAGACAGAGCAGCAGGCAAGATCTTAAAAGGAAGGTGTGGCTGTTCTTATGTTTTGACTAACAGTCGCAAATTCCCTTTAAATCCAGTCTGCTGGGTGTTCTGTGCCCGCGGCAGGAAGAGGAGGAGGAAGAAGAGCAGAGAAAAGATGGAGAGACCAAAGAAACAGAAGGATGCAATCTGTTTTTTCACTGTTAAAAGGGAAAAAAAGGAAGGAGGACAAGTTTCAGGAAAAAGCTCGAAGGAATAAATCACTGTTTGGGCTTTTTTAACTAGAGGAAACTAGATCTGTTAAGTTGTTGGTTTTTCTAATAGTCTTCTGATAGGAGGAAAAATATTTTATACCATAAAGTAAAAAAAAAAAATCCTTATCGATCTTGAAGGTTTTGAACAAGCAGATTCTAAGCAGCACAAGATGCCATTACCTTGAATAATGTTGTTGTGTGAAGCCATGACTTCGGTGCTGATTGTATTAGCAGAACAGCTGATATTATCACATGGATCCTGTCTAGACTATAGACTGTGTATAAAGATGGATGATGCATGTCTCTCTACATCTGTTGTGCAAAAGTGATGCTGTTATATCCTGTTTACAGAATCATATTGATTTTAAGCATAAAGATACTAATTACAAATAAATATTAACAAAATGAATGTTTGAACATACAGAAACAAGTTAAGAACTATATCTACACCAATATCTTTAAAAAAGATCTGAGTTTGATTTTTATCTATTAGTTTGAACAATGTCCCATTTGTTTACCTGGAGAGGGGCGGGGCTTAAAACTTATACTGCTCCCAGCAATCAGACATTTTTCAGCTTCAACTTCCTCATTATGTTCCTGTGTCAAGTTATTATCAGTCTATGGTCTGGACTGGAGTGACAGCTGGTGAATCCTGGCTCTCTTCAAGAGTTCTACGTGAATTCTTCAATATTTAAATAACTGAGTAATAATAAAAAAAACAAACAAAACATTTCTGTTGAGCAATTTTACTTTATGTCTTCAAAAACAGTTTTTAATTTTCCGAAAAGCTAAAAGTGTATTTTGAATAAAGCTCTTTTATAACCCATAAATCAACAGATGTGATTGTGACCAATAGGGTTTAACCAAAAACACAAACATAATGAAAATTAAAGATATATATATATATATATATTTGCCAGGCATCAATGAGAAACAATCCTTTTTCTACAATTTATAAACAAATCATGGATAGAATTCAGTAAAAAGATTTTAAATTAATGGGTGATGCTGAATGTTATTTTTTGTGACTTTGACCTTTTCATAAATGTGAAACATTTTTCACAAATATGAGAAAATAATGTTTATTTAAACTAAACAACAATAAGGAGAATGTCATTTCCCAAATATTTTGTTCTTAAACCTATTTTGACCTTGATGTTTTCATCTTAACCATCAGTGACGTTTAGTTTTAGTTTATTTTTAACCAAACAGAACAACACAGTTTCACATTCTTACATTCACAATAGCTTCTTTGGTCTGGGCCATGTCAGAAATAACGCCATCTGTGATGATGAGGAGGACGAAGTACTGAGAGCCATCCTGCACCGCTGCTGCATATCTGCAAGCATACAGTCAAACATCCCATGTACCAAGTTAATGATGCAATTCGAAAAACGCACAATAAGGTGCCTCAATACACAAATTGATTAAAGCAAATATGTCATATTTTGTTTTTAAATCTCTTCATTTAGGGGATTATCAACTCAAATGTTAATAATTAACCTAGTTTTAACTGCTGTCTTTTCCAACAGCGATGGTTTGTTTTTGTAGATTTACAAGTGTGAATCCAATTTATCAGAAAGTCACTTTTAATTACAGCAGAGCTCTGATGTAATTACATGGATTGTTTGGATGGGCCTCAACAAACATGTGGGTGAAAAGAAAAACTAATTTTAAAACTGTTGTTGAAATTTCTTGTCAGTGTCAAATGATTTCTGTAAGATTATGGCACAAAGTCTGACATAGTTTCCTGTTCGCTGTTAAATGTCAGTTATATGTCACAGTATGACTACAGGCCATTTTGGCATTTGTTTCATTAACTACATCTGCCTTTTAACTTATGTGAGCCAACAAAAACGGCATGTTCAAGCATGTTCACATCAGTGTATTTTAGCTGTACAGCTCATATCTGCAGTGGATAAGAAATCGGAGGTTTAAAGGTAAATAAACACACAAAACTAGTGTTTTTGTTATTTTGTTTCTTTACAATGAAAACAGTCATGGGACAAAGAAAGTCCATAATCTCCCAGTTTGAGTTTTAGATATCAGGACACAGTAAACATAATATAGTCTTTTCTTAGTTCTAATTTTTTTTTCAATCCCAACCTCAAGTGTTTAAAAGATGGAAGTCAAAATGGAAAAATTGGCAGTGGAAAAACCAACTGTACCCTAAATGTACCACATGGAGCATGCAGATGTGTGCTAACATAATTCAAGGAAAGAAATATGTAAGATAATGTTTTCAGTTGTGACAGCAACCCAGCATCTCAGCACCAACACCTCATCCCAGCTGTCAGCACGGTGGTGGAGGGCTGATGGTTTGGGCCCCTTGCAGTCCTTGACTCGACTATGAACTCTGCTGTATACTAAAATATTCTGAAGTCAAATGTGAGACCATCTGTGTGACAGCAAAAGTTTGGACTAAACTGTGTCATGAGGTGTTGCAATGGTCCAGTCAAAGTCCAGATCTCAACCTAATTGAAAGTCACACTCTTATACGGTTTCCATGATATAATTATTGTGTACAACATGATGTTATTAAAACATGATCTATGCCAAATACTCACCAAATATTGTTGCTTTAATTGTTATCATATTATTTTTATTACTATTACTACTGAAGATGTTGGTGGTACTCACAGTGGAAGCAGCAAATGTATTATTATCTTTATACTTAAATATCCTGACAAATTATGATCCTGATTCATTTTTTTCCATTTGTTATTTGCACATCCTGCTTTTTGTTTTGGTTTTTTAAAAATCTAAATGTCTTTTGAAAGTTTTTGAATTAAGGAATGGACCTAATTTTTTTTTCACACAGCTTTTTCATTCCATCTTCATTTTGTTTAATATAATTAAACACATTTAAAGTAAGAGATAAAGTCCCAATATGCAAAATGCTAGAATATGAAAGAGAGTATCTTTTGATAATAATTGGGAAAAAAAAGAAAAAGAGAAGATGTTTTAGCATCACCTGGCAACATGGTTCACTATAGGAGCAAAATTGGTGGGTCCATATAATTGTACTGTCTTCAGACTTTGATGGTACGCCTCTAAGATGCCTTCAATGCCATTGCAGTAGGGATTTTCCATGTTTCCATTCTAAAAAAATCAACAAGACAAAAAGCATTTTTAAAAAAATGTTGATAAATGTCTTTCTGAAACAAAGAAACCAACAAACAAACACAAATAAAAATAAATACGTTCATAGCCAAGAATTGAACTAGTTGTACTGGTTTCTTTAGGAGATCCATAAACTGTATAGTAAACATAATAAAAAAAACCTAATTTTGAAATAATTATGGCTAATTAATGGGCATGAAATGAAGTTAAAAAGATTCACCAGTGGGAACTCATGAGATACCCGTCCATCAGGTGGCAGTTTGGCTCCAAACCCTAAAGCTGGAAACATCTTGTCACTGTCGTAGTCCTGAATGATCTCCCCAACAGCCTTCAGGGCCATGGCGTAGGCGTTCAGCTGGTATGGGTTCATGTAGTGCAATGATGTAGACTGGGAGGGATTACCTGTGGACAAAGTCAATTAATTAGTAAGTAATTCTAGCTAATAGGTTAAAATCTGACTGAATGTTTACAGTTAAGCCTCGATGATGAATAGCTGTGTTTACTGCAGCCACTATACTCATATACACATCACTTCAAAAGGGGGAAGTCCCCCGAGAACTTATTGGACATATTAAATGTCCACAGCTTGTGTGGCTACACTGTCTTCTTGTGTTTGTCTGATTGATTCTGAAATCATATGTGCTGCAGTCAAATAAAACAACTATGTTTTCCTGTCCCTCTTCTCTCTCCGAACATGTACTTTAGTGTTAGTATCACTCACCATTAGATGCTGTGAAATCAATGGCCACAGTAAAATTGATCTGCGTCCTGGAAGAGAATTGGAGAGAAGGATGTTTTTTGCTGTTGTTCTTTTTTTAATTAATCACAGAGACATGCCAGCAGCAACAAGACATTTGCCAGAATTACATTCCTGAGCATAGATAGATAGATAGATAGATAGATAGATAGATAGATAGATAGATAGATAGATAGATAGATAGATAGATAGATAGATAGATAGATAGATAGATAGATAGATAGATAGATAGATAGATAGATAGATAGATAGATAGATAGATAGATTATAATCTGGATTATAATCTACAAATACACTAAACCACAACCAAAGTATATTTACAGACACACGATGAGTTCTCAAAATGTTTTTAAATGATATTAGAGATTTTACACCAAGTATCTGAGTTTCCCTCTCATGGTGAGAAGCACGAGGTGCCTCTGAAACGCAGAATCAGGTAACATGTAATTCATCTGATGGAGCACAAAAGAGAGAAAATCCTGATCCAATTTTCTCAGCTGATGAAGCTTTCCCCTCTCCTTGTTAATTTACTGACAGCAAAGTGAGGCCTTCAGGGGCTCAAACGACAGCCTCTCATTATCTCTGAAAGTCACCAGGGAAAAGAGCAAAAGAATGATCGTAAAAATGAACCAGTTTAAGGTTCATATGAACCTTTCAGCTTTGGTGCAAGGACAAAAAAAACAAATGAGGCAGCCTGACCATGCTAAGCTGAGCAATAATTACACTTGATTTCATTAATTTTATGTGAAATGTATGTATCACTACATTTACATGTGTAGAAAACGACACGTCTTCCACAAGAAATAAGAGGTTTAGGCTTTTTTCTGTGTTGTTCTGAACTGAAAACCAAAATAAATAAAATGTGTTTTTTTAATATATATATGTATATTTACCAAAATTGATTCACTTTGACATGTAAAAGAAATGTACTTTTTCTAAAAAACATTAAAATTCAAACCTGGTAATGTCCTTCAAATCATTAAAGTGACATGAGGGCTCAGGACTATAATCAATATGGAAAGATGTTCCCTCGTTATATTCCAAACGTATCGTGTTCTCACACTCTCAGCTGTCTCTGAGCTACAGCGTTCTAGAATGAACTGACATCCAGAGCTTTACTACTTACATAGATGGTGAAATTATTTATTAGAAACTAAATATTAAAGAGAAGAGCTGCATCAGCTGGCGGAGAAGATGTTGTATATTTCCTGCTTTCAAACACGGTTCAAGATGTATTTTTCTACCTTTGTACTTGTAGTATTTAACTCTATAATGTTTCATTCAGTAAGTGTCAGAGTGATGTTAGGTGACAGACTGATGAGAGTGATGGCTTTTTTAAAGTGAGGTCACTAAACCTGAAGGTTATTTTCTCATAAATCAGCCAAAGCCAAGAACTGTCAGTGAAATCTGTCTGAGTAGTCAGCTCTGTTACAGGACATAAAACCCTCTGGCTGTATCTGCTGTGAGGAGGCAGCAGAGATCAAAGCCTCACTCCACCTGAGAAAACGTCGATAGGCGAATATTCACCTCCAGCACTGAAGCTGACCCAAGGTCTACAAGCTTCAGGAAGGACAGTTTAACTCATTTAAACATTTATATTTGTTACTTTATTACTGCAGGTTTAAGTTTAACACAGTTTAAAAGTTACAGATACATCAGAGAACCGTCTGCATTTCCACTAACAAAAATCTAAAGTTACGTGTTATTATTATATAATCTTTTAATTCCTTAACAAACAGAAAGTGTTTCTTAATTTTCTTGAGGGTGAGTTTGCAACTAGATTGCAATTTGTTCTCATTTTATTAACAATTTTTCACTCTTTGAATGTCAGATTCTCTGAAGTCATTCACAGTTTAGTTATCAATCAGGTTTCCCCCACTTTTTGACTCATGTTAACTAAATTGGGAAGCGTTTCAGACAAAAGAAAGAAAAAAATTGTGTCAAATTGTTAAAAATTCCAGTCACACAATGGCAGGGCCATGTGATGGAGAACACTTGGGAACGCTGTTGTAAATGCAGTTTAATGTATTACTGAAGGTTGGAGTCCAGTGACATGCAACCCTAAGGCCAGACAGATCCAATCAGATCCGGTTTGAGAACACAAACATCAGATTCACCAGGGGTTTGGAGGTGAACGTGTGAGGTAACAACAGTTGCTGCCAAATACATTTTTCTACCTGACTGCCGAACACGTCTCAACAATTTTCTGATATGTTTGATATTTTCACATTTATAATAACTGAAAAAAAAAAAACATTCTTGTTTTCAATTTCTAGCATAGGGACAAGCCCTGCGTTTTTATTGATGAAATATTTCAAACTATCAAATTACATTCAAATAAAGATTTTTTCTTGTTCTTTGGTTTCTCTGCGAGGATTAAGCAAATGAAAATATTTTAAAACTCTAAAATCCCCTGGATATATTTTTAATCGTGCAGGAAATCAGCTGGAAAAAAAAATGTCCGTTCAACGATTTCCTTAAGTGTGCAAACGATTATTTCCACTCACCCTCCTTTGATGTAATCTAAGAAGGTGAATTCTGATTCAACTGAGAACGAGAGAAGGGTCACCTGTAAGTTTAAAAGACGGAGACAGAATTGATTAAATTCATTTGTATTGATGTTTTCCTGCCAATACGTTCTACACCTACACATGTTGACTCAGTTCAGTAGTTCACATTCCCACATGGAGAAAGAATAAAAGCAAAGTGCTTTTCGAATGACTGACATATTTGCAATGCCAGAGGACAGGTTTGAAGAGAAGATGAGATGCATTTGTGTGCATTACCTGTTCCTGCAGACATTGCTGGGAAAGCTGAAAATTGGGGTCTCAAGTAGTCATCAGTGTCACTCAGACCTCTGATGCATTTAAAGTTCGTCTCTGGATTTTGCTCTGCTTTTACTTGGTTTTACCAATTTTCATCTCTTACTGAATCTTAAACAAGTCATTCACCAAAAACACTGTCCACTAAAATCACATGATATGAGTGTAAACCGAGATTTTGTTTGTTGCAGAAAGGTTTGAAGAGATTGAATAATATGGAAATGTGTTTAATATTTTTCCTACAAATTAGTCCTGAAAACAGATCTAATACCCGTCTGGATAGTTTTTGGAGTCATACTCACAGTTCCTGAGTTAACATATTTCTTTTTCTTCATTTTCTTCTTTGTATTAATCACCTAAAACAACAAAAACAACCTGGTTAATTTGCAATTATTACTATTCATAGTAAATATTTTGGCTCTAAAGGCTTTTTGATGTGGAAATCAAATTGATTTCGGCATTTATTAATATTGTACTGGTTTAAAACAAAAGCAACTTCAGGGCAAGTTACAGAAAGACAAATTTGTGTCAAATCACATGTAATCCAATTCATTCAAATTTATTTTACATATAATTTGATTCAGTACAATCTGATTTGAAATTAGATTGATTTTAATCTGAGCATTATTAAAAACAATTACGTCATCTAAATTACAAAGTTTTGATTAGTTAAAAGTCGTGTGTCTAAGGAGAATGGAAGCTGCTCTTTAATACAATCCTCAACCTCAATGATCAGTAGAACACAGAAAGTAAACAAAAACAAAAAACTTTTAAATGTGTACATAAAAGTAAAAAAATTTAAAAATCTAAGTACAAATTTATGAACATAAATATTCTACTTTCAGTTGCAAACTGTCATCAGGATTTTGCAGATTTTACCAAAAAAAAAAACATTCAAGGATTTCTTTAAGTGAAGCTTTAATAAATTTTGAGGTTAAGATTTTTCGGCAGGAATTTAAAACTAATTTAAAAAGACAGAGAAAAGCTGTAACAAAATAGTAAAATCAGTTTTTAACACAAATTTGACCCAATTATTAACACTTTCTAACAATCCAACCATTTAACGTTTTAAGTTATTTGTGTATATATATATACATATATATATATATATATATATATATATATATAGTAAAAAATACATGAAAATCAAATTGTCTGAGTGAAAATTCCTAGTTCATAAAGATTGCTCACATGTAAAATATGTGCGCATGAGATTTATTGTTATTATAGAAAACTGAAACATTTAGACCTGAATCTCAGATTAAAATTAACTGATTGGAAAGACGGGTTTAATACAGAAGATTAACATTTACCAGCATTTTAGAGGTTCAAGAACAAAGAAAAAATGCCAATCCAGATACCCGAAGATGATGTCTCAGCTCATTACCTCAATTCTCAATGGCTGCGAGGCATGAAAGTGACAGGCCTTAATTTAACATGGAGGGATGGCAATTTGTCTGACACACTGAACAATCTGCTGATGCAAAAACTAAAGGGCCTTTCAGTCTCACTGGGAGGTAGAGAGGAATCAACAGTGGAGCATAATGGAGCTGACATCCAAAAGACAGGTATTTGTCCTCTGCTGAAGGCCACCAAACCACAGGGGCATGAAGGCTTCGACACGTCCTCTATTTCTGGTATGATTATGACTTTCAGCCGCCACTCAAACGTTTCAGTTCCTTCTCATTGGATGTTTTTAAATCTAATCATAAAACGGTTGCGTTCTTTTTTTATTACATTCATAAATTGTTGAGTTGAGCGCATCTGAAATAATGATTTGTATCATTGTAGGACGCACCTATTACATGTTTCTTGCTATGTAGTTTAATCTTGGATTTGAGGATTAAACATCCAGCAGTGTGATGGTTTAAACGCAGAATAAATCCCTGAATTGTTCTTGTATGAATCCTGTTTCACTCTGCTTCTAATAGATTGATTCTTATGCATGTTGGCATCTTGTTGGTGACAACGATGATGCAAATAAAAGGAAAACACGTGGGTGGGAGAGATGGTTGAATATAAAGTTGCTCAGGGAAAGTGAAGCTGAAATTTATAGTTGTTGGGAAAATATTTAGATGCTGCAGATGTGAAGGGGGAGGCAAGGAAAGCAGTGCGTTGCTAATGTCAAATGAAGGAAATGTCATCCACATCAGATGTGGAATCCAGATATCTGCTCACATTGGGATTCCATGTAACAGGAGTCAGACATGTTGTTGGAACTGCGAGAACACTCGAATGACTCACCTCGTACACATTGAACTGACTCTGCCCTCGAGCTAGCTCTCGGTAGCTGGTCGTGAAATCCCCAATGAAGTCATGGCTGGGGAGGAGAAGGGAGTGCACAAAAAAAAGAGAAAAAAAAGTGGGAAAAACAGGAAAAAGGTTAAGGAGAAAAGCTGTCACGAGCTGTAAACATGGAGGAGCTTTTACAGGCAACTAAAAAATGCCTCTTTTCCTGTGGGGACTGTAGGCAATTTTTATGTTTATATCCTGCCATTTTAATATTTCAAATGCATGCTTTAATGTGCATGCAGATGCCAGGACAAGACTGTATTGAGTTTTTCACTGAATTTTGGTTAAATCTGGCAGAAAATCATTTATTGCTGGAGGAACTTCTATCAGGATGGCAATATTCCCAGAAACATCCACATTGAAATGACAAAACTTACTCCATGATTATCTGCTTTAAAGGTTGCCACATGAGTACATAGATCATAAAAAATCCCACAATTTTTAAAGTAATGGCTCATGGGAGTTTTGATCTGCCAGGTTTCTAACTTTGCAATGCTAACATGTATTTCATCAGGAACAAGTGGAGATTTTTAATCCTCTTTAAAAACAATGTCTTTATCAATATCTCTGCTTATTAAAACATAAAAAGTCCTCCATTAAAATGCAGCAACACTCCAGCCACCACAAGGAAGAGTGTAATCCCAATTCTCCTACAAATGCCACTGATTCAATTAAACCTTTTAACTTGAAAACGACACTCACCTACCATCCCGATCCCAGTCGTAGACCTCCACCTTGATTGTTCTGTGGAAACAGAAAAGTCCAGTCAGAAAACACACATCTTAGTTTGATGATCATCTTCAGCAGAAAGATTTTCCTCAATATATAAAAGAATTAGCTAGTGTTTTAGTAAAGAATTAAATATACTTTCAGCATTTTCAGTAATTTGTCATTTATTTATTTTAATGTCTACGTAACTTTATTATTTGTTTTATAAAATAATGTCTGTTTATTTGTTTTTAAATGTTTTTCTTCGTTATTTTTACATCTGTTGATTTGGTGTTCGTAGCACATCGTGTGTGCTCTGCTGTTTTAAATGTGCTTTTTAAAAAACATTTGACTAAAATAGCTCAGGGATTTGTGTTTTATCAACTGATCACAAGAATTTCATGCACATTTAATTTCAAAGAAACATGTTGCCCAGAAAGGAAACAAATGATGAGAAGAAATTTCAGGGCTTTGGTGTTTCTCTTTCCATGAGACCAGCAGAGTCACTCTACAGTTAATTAACACAATAAATCCAAGGAGGAGAAAATGTAAGTTAAACACAGGAGATGTCTATAAAAAAAAACCCCACTATTTTATTTTGATAATCAATTAAAACAAACACCATTTGATTCTAAATTTGGATATTCTCCTCCGTAACAAGGCTGAGCTACAGCAGGGTGCATCTCCAACGGAAGAAGTTACTCATATAAAGCTCTAACTATGACTGTAACCTGGAAACTGCGTCGCATGTTTACTTCCTACATTCAAAACATCTTTAAAGAAAAGAAAAAGACACACTGACAACATTTTACACAAATGCAGCAGAAAGTGTTCCAGCAGAGAAGAAAAATAACCCTTTTCCTGACACTTTCAAACCGGAGTCACATTGATCGCACTCCATGTGCCTCACTTCTCGCTCCTTTTTCATCTTACACAAGCACTGACACCTTCCACATCCAAAGAAAACCAAGAATCAAGTGATGCATCATAAAAGCTTTCGTGTGACTGAGGTAGTGAAAGATGCCTGATATGAGCCCAACTTCCTCGCCACCATCTGGCCCGTGCTGCTTCACAGTGAAGCTATGATCTTTTGTGGCTGTTAGACAGAGAAAATGTGCTTGTCATGTAGGTGGGAGATACACGGTCCTTCTCCTTGGGAGAAGGAAGTAAAAGATGTGGAACGGATGAAGTCATCCCCCGATTCCAGTCTGAACACTGAGAACTGCCAGTTAGCTGCAACAGCTCGAGTCATTTGTCCTATTTTTTTCAAATTCTCCATATTTTTAATTACACAAGTGTAAAAGTACCTCTGCGTTCAGATCTTTGAGCAGCTCTTGAGAGAAACATTTTCCACTTCAAAACTAATCTGTCATACAAAATCCTCCGCTGCTATTCTAAGGCTTCTTTAATGAAAACGATTCCTGTTCAATAAAAGAAACAAATTGTTCCACTGTAACATCTGTTTCTGAACAAAAATAGTCATTTGAGTAGTTTAATGTGGAAGACTTCATTCATTTTGTACTTTAATCAACTTATTAGCACAGATATTTTCGTGCCTCCCACACTATTGATAAACATTATTCGAGCTATTGCAGCAGATGAAACTTTAAGTAGGTGACAAATGTCTTCTTCCACATATGAGTTACAGAGAAAATATAAACACCTTATTGGAATCACCTCCCACTTCCTTTGTGTCTCTTGACACCCCCTCATCTTGTTTTTCTTCACTAACTCAACAGTAACAAGGTCTTTGACATTTCGGATCTTTTTTTCCTTCTGCAGCACTTCAAACACACTCATTTGTTGGGTGTATATAGTCTTATCTAACTTGTGTTGTTTTCACTTTGGATTCTATCCCATCATCCTCTCTGTTTTTGTTTTCCAAATCACGGACAAATTAATGAATTTGTTCAAGAATCAGATGTGCAGTATGTTGGGATTTGACCAGGTAATGCCCTAATAACTGAGTCATTCTGTCACCAGCAGACAAACATTTTTAAGAGCTTTAAAAGACCACCAACGAATCACACTAAAAATATGTAGGACCAATCATCTCTGGCAGAAAATCTGATTTTAGATTTCGTTTGCTGTTTCTTGGTCGAAACATTTCTGTGACTACATACGCACCTTCTCCCTCTGACCCTGAACAGGAACAAATGGATACAGAATTTAATGAATTTCAGGGATTTGTCTCATCATTTGGACCTTCTTTTTGGACTGTAGTTAGTGTCTGTGTGCTGACTCACCTCGACTAAAAGACTAATTAGAAATGTAAAAAAATGTCAGTTCCTCAAACGGCCACTCAGGGTTCATTTCATGAGTGAAACAGCCAGTCAGTCATTTTCTGTACTGGTTTAATCCTGTTCAGGGTCACAGGGAGCTGGTCTACAGGACGATCAATTAGACCTGGACAGATCGCTAGTCCATCACAGGGCCACACAGAAACAAATAACCATTCACACACACTCACGCCTTGGGCCAATTTAGAGTTGCCAATACATGCAAATTTTTGGTCAGTCAGACCCCAGAGGAACCCCATGCATGCAGGAGGAGAACATGCAAACACCATGCAGAAAGGTCTTGAACCCAGAACCTTCTAGGTGCAAGGCAAAAGTGCTACCACCTGCACCACCGTGCAGCCCATGAGTGAAACAGTGTCACTAAAATGAACTTTATGTTTGAGTACTCTGCATTTGGGTGATTTGATCACAAGTGGACAGCAGCAAATGTAGACTGAGAACACATTCAGGTCTGACCAGACCAGATTCAGGGAAGGACCAGTAAAAGGACTTGTTCTGTCACAAATGTATTTGTGTCTATGTAACAATGTAGTTCATGTTACTGAATGTATTTGTAATTTCACAGGGCTGCTGATAACATGTTTGGTGTTCAGCTGACAATAGATTACATGTTTACTGCATGTCGAGCGAGTAACTGAGATCTGATCACAGAATGAATTTTACGACCAGGTTTCAACACGTTCACTTGTAACTGAATTAGCCATGTTAGTATCAGGTCTAGGCAGGACTTTTAAAGTTATAGCTGGCTGGCTTTTTAAAACTCCAACTCTTTGGTGACATTTTTTGGAGGCTCATTAAATGCAGTTCAGAGCCTGCAGATATATAAATATATATCTGATATCTTGAAATGTCAGAGTTCTGTCAGACCAAAGAAGCATAAAACTCAAAATGACTTTTTTCAGAAAATATACTTTTTTTATACTAGCATGTAAAACTCTGGACTATTTTCATGCACTTAGGATCAAATCACTGAAAACCCTCTCAGAAATAGACATTAAGAGGATATACGAAATCAGAAATTTTAACTCTTCCGAATGGATTAAACACCTTTTCAATTAGATTCTTTTCAGCAAGAGATTTTTTTTTGTTGTTGTTTAAATATATCTTTCAAAGTAAGTACTAAAAAAGAATGAGGATTTTTTTCAGCCTCTTTAAACCTCATAATCTCCACTGAAGCTTTTCTTGATAGATCAACTGGTAATTACACAGATAAAAAGGTTTGACAGCCTTAAGAAATATACTGATATAAATCGACATGTAGGACGAGACGGTAGCATCAGAGGTTAAAAGTATTAAACGGCTGAAAAACTGAATAATGTAAAACTGTAGCTCCCCTATACTGATAAAAGAAGAAGAAGAAGCAACACAAAATTTATTATCATTCACACAAATATGAGTTTAAACTGGTGCCTTGCTGATAGTGTAATAATTTTTAGCTGTTTTCGTTTGTGCCACATCAAATTTCATTACACCCTGTGTCTGTATGTTTGTTTGGCAAAAGAATATTTTAGGAGCTCAATCCCTTGTTTATGAACGTCTCTGACAAGGTAAAGAATCTTCTTAGACTTGTGTGTGACTGGCTTGCTGACAGATTTCACCCACTATTACCCAAGTTTCAAATTTACTTCTTCAGGCAATCCCATAAATCCATAAAGCATACCCATCAGTAGCACTGTCCCCATCTGTCTGTTTGGGATTAATCTCAGCTTTCGTTGCACACTTCATGTTCTCAGCAGACTCAGTAATTAAAATTTGACTGCATACAAACAAGATAGGATAGACACCTTAGCGAGAGAGAGAGAGAGAGAGAGAGATGAGAGAGAGAGAGAGAAAAGTTAGAATGATGGAAAGAATATTTTTTGTGAAAAATCCCCCACAAAGGCAATCTGTCTGTCACTCTATCCTTTCATCTATCCTCAGAGTTCTTTCATGATTTATCTTGTTTTTTTTTCACACCAGTGTCTTTTTAAATTAGAAATGTGTAGATAAGCTTTGAGAAAAGCAAATTCTCACTCTGAGTCAACAAGTTTGCATTAATCATGTGCCAGCTGGGAAAGGCAACCCACCATTGTGTTAGATATTTGGAGAGTAACATATTCCTGGTGTTTTCAAGGAAATATAGTGAAAATAAAAGCCCATAACACAGACTCTCACTTTCTTTCCTTCACTGACAGACTTTCTGAAAGTCCACTAAGAGGTGAGAATGCTGTGCTACGTATTCTACCTACTGGCACTATTACAGATCTAATAAACTTGTGAGATGCAGAACACAAGTCATAAGTAGCAACATATCTTTGTGAAAGAAACTAAAACCAAGCCCACTTGAGATCTGTCTGGCAGCTGTCCGAGCAGCAAGAATGAAACACTTGTTTGTACTAGAGTTTTTGAAACAGTGGTGTCAAACTCTGGTGATGGGGGGGGGTCAGTTCTTTCGCTGCTTCAACACATTCAACATGCCCTCATTTGTTACTGACCCATTAGTTTAAATTAGGAGTGGAGAAACAACTAAAAATATCTAAAACATGCAGTACAATAAGCTGTGGGGGCTGGAGTTTATACTTGTTCCATAGAGACTGCCAAGCAACAACTTACAACTCTGGCTGGCTGCCTAAAAAGGTCCTCTGTAGTGGTGGAAGCCAGGACAATGAATAGGATGTTCTACACACTCCAAAGTGTGGTGTGGCAGGGGAATAACATGATAACAGTCCCACTTAGGGTCATAAACTAGTATGTACCAGCATGGAAGATATAAATATATCTGTTAGCAGGGATAACAAGAAAAAACCTTTAGGATATGTGGTCTCCCTGCTGTCTCTCTGTTTTGTGATCCTTTAAGTGTCTCTGACAAGTTATTCTTATGTGTTGTTTTACTACTTCACAGAAATCAATACAGCATTTGTGCCCAGTAGCCAATGTCCCACATAATTCCAGATGCTCAGATTTCCAGTAATAAAGCCTCAAATAAGCATATTTATTGTATATTGTTACACAATTTCAAGAAATGAGCATTTACAAGAAGTGGCAGAAAAAGAAGATGCAAACAAAGCCATTACAAACCATGAGAAAAATTGAGTATCAGATCAAGAATACGTTGTTTCTGAGGAGAAGCGACAATGTGAAAAGAATTGGTTTTGGACACACAATCGCTTGCTTGAGCCGAAATCCGTTCAACAGACTTCAAGTTCTGCTGATCAAACACAGTCAGTCTCAGTATCACCATAGATGCATATGAATAATAACCTTAAGAAAAGAAAAGAAAAGAAAAGAAAAGAAAAGAAAAGAAAAGAAAAGAAAAGAAAAGAAAAGAAAAGAAAAGAAAAGAAAAGAAAAGAAAAGAAAAGAAAAGAAAAGAAAAGAAAAGTCAAGTCATGGTTAGCATTCTCAGAAACAGTAAAGAACCAGCTCTAGGACCAGCCCTGGTTTAGCACTTGAACCTCTTTTTTAGAAAACCATAATAGCGGCAGAGAAGGTTTGGAGCTCTGTCTGGGGTGACCACAAGAATGTGTATGACACAATTCTAAACATTTATCCTAGAGGGCTTGAATAACATATCAATAGGACACATGAGACTTCCTCAAGAAATTAATGGAACTGTGAAAGACAGGTGGGGCTTATACCAGAGATGATCTGAACCAGACACTGATCTGCACATGCTTGAACCTCCTCAGCCAGATCACAGTAAAGAGTGGCTATTGAAACTGGTAAAACAATCAGCAACATTCTCTGTAAAGATAAAATCAAGCTGTTTGCTAGCTAAGAGCAGAACATTGGTTCACTGACCACCTCGCTAGAACATATAGCAGGAAAACCAGAATATACTGGACATTGGAATAGTGTGCAACATCTGTGCCGAGCACGAGTTGGAGGTGCCATGCAGGTTCTAAATCAGTAGCACCAACACGGTGGTGGAGAATGACAACTTCCTGTAGACTTCCAGATTCAGACAGACAGATGATAGCCAATAATATAAACAAACAACGGAAGAAGGCCGTGATGATAAATGTAGCAATCCCAAATGACTGAGACAAAATCAAGGAAGATAAAAACAATGAGGGGAAAAAAGAAACAGATATGTTGTCAAAACTGAATGAGCTCTGAAGTTCAACAGATCCTAAGAAAAACATCTGAATCGCTCTCCAGAAAAAAACAAAACAATCTGATGAACAGTTAAGATATTTAAAGGGACCTTTAAGTCCTCTGGTAGACCCAAAGATGTAGTGCAACCATTCACACGCGGGGAGAAATCACTACAGGATAAACACCAGAAACAGAACTGCGAGATTAGAGAGGGTAAATGTTCTGAAGACGACATCAATACAAAAGAATATACAGTGGGGCAAAGAAGTATTTAGTCAGCCACCAATTGTGTAAGTTCTCCCACTTAAAAAGATCAGAGAGGCCTGTAATTTTCATCATAGGTATACCTCAACTATGAGAGACAAAATGAGGAAAAAAAATCCCGAAAATCACATTGTCTGATTTTTAAAGAATTTATTTGCAAATTATGGTGGAAAATAAGTATTTGGTCAATAACAAAAGTTAATCTCAATACTTTGTTATATAGCCTTTGTTGGCAATGACAGAGGTCAAACGTTTTCTGTAAGTCTTCACAAGGTTTTCACACACTGTTGCTGGTATTTTGGCCCATTCCTCCATGCAGATCTCCTCTAGAGCAGTGATGTTTTGGGGCTGACGCTGGGCAACACGGACTTTCAACTCCCTCCAGAGATTTTCTATGGGGTTGAGATCTGGAGACTGGCTAGGCCACTCCAGGACCTTGAAATGCTTCTTACGAAGCCACTCCTTCGTTGCCCGGGCGGTGTGTTTGGGATCATTGTCATGCTGAAAGACCCAGCCACGTCTCATTTTCAATGCCCTTGCTGATGGAAGGAGGTTTTCACTCAAAATCTTACGATACATGGCCCCATTCATTCTTTCCTTTACACGGATCAGTCGTCCTGGTCCCCTTGCAGAAAAGCAGCCCCAAAGCATGATGTTTCCACCCCCATGCTTTACAGTAGGTATGGTGTTCTTTGGATCCAACTCAGCATTCTTTCCCCTCCAAACACGACAAGTTGAGTTTCTACCAAAAATTTCTATTTTGGTTTCAGCTGACCATATGATGTTCTCCCAATCCTCTTCTGGATCATCCAAATGCTCTCTAGCAAACCGCAGACGGGCCTGGACGTGTCCTGGCTTCAGCAGGGGGACACGTCTGGCACTGCAGGATTTGAGTCCCTGGCGTCGTAGTGTGTTCGCAGATTCAGTCTTCCCAGCCTGGTGAAGGTCTACAATTTTGTTTCTGGTGTCCTTTGACAGCTCTTTGGTCTTGGCCATAGTGGAGTTTGGAGCGTGACTTTTTGAGGTTGTGGACAGGTGTCTTTTATACTGATAACGAGTTCACACAGATGCCATTAATACAGGTAACGAGTGGAGGACCGAGGAGCCTCTTAAAGAAGTTACAGGTCTGTGAAAGCCAGAAATCTTACTTGTTTGTAGGTGACCAAATACTTATTTTCCACCATAATTTGCAAATAAACTTACACAATTGGTGGCTGAATAAATACTTCTTTGCCCCACTGTACAAAGGACTTGTTTCAAGATGTTTTAAGACATTATGGCTGTAAAACATTACACTACATGAGCTGGTACTGATTCCTGCTGGTTATATTCAAGGTGTATTAATAACTACTTAGTACACAGTTTGTAACTCACAGTGACACTAATTAGAGCCATGAAGGCAGTCAATGGATTCAGCCAAGAGAAATCGGTGAAAGCAGACTTCATTGGGAGGAACGTTATTGACTGATTCATACAGTACATACTGGTATGTGTTGTAAATCAGGAAGACATGCAGGGGATAATTGAGCCAAGTGTAAGAGTGAATGGGCAAAGACCATAGGGGGGTACAGAATAGGAGGAGTTTGTGTTCTACCTGTCATAGTCTCCATTGCAAAGTGCTCGCACTGGGATGGTGAAAGGCTGCCATACTGGATTTAATGTGTTCTTCACCACCTCTGTTTTGTGGCAGATGGTAAACCTAAAGCCAGAAGAGATCATTATGATTATTGGAAGAAAAAAAAACTGAGCGATGTATCTGAAGAATAGAGAAAAAGAAAATTGATCCTTTTATTATTCGTACAATCAGAGAGGAAATAAAAATACATTAATTATTCAAGAAAAGAGAAAGAGTATGCCACTCAAAAGATGGAAGCAACAGGACGGATAAATCCCACAGCCGTATTTTGTGGTGACAGGAGAGATGGTTTATAAGAACTTTGTTTTCTTTTGGTCTGTGTCTTAAACCACAGAGACTTACTTAAAATTCTGCTCTGGCTTTTAAATCCAAGTATGACAGTGACCTGCAAATAGATGTTTTCAAATAGTGAAATGTTTTGCAGAGCAAACACCAAAATATCCCTTAGAAAAGCAACAACATGTATCACAGTTTGTGTTAGTTGTCTTGCCCAAAGGCTTGGATTAAGCAACTTGTGCTTCATTGACTGCCTAAAGCCTTTTCATGCCCTATGACTCCATTAACCACCCAAGCCTCTAATTTGCACCCCCCTTTGGCATCGACAACAGATACTTGTGCAAGAACTAAAGGATCTATTTCCACTCTGTTATATACGTTGCAAAATAGACCCAGAAAAGCTTGAAGACATCTTTTGGCAGATGAAGCTAACTTTGCAACAGCTACAGGGCTTAATAACAAGCTGAAAAGCACTCAGGGAGGAGAGCTCCTCCTGTGAGGAGATTGGAGAGTGTTATGCATTTCCAAGTAAATTGCTTCTACAAATGACAGTTTTCTTCCCATTAAGAAAAAAATGCAGATGCAGTGTTTTATTATCACATTTTTTCTGTACCCTTTACATTAATTGCACACTTTTTTTTAATTTGCTTTCCTGACATCATTTATAAGTGAGATATACCCGAGGGATTTGTGGTTGTGTCGGTGAAAAGAATTAGAGAATCATTGCACAGCCCTCCAGGATGCTGATGCCTTAGTAACCACTGCAGCTTTGATCTTTATCTTGGCTTTTTGTTTTTAAAAAAAGGTCGATTGCATTTTTTCTAAAGCTTAAAGACAGTTTTCCCACAAATGTCTTCGTTTCAGCGTGTTGCTTTTAGTCAGAGTTGCTCTACTGTAGTAGAATCTCAGTAGATTTGGGCAATAAATACATAAATAAATAATATATATATATATATTTGAACTGGTAAAATTTTCCATAGATGTCTAGACAAAAATTGGGTTAAAGTGAAAGTTTCAAAACATTGATTTAATAAATGCATTTAGCTGAGATCTCAGCAAGACGGATGAGAGTAAAAGAGCAATGCACCAGTTCGAGCTATAAACACTTCTCACAATCTGCTGAGCTCAACTTCCACAAAACAGTTTGCACAACAACATTAGACTGAAAACTTTTTAGAGGTTCAAATCATCAATCACACAATCTATTCAGATTGATAGTTTCTGGATATTGACAGGTTTTGTCGACTTAAGTTGTGTATTTTACATATTTGCAATGGTTTTCAGTGGTTATACTGTATGTATCAATCTGTGGTCTAAATGGAGTTGATATTTAGAACAATATTATATGAATAAACTCAATTTTAATGTCAAGGATCCTGATTATTTTTCATAGAATTACTGGCTTTTGACTAGAGCTGGGCGCTGTACCAGAAAACAGTGCTTATTTTGTTTATGATATCAAATTTTCACATACCGCTGTACAGGTGATCAGCCAAAACAACATCCGGAACGTTTGCACACTAAGACCACACGTGAAAAATAACGTTTTTGAATGAAGAATGGCTGCTGGCGGGGGCTGTAACAGCGACGCACAGATTACTGACCAAGAACAACTTATTCCAAAAAGATGAGCCACTTCTGTTGTACGGAATATCTTTGGCTTCAAAAGGTCAGACGTGGACCAAGCAACTGCGTTAGCTGGCGGTGATAATATTAGCAACTTCACTTAATTACTGCCCCCTATTGGCAATTAGATTTTGAAGAGGCTGTGCAAGAAGAACATGGTACTATGCATATGACAGTAAAATTTAGTATTTAGAGTAGAAATTTCCCAATCAGGTTTTTTTGCCCTCGAGTCCGAATCTGAGTCATTTGATTTTGAGTATCTGCCAATACCGATCCGATCTATAATTCATTAAAAAATGAATAAAAAGGAGCAAATAAACAGATCCAGGATGTTCCTTATTTTGTATTTAATTCACCCTATTTTAATAAAACGTTATGTAATTAAATAAGCTGGAGGCACTGAAGAAAGAGTGACATGATCATGGGCTGTCGTCTGCATGCAGTAAGTGATCAACTCCACTTCATGAACGAGTTTATGATTTAATATGACTATAAACTAACACCTGAACTCATGCTAACGCGGCTAGCAAAGCCAGTGGATCTAACGTGGAAACATTCTCAACACAACATCCACTGAGCCAATTAAAAAAGTTTACCTCGAAGAAAATGTACACATCAAGGTTTTTATAAGTCCTCATTTTTTCACATGCATGGAAAAAGCGTCCCCTCCTAAAATACTGACGACACCACTAAAAGGTGTATAGATACGTTAAAAACTAATATATATATATATATCTGAGCCCTGATCGGGAGGTAACGTCCGATTCCGATCGAGTCTGAAACTACGTGATCGGATCTGGACATCCCTAATTTAAAGCCAATCTAATGCAGTAATTTTTTACCTATTAGAAGATAATGTGGGTAACATTGGTTGTATAAATATACTGTCAAATACCGTAAAACTGATATAATTTAGAAAAAAAAACCAATATGATATGAAAATGGCTTTGGATTGAAGACTAAAATCTATCATGAATCCTAATCTCCAACAAATAAAGTTTATGGAAACTCCAAAAGAGTGTAAAGCTAAGAAAAAGGTCTTTTCAGGTTTAGTCACTAGAACTACTTCATACTGTTTGAATTACTATACAAATAAACAAAAACAACCAAATTTGTGACAGAAAACACTTACGTTCCATCTTCGTTGCTTCGGTAGAAAACCATGAAAGGGTCAGACTTGCCAAAAAAGTCCTTTTTGTCCAGCTTGTTGGCACAGAACTGCATAGTCGCGCTGTCCTGCAGCAATGAAAATATATTTGGAAACGAGGCATGTCAGTAGAAGTATATTACTTAATGTTTATTCGATGTAAAACTTATTTTTACCAACTTCCATCTGCTTCCTTTACTCTACTGTTCACTTTACTGCTTGCTGCAGGGCAACAAATGGTTTAAGATTCGATCTTTTTTAAAAGCAAATGGAGAATATTTCTGTCATGGAAACTTCAGAAAGTGTAAATAAAGATAATTAAAAACAGAAATTAGCATAAACTGCATCTGAATGACAAGAGCTGTAAAAACTAGGCAACTAAATCATGTTCCTTTCTATTCAGCATAAGATTTCAGTAGTGATGGTTTAAATATGACTTTCTTTTTTCAGTTAGATTTGATGGGAGGGGAAGAGGTTTCTATTTGAGGGAATATTGAAGAATTTACTTCTTTTGCAAAAAAATAGTACATTGTGCCTAAAAATCTCTCTGCAGCTGTCCAGTGTTGAAAAACCCACTTTGTTTAATGTCGTGAGCACTTTTAATTTAATTTCCTTAAAAAAAACAGCGTTGTTCAGTTAAAAGATGCACATCTGAATATGTTCATGCACAGCACTCAATTTATGCCCGTAGCTGTTTAATTTTTGCATAAATAAAGTATTGTTTTAATTTGCAGAATCTGGTGTAGCTTCACTGCAGCTTGTTGTATTAGTAACATTCAGGAACCAACATACTGTTTATGATAAAAATAAGAGTTTTGTAAAATTGTGGCTTTTATGGAGGAAAAAAATTAAAAATAATAGCACTGCTTTGGGGTAAGATTACTGTAAAAATAGCTTTTATAATTCATGGACAATCATCGACCAACAAACAACAGAACAATAATTCATAATCTAAAAGGTAATATATTATATTTTGTCTGTTTGTTAGCAGGATAACTCAGAAAGTTCTGAATTATAATTATATCAATAGAATTCCAGTTGCTAAAGGTGTTTTCACGGTCAATGAATCAGATAATGTAAATACAACAAAGGTGAGACTGATAATCTTGGTGTAAATCACAATATGGAGGAACTGAGGTGTTTGATGGAGGTCTGACCTCTACAAGTGATTTTCTAGTTTTCATATGTATATATATAAACTATATCTCTATTTCTGTCATTGTCCTTCCTCTTAGTTTTGACCTCTTTAGTTTCAGGCATCTTCATTAGTGTTTTCCTACTAGGTTTTATGTCGCTGACTCTTTTTCAGCCACAGTTTTGTCTTTACAGTCATCATCCTGTTTTCTGATAGATTCTTTCTAAATGTTCTGTTCTCATCTTGTTACATCACTCACAACTCAATCATGTCTTATTCTGTTCAGCTGATTTCACCTCATTAGCCTCATACTTTCCGCCACATATAAAGCTTACTCTAGTTACATCTCCTTACCAGATTGTTGATCGTTCCTGGGGTTCTTCAGTCCAGTGCCATTGTTATTCCTTCACAGTCACAGTCTTGTGTTTTTCCTCATAGTGTTACTGACCTTGTTTCTGCCCCTTGACTCTGCCCCACAGATCTCCTCTGTTGGATTTTGGAATTTGGATCTTTTCTTCACAGAATTTCTTCATGAATAATCATTAAGGATTATCGTTCATAGAGCCACTGACCCACGCCTACATTTCAGATTTGAATATTGGATTTTTGACTTTGTCACAGGGAAGAAAATTATCTGTTTTTTAAACTTGTACTGATTATAGATCTGACCTTTTTTCTGTTTTTCCTGTTTCCTGTTTTCCTGTTTTTTGTGCTTCATTGTGTTTGTGTCAAAATCCCCTCTTTTAAAAATGCTACTCTTATTTCCCGCCTGTTGCATTTGAGTCCAGCTCCAAAACTGATTCCTTATGTTCATCAATACTTTTATTCAGAATACTTTGTTTACTTCCTACTGCAATATTGATCATTAATCTGTTGTTTGTTGGTCGTACAGCTTGGCAATATGAACTTGGAAAGACTTGTTCCCAACTAGTGGCATCGATGTGCTCCTCTGTGCTCCATGAATAACCCTGTGACCAGTTTTCAGTTTTGTATCCTCACACATTACCAAAGAGGAAACCACAGCTGTAAATTTGGACTTTGGATTAATGCATTCTTGAAGTAGAAACTTCATAAACTGTATTCTCTTAAAGAGCAGATTCATGACATGTTTGTATATAATTTGACAGAAACTAGAATTCACAAATTGCTAGTTATGCATTAATTCTCCATGAATTATACATGTTTTTACAGTAATCTACTGCTTCCCCTCAACAGCATCCATACTAACAGTAGTGGTAGCTGCATTCTTTCCATAATAATAACATCATGCTCACTGTTTCTGATACCTGTCACAGCAACTGGAATGCATTGACAGGCATATTTTCTATTTATAACAATTTGTTTTTTTATATGCCAAAAATAGTGAAATATTGAGAAAACCATAGGTCAGCATTTACACAAGTCCCTCTTTATTTCGAAATAATAACACGGTGTCACAGGAAAATGTTATACTGTGATGAAATCTTTCTTTTAAGTGACTAATTTTACATTGTACCATTTGCTTAGTAACAATTAACAATATGAAGTGTAAGCCCTAATATAATTTTAAGGAAATAAACATATACATTCACAGATATTGTACCTGTCTATAGGAGATGACTGCTTACTGTTCATTAAAAGTGCCCACTACTTTTCTATTAGCCCAGATTATGCATTTTTCTGCTCAAATGGGTTTTATTTTTCCAGAAATGTTGTAGTTTTCCATTCTCCAAATAGAAATCACTTGAATGATGCAGAAACTCCTTGTGCTTGTCTGTATCAACCCCTCCCTGTTCATTTGGCCCTCCTCATGTTGTGGCAGTGAAGGGATGGCGTCTGACTTATCTCTGACATTTAAGCTTTAGCTGCTAATCTCTGAAACAGAGTGGGCACATTACATTAAGATGCTAAAACAGTATAGATTACTGATGATGTCAGAGACCGAGGCCTTTCAATGGGCGGCCATGGCACCACTAATGATAGCTTTATATTCTTGTAATATTGCAGCTTGCCCTTTTGCATTTGGCTTTGTGCCACATGGCGACTCAACAAGGTGATGTCTAAATGAGTGTGTGACATTGAGTGTTTCTACACACTTACAGTATGTTTTGTTTTTGTTTTTTTATTACCTTCATAGCATTTTGCCATAGTGTGTACCCCGTGTCTTTATCAGAAAGCAAGCAGCGCACTCATGAACACATCACATTCACTCCACTCCAGAAGCAAGAGAGAGGACCTTTATCTGTATTCATGTCCTCACCCTGAGGACACGTGCACTCCTCATGACTGGCTTTTGACACAGTCCTCCTACGCCGACTTCACTCTCTCTATGTCAAATTCTTTTAAGAATCCTCCTTTAACCGCTAAGGAGACTGTGGGCTATCATGCTGCTCACTGAAGGATTCTTAAGCAGATGAATACACATATAAAACTATTGACGCATGCTGCAACAGAATGATTTAACTTTGAAAGGTTACTTACAGAGCAAAACGAAAGATGCTAATACCAATACGATTAGCTTACCTAACAGATTTGATGTTGGTGTGCTGTTTAACAAAGCTGTTATCAATGGAGTCAAAAATTTAGGGGCTTAGATGTAATGTTTACCTACACTAATCTTTACATACTTCTGTCTAGGGCTGGGCGATATGACCAAAATTTCATATCCCGATAAAGCACAATTTATATCCCAATAATGACAAACATCGCAATATAACAACTTATTTGTATGTGTCTGTAAACACCAGCTGCGTAGGTTCAAATCTTGGTCGATAAAGTGTATCGTCAGACTCATATCATGTGTTGTTGTAGCGTAGAACATCCTCTTATGAATCTCTACTTCCACTTTGGAATGTGTAAAAGCTCTTTGCAGCATCTGGAGTTTGTTTTGAGCGCTTGCGCCGCCACTCAATGCTGCCTTACTCTTGACTCTGTCTGTATTCTTTGTCGTGGTTCTTGCACAGGTGATAAAATAAGTTTGTGGTGTTGGAGTACGTTGTTGGGACCGGGAGCCGGTAAACTTTACAAAGAACTAAATACATCTAAACCACATACATGTGACAGAAGTTGCCTCTCCTCTAGGTTTAAGCTCCTCAGTTGTGTTTCTACGTAATTTTAGTATTGAAATATTTGCAGTTTTCTTGTCATTGTTTTCATATTTCTGTCTGTTTTCATGAAGCCTTTGCCACAGTTTTTTCACAACCAAAGTCTTGTCTTTAGTTACTCCTGTTGCCCATTCACAGCTGCCTTTCAGTAATCTACATCCACAGTATATCTAGTTCTCTGGTTCTAGCTTTGTTGTAATTTTTTCATGCTTTTACGCTCGTGTTAGTCCTCACTCCTGAACAAACTTTTGCCATAACCATTAAAAAATAATTTGAGATTGTAGCTGCTTGTCCGCACACCACTGCAGCACCTGTGTGTTCAGCCAGATATCTAGATATTTGTCTTAAAAGATGAAACATGAAAGGAAACTCACATTTTTTCAAAACCCAAAAGGACTAAAGTAAATTAAAGTGTCTGGTATTAATTAAAAGAAAAGAAAAGCTCATTACCAGTCTCGTTCCAGATGTTGTTCCTTGGGAATTAAACAGACTTACAATGATTTCTTAAACAGACTGACCACAAATTGCGTTTTTTAAACTTGGAGAATTTGGCAGTGTTGTTGCTCTGAGTCAGGACACGCCATCATCTCAGAGACGCTGATGGGGACATAAAAACATTTATGGTGATGGAATGTGTTCGGGATATTAAAAATGCATCTGCTTCTGCCTCATTAACGCTCTGCAGCACGCACACACACCTTCACGAAGCTCTGTGATCAACAGCCATTTGCTAATACAGAGAGAATCAGTTTATCAATATTTAAAGAGGGGGCCAGGCTACGCAGAGGCACATTTACCCCCCAGGGGAGAAATGAAAGATTGTTTGTGACAAGAGAAAAGATTTGTGTGCATGTGAAATATATTTCACCATAAGGAGTTATAGTTAAACTAATTAAGACTGATACAGGGAGAAGACAGAATTAGTGCAAGCCTGTGTTTCTGTCTCTGGATAATAAATGAGGAAATAAGATAAATTGCAAAGCAGAGACAGATAACGGAAAAAAAAAAAAAATTCGTTAAAGGGTAAATTGATATGGGAGGAAATTAGGGTGGAGAGGAAACGCTGAACTTGGATAGACCATGATGAATGATCCTGCATCTTGTTGACTGTGTGATGAGTGTTGAAATGATCAGCAGACACTGAGGCCCAGATTCACTACAAACCAGCAGCGCCTGTTGTTTTGTTCCATTTTTAGCACATTATTTTTACCCACTATCTCTGTCAGATTCACAAAAGGTCTAGTGCTCCTCAGATTTTGATGCAAAGACAACCGTAAAGTTCAGTCGACACAAAAGCAAAGTGCACTGTTTTAACGTCAGACTGCAGCTGTCCTCATAGTGCACAATCTGTCAAACACAACAGGCACAAAAGTGACAAAGAAAACATCTTCTCAGAGTGAGTTTAAGGTCTGAACTCATGAAGAACATATACACTCTATCAGCATGGAATCACGTTCTGGTAGTTTCTTAATCAGTGACATTTTGTAAGATATTCCCCATCTACATTAGATTTCTCAATAAAAAGGGTGCTTGATTTATTTTTTTATTCTGCACCCAAGGGTGCTCGCTGCATCGCGTCTACCCAGAGGGAGGGTTGGACTCAGTAGGGATGTCCCGATCAAGATTTTTTTCCATTGAGTCCGAGTCTGAGTCATTTAATTTTGAGTATCTGCCGATACCGAGTCCCGATCCGATCTATAATACATTAAAAAAAAATGAATAAAACGGAGCAAATAAACAGATCCAGGATGTTCCTTATGTTGTATTTAAGAGACTTGGATGTTTCCTGATGTCCCTGTCCTATTTTCTTGAATCCAGCAGTGCAGCAGATTGCTCCTCTGTCTCTGGTTCTTCTCCAGAGATGTAGATAGCTCTCATGAAGTAGTAAATATCATATAAACTGCACAGATCTTTGAGAATCAATCAAACTTTTTTCGGAGCAGAAATGCACCATTTGATTGGCAGTTTAAAACGCACACTTCCTTCTGGAAGGACTTTCCAAAATAAATGAATGTGCAAAATCTTGATTAGCTTCACAATCTGTTGGTGAATCTGGGCCTGACTGTGTGTTGATTTTACGAAAAGATATTTCCTCATTGGGAAAGATTTGCTTTTGTCTTGTTTGATGTAAAGCTTCAAGAAATCAAAGCTTGTGACTTCTGCTTTCATGTTGGTTTGTTTCTGTTTGGTGGAATGCAGCCTCACCGCTCATCAATGTGATGTCTCAGAAGATGTTTGCAGTCTAACACACAAACCTGCTGTCCAATGTGGTTTATTTTAAAGCTAAAACCTAAACCTCTGAGGTTTTAGTGGGTTTGAAACAAGCTGTCTGTTACTTTTCTCAGGTCAGGACTGGAGAGATGACTAAACTAAACTAAAACCAAAGCAATTATAAGTAGACTGATTGACGTGTGTCAGAAACCCCAAGGATCAGGATCCCAGGCAGTCAGCTGAGGTTTGCAAACTGATTTCACTGAGATGTTTTTTATCTCATTACTGGCGCTGGATCAATTTTATGCAACAGGAAATGTTGTTGTTCACCAACAGAAACTTTTCCTAACAAGCACATTGTATCAGAGAATTTTTCTTAAGTATAAGTGGAATACTTGACTTCCCGGCTCATAGACTCGATCAAATAGCAGAACAATCTCTTGCTAACCAGCAGCTCTGTTCCTCAGTTCTCACTGGATTGCAGCCATATGGTTCACATCCATCAATGTCATTCTGCTGTGAGAATATGCTCAGTTCAAATTTCAGATGGTTGAGACTAAATAATTTTGACTGTAAAGTCTGTGAATTTCTAAATCAATCATTGTAACAAATAAAGAGCAAACCTACTTTTTAAGCCTTTTTGTACTCCTTATACTTGGAAAAAAAAACTGTCAGCAAATTTTGTACTTAACTGTTAATTTATGATATTAAATTTTGTTCTGTAATTTTCTAACAACTATTAATAGAATTGCCAATAACTGAATCCTCCAGCCGGGGTCAGTACATAAAGTTCTTGACGAAAGTACAAATCTTGTTAAAGAGGTCAAGCTCCTAGAAACAAGAATAGTTTATTAAAAGGGGATTAGATGTAATATTTTAATTTTACTGCTTGAGAAGATGTTTGGTTTTGTAAAGCTGGATAACAGTTGGAAGGAGAAGAACAATAACTTCTCTTAATGTGATTGATAAGAGCTCAACATCCATTTATTCATTCATTATTGTGACATTTCCAGCTGGTGAGATGTCTCTATATACAGAATTACTAAGAATTTATTTTAGGCATATTAATTAAGTCACGCAGCTCCATCAAACACTTCACTTTCTGTTTTTTTCAAGAAAACTGTGGGACCATTTTTCTATTTTTCCCAAGCTGCTTAGTTCTCTTATAGTTTTTAAAGGGTTTTTTGCCTAATTTAAAATATCCCACTCCTGACTATACATTTAATGTGGAAATAACTTTTTAGACAAAAAGGATAAAAGTAAAACAGAAGATCTATAAAAACTAAGAGAAATAATTCCTACATTTTATAGGATGCGATCAAATTGCGATTGATTTCACTGACTTGTTGCATAAACAAACAGATTAAAAGTCCAGACCTTGAACCTTTCACTACACGCTGACACTAAAGATCAGTCACATTTAAAATGATTATTTATTATCATTTCAAATAACTCTATTGTTTCAGCTTACACACAATCAAACAGAAAACTGCTGATACCACGCAACTCCCCTGAAATAAAGCAAGAAATAGAAACTGATAAATATGAACTGAATAATGACAGAATCATAACTTTTTTAACCCTGCCATGCCCGCAGGCTGTGAAGAAATGTATTTAAATTCTATCTGAGATTTTAATATCTCATAAAACTAGATGGCTGAATTATAGAGGGGCTTTAAATAATTAAACATCAGTTTAATATAGTTGAATCAACCCTTTATGGTTTCAGTGAGCAGCACAGAAGGAAACACTTACAGAAGGGAACATGTTTTGGGCTGAAGTGAGCAGAAACACCTGGTCTCACTTCAAGGTAAAATGAGGTCACTTTAAATTTCATATCTGTGAAGTCTTCTGATTTCTAAAAGCTGAAACATCTTATCTTAGCAGGATGAAAAAAATAAAGAGAATACAAACTAGTATTGGTGAGAAACATGAAAACTTACAACATCTGAATGATTTGGGTTTTTACAAGGTCCTGATGAGGTCTTAGAGATGTAGTGAGCTCCTCAATATGCATGTTGAATTCTGTAGTGAGGAAATTGGGGTTTATCTTCATGGCTGCTGTGTTTCAGTATCTTGGCTGGAGTGTAAGGGAGCGTATCCATCATGTGTGGCGCCATGTGAACCAACGTGGCCTGGCTGTTGAGAATTTGAAGCAGCATTGGCCACATTGGCTTCATGGTGAGACTACAACCCCCTAACACGGTGTGTGGAGATGGTGTCATCTCCTCTGGCGTATAGCTGCATCCTGATGCTGTTTCACAGGGTTAGAGGGAGTTGTGTCAGTGCTGGGCCTGAGAGGTGGTAAAACGATGGGTGTAAGTGGTAAGAATGTTGTGAGAACTTGCTGCTGGATTATGAAGGAATGTTTGAAGCTTTACAGCACCATGACTGAAGCCAGATTTGTTGTTTTAATGAAGTACCAGTAGTTTGAAGGGCATCATCTGTTGAGGGCCACACTAGGAGTTAATAATTACTCTTTGATTATGGATGTGGACATAATAAACATTAATGTAGTTTTTACAGCACATTTCAGCCTTGTGAGAAATGCACTATATGCACATTTTGTGTTTATACCAACACTCTCGAAGCTGTTAGCGAGGATATCGTTTACAGTTTCTCGCTGCTGTGCTGCAGGCATGAACCACCCTGGTTGCTACTACTGATAGATTTAACTTGCAGTAAATCTCTATCTTATAGACCAGATACTGGACCAAATCTGCAGAGTTAATCCTAACAGGCACCAAACAATGTATTTGTTCCTGAAGCTGTGTGAGTCTTTGAGCCTGATTGATCATGATAATGATAAAGACAAATCCAGATTGTTTCATAAAACTTTAACTCTCCAACTTATTTCAAATTCCCTGTAGGTCACCTTGGAAGGACATGAATATGTCTGTGTTTTTATACTATCTGCCTCTGTTTGTGGGTGATGGAACACCAATCATGCATTTGACCTCACTGTAATCACAGAACCCACAAGTAACACTGACATGCAGCAGAGAGGAAGGTCAGGTGGTTCTGTCTTGTAACAAATGAATATTTCGCCTTAGACTATCACCTGATCTGGACATTTTAATAGCTAAGACCTGATGCATGTTAGGGGGGAAAAATAATCTCCTGATTAATTTTCTTCACAAATGCCATGTTCTTAAATCTTATTGCTTGTTGTGCTTTCAGTTTTAATGTGCCATCTGTCCTTTCGTTTTAATGCAGCTGCTTTTATTTAATTTTCCGAGGTGTTTTTTTATGTCCTTTTGTTCAGCATCTACATGCCACAGGAGTCTGGTGTAGCATTCAAAACTACACACCTGTGACAGCGATACAAAGGGTTGGGTGTTGGGTACTGACCCCCATCATGTTCTTTTGCCTTTTCATTACGCAGCCAGTCATGTCGCTGAGTGAAGGACGGCTGCTGAGATCTGAGGAGTGTGTGAGTGGAGCAGAATGTGTCAAGGAGGTGAAAGATGTTATATATGAATTTATGTCATGTGAATGTGTGAATTGACAGACTGAAGAGCAGAAAGGTTGCAACAAATGGTTCCTTGTTGTTGTTCGGGTACATATTTAGACATGAATCAGTGTGCAAAATGATGATTTTAAAAATATGTTGCTACATTTACTTTAACGGATAATTAGAAAGAAAACAAAGAAGAGTAAGAATGTGAAAGTATTTGTTAAAAGGTTGGATGTTACATACGTATGTTGGAACAGTGTAAAAACATTTTTTTGTGCTGTTGGATAGTTTCAAAGTAAATTTGTGTAAAGCATCAGGGTGATTTTCCAGCTAACAACTCACAGATAAAGTTATATGTTTTATATTTTATATTTTATTTTGATGTCTGNAAGCTTCTTTAACGGTGTCATTGGGTTTTGAGAGATTCTGGGCTTTGACAAATAAAACACAGTATTATACTGTAAAATAAGAAATAAAAATGTAACTATAAATTTTTTGTTTTTTTTAAGCATTTGATATTGTTGCAGAACAAACCTTATACCATTTCATGCTATTTTTTGTGAATTGGTAAGAATTTATTAAAAATTTTTTGAAATATAAATCAAAAGCTGATGCATTTTAGACAAAAATTGCCAAATTGGCCAGTTGCTGTTGTTACATTCGCAGCACAGATAAAAGTGCAATCTGCAGTTTCTGTAGCATCTTTATCATTCAAAATATTCCATCCGACCTTTTGTATAGAGACACAATAAAACTCTACAAAAAGCATTCAAGCTTCTTTTTAAAGGGATCATTGGAATCAAAACTTTTAAGTCCCAAACTTAGATTATTCTTCTCAAACTGAACCAAACACATGTTTCTTTTGGCCACAGATGCTTGTTAGTATTTCATCAACCCGTTGGAGTGAGACAGATGTTCGCTTGCTAATATGTCTGAAGGTTATCAGTGTTTACTCACGCGACAGTTGCTCAGCTCTTCTGCAGTCAGGATGATGGTGCCACATTTCTTCCCAGGGATCCCTCTGTGTGGTAAAGAAAAAAAAAAAGTATGAATAAAACATAAAACACATCATCTATCAACTACTTTTTTTTTTGCATGTGAATAACATCTACTGTCAGAATTAGGGCACATTCATTTTTCTTACCATGTGCTGCTGCTCATGACACAGTTTGACTGTTTTTCATGTTTTTCTGCCACTTTTTGTTTCATTCTTATTCTTTAAGCATTTTTCCATTTAATCAATTGGTTTGTTCTTCTTTAGATGGGTATAAATTACTACAATTCTTTATAATGCATTGAAAGACAATGTTGGATACGTTTATAGGAAATAGAAATCATCCACATCTATAGGGGGTAAAAAATCCAATAAAGTCTTTACACCCTATTTCAACTGTTTGTACAAAAACCAAAAGTGTCATTCACGTGTACAGAAGGTGGAAAGAGATGAGGAAATAATTCCTCCAGTCATTCAGCACTGACACAAGAAAAGAAATGTGATTATGTTAGACATAACATCAAAGTATTTATTGTTTCACATAAAAGGATGAACTTTCAGGGTTAAATGCATTGATTTCTATTTACATAAGAATATTTATGGCAGAACGTTCTGCTGCTGTCCACCTATTGAAATAACTCAATGTGATTTCCAAGCAACAATAACAGCAATATGCCACTTCTCACTCTCAGCTGCCGTGTGTTTCTTCAGCTGAATACTCAGTGTGCAGGCAGAGAGAAAAATATTTGTATTGTTGGGAGAAGAAGAGCCTGAAATACTGTCACCTGGGTCCAAAAAGTTGATATACATACATACATAGTATATACAATACTTTTTATTTTCCCATAAAATAAAAAGGGTCTGACACTGACACAAGAAGGAAACTTGTATGCACTGCAGTGAGTGACAGAAGCATTAGGTATGATGGTAAATATTTTCACAATAAAAGGAAGAAATATATCTATAACGCAAAGAAATGCATTCATTATATTGTTTGAAAATATTTTATTGTAAAAAGAATAATGTGCAAAAATACAAAGATAAACTCTCTATAAAGAGCATTTGGCAGTGTTAAGAATTACTGTAGCAAATTATGAATCTATCAGGAGTAATGGAATCTTTTTATGTCACATGACTAATGATCAAGGAAATGTCTCCACTCAGATCTGTCAGTGACTCTGATGCCTTGATATCAGCTGAAAACTGTTTCAATACAGCTCAAAATAATTGAACGTTTTATCACTGTCAAGTAACCAAGTCAGAGGAATATTCCAGGACCAAAAAACACACGAACCAATAGAATGATGACGTAAACATTCATTTTAACAAACTGAACAGACCTGAACAGTCACAAACTCTGATAATACTGTAGATGATACAGGTGATTCGGATTTTCCCACATGTTTTCCACACGTTTCCACATCCACCCAGGGGTGGAGAGTTTCCAGTTGGGCCAATCAGTGTTTTTAGATCCACGATCAAGTTAGAGTGTTTTAAAGATGGAGACCTTTGGTCAACAGTAAAAGACTCAAATTGAACATCGGGTGGGAAAACCATTCAGGTCACAGAAGTGAAACCGAGAGGCTTCGTTCTTATTGCTAAACTTTATTACACACACACACACACACACACACACACACACACACACAAGTGTGTTTTGGTATCCTTATGGGGACCGTCCATTGACTTCCATTGATTTTAGTAACTAGATTTATACCTAACCCAAACCCTTTTACTAACCTTAACCATTACTGATCTATAACTAACCCTAAGACTAACTAAAACTCTATTCACACCATACCTATAAACCTAACCCCTAACCCTAAAAAGGGGAGTCCCCCCCATGGGGACCAGGCTTCGGTCCCCACAAGAACCCTCGGACCCCAGAAAGATAGTAAAAATCAGGAAACGGGTCCCCAGGAGGTCAGAAAACACACACACACACACACACACACACACACACACACACACACACACACACACACACAAGTGTGTTTTGGTATCCTTATGGGGACCGTCCATTGACTTCCATTGATTTTAGTAACTAGATTTATACCTAACCCAAACCCTTTTACTAACCTTAACCATTACTGATCTATAACTAACCCTAAGACTAACTAAAACTCTATTCACACCATACCTATAAACCTAACCCCTAACCCTAAAAAGGGGAGTCCCCCCCATGGGGACCAGGCTTCGGTCCCCACAAGAACCCTCGGACCCCAGAAAGATAGTAAAAATCAGGAAACGGGTCCTCAGGAGGTCAGAAAAACAAACCCACACACACACACACACAGCACACACACACACACACACACAAGTGTGTTTTGTTATCCTTATGGGGACCGTCCATTGACTTCCATTGATTTTAGTAACTGGATTTATACCTAACCCAAACCCTTTTCCTAACCTTAACCATTACTGATCTATAACTAACCCTAAGACTAACTAAAACTCTATTCACACCATACCTATAAACCTAACCCCTAACCCTAAAAAGGGGAGTCCCCCTCATGGGGACCAGGCTTCGGTCCCCACAAGAACCCTCGGACCCCAGAAAGATAGTAAAAGTCAGGAAACTGGTCCTCAGGAGGTCAGAAAAACAAACCCACACACACACACACACACACACACACACACACACACACACACACACACAAGTGTGTTTTGTTATCCTTATGGGGACCGTCCATTGACTTCCATTGATTTTAGTAACTAGATTTATACCTAACCCAAACCCTTTTCCTAACCTTAACCATTACTGATCTATAACTAACCCTAAGACTAACTAAAACTCTATTCACACCATACCTATAAACCTAACCCCTAACCCTAAAAAGGGGAGTCCCCCCCATGGGGACCAGGCTTCGGTCCCCACAAGAACCCTCGGACCCCAGAAAGATAGTAAAAGTCAGGAAACTGGTCCTCAGGAGGTCAGAAATACAAACCCACACACACACACACACACACACACACACACACACACACACACACACACACACACTTGCACCCTCTCGGGCTCAAACAAAAAAGCCAATATCACCCATTCCTTTCTCTTCACCTCCTGTTACACAGTCAATTCTTTCTCCCAGAAATAGGCCATTAAATAATTAAAATCACCAGCCCAATGAGTTCAGGTTACACAAGCGGTTGTGTGCTGTGCTTACAAGCTGTGGTTACACAATAAGTTACAAAGCAAAGCCACTAATTCAGCACAAGGATGAGGCTTTAACTATAACTCGTTGCAGAGGAGCTACTGCAGTCCTACTGCAGGAACTTAAAGCTTTAGATAAGATGTTGGAATTATTGGCACATGTTTCACTCACACACTTCAGAACAATATTATCACTGTTTGTCCACCTTAAATGATTGAAATTACTAAGTAAACTCAGCTTGCAATAATAAACATTAACAAAGCTGAATGTTCAGAATTAGGTTTGTTTCTACTGCATAAAAGTACACAATGTTATTTAAATAATTAGTTTTATGATAAATAAGTTATGTGAATGTGACCGTGTATTGAGCTGAATTACAAGCAGGGAGCATAAATAATGTGTCTATATTTAAAAACTGTGATGTAAATATGGCTGTAAGTAATAAATATTAATGCTTTGAAGAAAGTTTAACACAATGACGATGATGAATGTATCTATTTGACACACAAAAACCAAAACTCGTCTATATTCTTAAGACTATGTGAAGAGTCCTGATAGTGTCCTTTTGAGTTTTACTATATAAACATAAAAAAGTGTAAAAACAAAAATCTTTGGCTCTCATTCATGCACCTTTCAGTTTTGACATCAATCTGGAAAACAGCTGTTATACAGTTATTTTACTACCGTTTGTAAAACTCTATTAGTTGTAATTAAAGTGATGAGTTTCTTTTATTAGTGTGGATGCTGGAAGGTATTCACAATGGATGTTTTTCTGTTCATCTTTATTTCTATACTATTATTATTATTATATCTCTGTACATTTTTCAGCATCTAACTCGTTCTGCAATTTTCAATTTATTTATCAAACTGTTCAGCTTTTTCTACTTTTATGGTGAAATATGTTGAACTGCAAACAAATGAAGAGTTGACAACTGACAATCTGTTTGGTGCTGTCTAACATGTGTCTCAGGTTGTAACTGGAAAAAGTTCTTCATATGACAATTTTATAGAAGAAAATAAAAAAACATTTATTTTTGTTCAACACACAAGCATTAGGATGGATTGTAAATTATCTCATTTAAAAAATGTTCCAAAGATGTACAGAGGATGTTTGGAGCAGCGCACATTAAAGAAATATTGTAAGCTAGAATATTAGACTTAAAGGACAAACTCAAACACATGTGCATACATTATTTAACTTTTTGGGGTGGGGGGGGCAACTTCTTAACTACTCAAGGTGTCTTTTATTAATTTAAAATATAAACAATTGTTACTATGGAATCTTTATTCTTGTCAAAGTTTTTGATATTTTGCAATAAATATGCCAGGATTCAAATCTTTGAATGTAAAAACTAAAATTTAATAATAATAGTAATAATAGTTACTAGTAAAAGTTAATAGTAATAACAAAACATTTACATTTTTCTCACCAAACACGGACTTAAAAGCATAAAGAAGAAGCTTGAAGAACAGAATGTTGTGTCAAAAAGCCCTGATCAGACGTCCTGAGAGAGAAACTCTGCTGTCCGCCTTGCAGAGGATTATTCCACCCAACAATAGTTCCTCATTGATTCGTTTGGAGCAACAGGTTGACCGAGAGGTTGTAAAAAAATACAACGGACAATCACAGAAAAATTAGAAGTCTGACCTGGATGAGAGGGGCAAGAAGGTTAAATAAAAAGAACCTTCAGGCGATTGAAAGGACCTGGTTGGTGTTTCAGTCTTTCACACTTTCAAAACCCTCTCAGACTTTTATTATCAAAAGCTTTAGGTGGATTTTATTCTAGTCATTGGTGGTCAACCTGGAGTGTGTTGGTAGAGCTGAGCTAGATACAAAGAATATAATAATAATAAAAAATAAAACGTGAACAAGTGTTGAATTTCTGTTTTTGATCCACGGAGAGTAAAAAAAAAATGTCCAAAATGCACAAACCTGTAAAAATACTCAATACTATTCATGTGCTTTTTCAAAGGCCTTTCTAGAATCTACACTCACTTTCAAATCAGTGATAATATCCTTTTGATGGATGGGAATTTCATGAATTACCCAGTGTGTTTTAGCAAACGGCAGTGTTTTTCTTGACTCAGAAATAAAAAACAAAAAAGACATCAAATTTTCCTAAAATAGGACATTTCTTGTATATGAACTGATTTCTAATCCAATAAGAATTTCAAATGCACCTCAGGTTTACTACTAACTTACTACAGTTTGTAAAATCATTCTGACAATTACAACTAATTATTTAATTGAATCACTCAGCTGGAACATTGATTTTCTGATTATTCAGCAGTGATTAAGTAGTTTGAGTATTATTTTAATATGATGAAATCAAGTATACCTGTTACCTTCTCCTATAATTACAGTCATTGGTCAGATTATTAAAACATGCAGGTGACATCACTCCTGTGGAACTCATGTGTGGCTGTGCTCCGACAATAGAGACAGGTGTCTCACTGCATGAGGAAGGTTTCCATCATCACCTTCAGCTGAGTTTTTCTGAAGGTTTTCTGACACTCAGTAACTTCCAGTTGATGGTTTTTGCTCATAATGACTAAAGAATGAGCGTCATTATACAGGAAAAGGTTGTTTCATTCATTTTCCTGTGAACTTGTCCCACAGAGTGAGAACGTTGTGATTCTTATCAGGTACCAGACCACTCCTTTGTCACAGTATTTACAGAGAAAAAATAAAAAAAATAAAATAGTTCCAGTGTCTCATGTTAGTGTTACAGTTAGTGACTACCAAGAAGTAGGAAACGATAGGGATGAGACAGTAGAGCTTACTGCCATCCTCATAGACAAACATCTGTTGCAAACACACTCCAGAGGAGACACGTGAACCGGATGAGGATTCCTCAAAACTAAGACAGCTTCATCGCAGGAGCTGACATCCTTTCCTCTCCCCAAAGGCTCTGAGTTTCTCCTCCCTGTCACAGTGAACCATCTGGAGACAGATGCTAGCTCATTTATTTAAGCACTGTTCTGCCTGTTTGTGCTGAATCAAAGATTCTGCTTGTTCATCAGACTGTCGTGCACTAAAGTGGATCCCTAAGGAACAAGTTGGCACAACTTCGCTCAAGCACAGACTGCAATTTTAACTGTGTTTAGGTTTGTTTCACCACCAAATTCCAAACCACAGGTCACCCAACCCCTCCCACTCTGCAGCTCTTATGTAGATTTGAGCTGAAGACTAATGACAGGCAGTGCAGTCAGTCTGCTAGATGCTCATATGAATCCTCAGGCTGCAAACGACAATCTGAAAGTGATCCAAGCAGGAGGAGATGTTGATGATTGGGTGCAATTTAAACAGACGGAGAAATCATTCCTTCATCATGGACGCAGCTTAAAAAAATTGCATAATAAAAAACTGGGAAACTTTTGTTTTGGAGGTATAATTGATCTTTTTTTAATAGGCAATTTAAATGTCAAATAAATAGTAAGATTTGAGGTGAAAGTGGACAGACAGAGAAAACTAACAAACAGAATACCAATCAAAAAAAGTGAAAATTAAAACAAACGAGTGTGTACAAGCTTAAATATTCTACTTTATGTAGTTTTTGTTTTGTTTGTCTGAACATGGTTAAGATCTGCACAGTGGTGCAGCTGGTCACTGCAAAAAGGACGTGTGTTTAACTCTCAGCTGGGACCTTTATGTGGAGTTTGCCTGATCTGTACAAGAATACATGGGTTTTGTCCATGCACTCGAGTCTACCTGTTTGAGACTCCAAATTGACTTTAGGTGTAAGAGTGTGTGAGAATGTTTTGCTTTTCTTTGATTTACTGGAAACCTGTCCAGGGTCTTCCCCACCTCCTGTCAAATATTGGAGAGAGACATTGTCTTCCCCAAGAGCCTGAAACAAGCACGTATACAAGATGGATGGATGACCACAGTTAGTTCGGCTGACTTGACTCCACTTTCACCATCAGATCATTTAAGGATCACATGTAGGCCTGAACACTGTCGCGTCCAATTCTACAGTCTCGTGAATCAAACCACATCAGTTTGACAGCTTTCATCACGGGTGATAGAGTCAAGACGCTTGCCCTAAAAATTAGACTCATAAAATCAGAGTTTTTGTGGGAATCTAAGTGACTTGAAAGATCCAAAAGGAAGTCACAGTGAGTTTCAGGTTAAGGGATCCCACGAAGAAGAATGTTTCTATTTGATGTGGGGATGAATACATAAAACATGCCATTTTGAGTATAAATATTTTATCAAGTATGTAAGAGTCGTGGCTTCAAAGAAGTGTTGAAAAAGAGAAGTTAAAAAATTAAAAGCTGCAGATTAAAAATCAGAAAAAAAGTGAATATACACGTTAGACCAATATAGTAACAAACAACTAAGATGTGTAAATTTCTGCTAGATGCAGATGCCCTCAGAGGCAGCGTGGGTGTTTAAAAAGAACGGTGTACTGTGAAGGTTTTCATTCCAGGCTGTTCCAGCCTCCGATCCCCAAAGGAGCCTCCTTTATAATACATGAATGTAAAAAGTTCCAGTTACTGTTCACAAATGCAGAAAGGAGAGTTTTCTTTTTGTGACAGCAGAAATGAATGAAAATGGATTGATGGATGCAGATTTGAATTAAAAGAGAAACCAGAGTTTGAATCCATCTCAGTTTCTTTTTTATTTTTAACCACAATAATAATTCTCCCACTTAGTCAGGCACTGCCATGTAAAGTCCATCCATCATCTATACTTGCTTATTCCTGCTCAGACGCACAGCGAGCTGGTGTTTAATCTCCAGCAGTCTTTGGGTGTGAGGTGCAGTCACACCTCAACAGGTCACCAGTCCATTACAGGGCCACATATAGACAAACAGCCATTCACAGACACACACACACACAGACACACACACACACACACACACACACACACCTAGGGAAGACTTAGAGTTACCATTTAACCTCATGCAAATTTTTTATCTGTGGGAGGAAGCTGGAGACCCCGGAGAAAACTGACATATGCACGAGAAGAACATGCAAACTCCATGCAGAAAGGACTGCATGGACCTTTTTTTGTAAGGCAACAGCCACTGCGCCATCGTGCAGTCCCCCGTGTAAAGTCCAAGTCAGAAAAATACTTAAAGTGACGCATAAGTGAAATATTTAATTATATGGTTTGCTTTAAAGATATGTTTATTTGGTCATTTATTGGTTCATTTAATGTTTTTTTTTTGGCTTTTGACTCTTACAGTACATGAGAATATGTTGACTTTTTAAATTTTTCATAGGCATTTATTAAATAGGCAAAGGAGATCTTCAGCTGTCCTTTGCCTTCCCTTGATGAGCTGCTTAGCACTCGCTGCCTGAGCAGGAAGTATTTTAAAGGACTCCTCACACCCGGCTCACAATGTTCCAACTGCTGCCAGCAAGCAAAAGATTCAGGAGTATCAAAGCAAAGACTACCAGTCTGGAAAGCAGTTTTTATCCCACAGCCATCAGGACAATGACAATTACCAGCAACGTAACTTCTTTTTTTGCAATGCAAAAGATACCACTATGTGCAATAAGTTTGTTTTTTAGGCCAGTGGTTGTTTCACAGTGTTTTGTTCTCATGCTCACACTGATGCATTTAATTGCATTTATTTCTTGTGTATTTTGTATCATTTCTTTCTTCTTTCTTTTATTTATTGAGCTGCAAGGATTGCAATAACAATATTTTAATTCAGATTTTTTTCCTTGATTTATTGACTGATTAGTTAACATTCTCAATATTCATTTGTTATTTTTATGTTCATTTAGTTACTTTATATCTGTTTTCTTTGTATTTGTTTCCCTATTTGTTTGAGTATTGTACACACTTTGGATTTGAATCTATACAGCATATATACTGTAATTCTACAGTATGTCTTTTAAGTATTATATAATATCATCATGGCACATATCTCAGTAGAGAATCCTTTGAATCACGATATGGATACTTAAACATATAACTAACACATGACAGCACAGGCTCAACAGCTGTTGTTAAAGTAGCCCTGACACTGAGAATAATAAACAACTTGTCTTTTTCTGGTTTGGTTGGTGTCTTTCTGTTTTTTATTATTATTTTTTTTTACAGAATAGACTAAATTTGAATTGAAGCCATCTTCCCAAAGGGAAGAGGAGTGCTCTGCAACACCAATTACCCATTAGCTTTCCAAATAGGGTATTTGAAATCACAGACAATCCAATATTGCCTGGTGGAAAAGAGGATTACAAGTATTAGATGGATTTCTCTGCAAACTCCTTTGACAACATTTACCAGAGGAAGACAAACACTTCTGTCTGACAACAAGAACACCATCGCTGGTCGAAGGAGATACTGCGAATTACATCGTTTCAGTGATCACTTTCTTCGTTGCTGCATTATTCAGGAGTTAAACTGAGCCTGCTTTGATGTGTCCTGGAATGAGGGATGTTTCTTCCACATCGTCAGCTCTGTAACCTTTAAAACACTGCCTGAGCACAACCGTTCAAACAAACAGGGAAGTGCAGTGAAGCACAATCTCTAACACAATTACCATTTTTACCAACTCCACCAAAGGGAAAGGAGAAACTCTATTTTATTGCTATAAGGACACAGAGCCCACCTGAGACACCCACCTCCACAATTACCTACTGCTGATTCTACAAAGCCTCGGCCGTTCGGGACCTCATTTGACTTTATTACAACAGCCACTGGAGGGACGGTGTGATTAATCAAATAGAAGCAAAGAGTGACTAGCCACCCAGGAAAGCAGAGAAATGAACTGCAGAATCTCAGCAGAGTCTCACGCCTAAGAGAGAGAGAGAGACCGTTTGCATGAGCCAGCATCAATCAGCTGGCCACATTCACACCTGGAAACAAAGACAGTCACCAGCTGAGACACAGGATGTTCAAAAACATGCTTGATGAATATGTATGTATCTATAAGGTGAGGGAGAGACACTTTCCTACCGGCTCATTACAGCGTCCTCACAGCGGACTGTTGAATACTGACCAACAGCAGAGACTCGTGTTGTTTGTATTAAAATGAAACTGCCTGTCTGTATGAGCCTGATGAGCAGCATAAATATTTATTTTCATAAATATTAAGGTTTATGCATACAGTGGATTTTGTGGAGGTCAGTCTAATTCTGTTATTTTCAGGACTGAGTATTTGGGGTAAAAAAAAAATAAAACTACAGCCCAAATATTTGTGGTCGTTTTCAAACTTCCAACATCTTTCTATTCTAGTCTTTAAAATATGCATTTGTGTGTTTTTAAATATCTAAAATTGACCTGAACTCAGTTTTTAAAAATCCTGCAAAGTTTTAAGGATAAATCATAAACTACTAACAAAACTACCCGCAGGTATTGTACAATTATTAGAGACAGTGACTCCTGATTAATGTGTTTAATCATCCAGTTTGTATTTACTCCAAAACCTTTAAATCTTATGAAGAAGAATGTGTGAGAGCAAGTATTGGGAAATTTAATTGTGAAAGCAAGTCAGCTGAGGAAAGGTCCAATGAAAAGAGGGCGAATCACAGATGAGAGCACATTTAAACAAGCTTGACAAATTTCATTACTGCTTCTTTTCTCTGAGCGTTGCTCTTTGATTGCAGCCTCAAACACAGAAGGTGAAAAATGAGGGAGAAAAAAAAGCTAATTCTTCTGTTTCAGTTTGGAAATAAATTGGACTATGAGCAGTTAGTAGCACAACAACAGCAGCCAATCTATGTAATGCTTTGTTTTCTATCAGCACTGCTGACTCCACTGATTCATTTTGGGGAAGAAATCAATGCTATTTGCCAAAATAGCTACATCCAAGAGTTTAAACAAGCTGTGCTTCCGACACGAGTTGTGTGTGACATGTTAAACTCCAGCCCAGTGGCCACTGAGCTGTTAACAGTAAAACACACTGTTACCTGATAAAACTGAGTTTGTTGGTTCAATGACAGAAAGCCACGTTTGTCATTTTGACTTATAGCTGCACTTGAATTCCCAAAGACAGAAAATTGTTTTTCTAACAGATGGCTGGGCTTGGACTTCGAGATGTGATCAACTGCTGCCTGCTGGAAGAGGAAATTGAGATTTTGCACAGAAATATTAGACATAAGGTTGTCAATAATGAATGATCTCTATAATCAACATCCCCGCTAAACTCAAGTAACAGTGCAGAGAAAACCTGTTTGACTTTTACTGTGAAATTGTCTTCAGGAGTTGTGGAAGCAACTTTTACTGTTAGTAAAGTAAAGTTGTCTTTTTATCTGATTCTGTTAAAGTCAATTTTCATGTATTGAAACCTGCCTGTATCTGCCTGTTTGTGGCTGCTGCTTTTCCTGCACCTCGGGTCAGACCAGAACTACAGAATCCTTACAGAGATAGAACAAAAAGTTAGTTTTTACTTCATGAACATCACGGTGGATGATGCAAATGGTTAAAATGTTGATCACTTAACCGAGCTGTATAACAACCTTCACTAAGGACGTCATGTTTTCACCAGGGTTTGTCTGTTTGTTAGCAAAATAATGCTAAAAGTTTGGGATGGATTTTGTTAAAATTTTCTGTAAAGGTCAGAAATGGTCAGAGGAAGAAGTGAGTACATTTTGGGGGGGTGATCTGGAATGTTTTTAATGATTCTTCATCATTGTGAGATTGAGCTGTTTTTAACACATCTGCATGTAACTCCACAATAAATGATCCAGGTGTTTGAAAAAAATACAGGTTAATTTTTGTTGTAAATAGCAATATGGGGGAAACTGAGGTGTTTGGCTCTCTGAATGCTTTTCTAGTTCCACCTTAGTATCTCAGGCTGATTATAATTTTTTATATTGGATGAACCATCAAACTCTTACTGTAGGTCTGCTTCTTAACTGCCAGTTGTGCAACATACGTATATAAAGGAAATCCTCTGAACAGCACAAGCAGCAGCACATCTGATCTACAGCCTGCCACATTTAGTTCATACTTGTGCCATTTACAACCTGTTTAGAGTTCAGTAGAAATCTGGAGGGAAATAGATACTGTCAGCATTCCTGCTCATAGTGGCATCTGCTTGAAACTCTAGGGTTTAACAACAAACAGGCAACATCTGGGGAATCACTCTAAATGTTTTGTGCATTAATTGCAAAGTTGTTTGTGTATGTACACCACCAACAAATGCTTTTATTCAAATAACATCTGAATTTTCAGTTGCATTCAAAACACTCTTGGAGTTAGATGTATCAGATACGTTAGTCCTGTCTTCACGTGCTGCTTCAATTGTTTTCAAAAGTTCTTTTTCATTACTTGAATCTCAAAAAGACTCGAAATGTATTTCTACTTGTAACGACTGAAATACATTTCTGTTAACCTGAGATCCCTTTTACCTGGTAAGCATGCACCCTTCTTTGAGACAGCTGCTTTCCCATAATGCATTTCAAATATCTCATCAACTACAATGTTTAGTGTATTATTTGGGTACAATAATGAAGGTAACATTCCTGAAATTACTTCAGAGGGGTTATCATCTCTGTGCATGTTACTGGGTCAGAGTAAATGAATACGACCCACAACAGAAAATTAAAGATTTGATCTGTGAAGCCTGAGCTTTCCAATATGACCTAAATAAAGTTACATTAGATGCTTAAAGGATAGTGCTTAATCACTAAAGCAAGGAATATTTCATCACTTAAAGGAACAAAGAAGATGAAGAGTTTATCTCTAAGCTGGTGATGAAGAGAAGGACCTCAAACTGACAAAACTGTGTTCAGGCAGATTTTTTTTCCAGACACAAAACTCGGACATAAGCTGACTATTTTCCAAAATCACAATCTTTTCAATGTTCATCATGTGAGTTTGGTTAGTTTCTAAGCAGTTTAATGCTTTAATGTCAAAATGTAAAACAAAAACTCACAAAAAAATGTCAGGAAACATGATTATTTTAACTCCGTGAGGCTGCAGCAAACCAAATCTTTCTTCTTCTGGTTAGCAAAGTGTATTACAACTATTTGTACCATACGTTAAATTTAATTACCTCTGCTGCTCTGACACTGTTTGTTTAAATGTAAATCAGTTTTATTCATAAAAATTCTAATTTTCTTGTCTGAGAATTTCATTATCAGACATTCTCTGGTGCAGCTCAGATTATTACTTTTAAATTTTCACATCCTAAAAACTATATTTTAACCACCAATGTTATTTTTTGTGCATTTAAAACACGTTTTCATTATATTCATTCTAATCTTGAGAGAGAGGTTTTCATACTGCTTTATTTTGGTATCCTCCTTTAGGGAATACACAGCTTTATGGAGAAACATACAGATAGTTTGGGGTGAAAAACATAAAAGTCCGAGAACAAATTAAACTCTGCTCCAATATCAGCTCTTCTATTACTGAAAATGTATTGTTTTTCCAGAGTTGTGCATTTCCATTTTATGAATAATTCCTTTGAGAGTGCTCACATTTTGACAATTATTTGGTAGATATGAGAATGCAATTAATCATTATGTGTGGGGAACTTTTTGTATTTGCAGAGGAAAACACGCAGTGTTCTGTTATTATTGAGGTTACGTGTATTAAATGAGGTTATAATAAATTTTTGCATTGAGGTAAATGAATCAAACTCGAGGGCAAAACAACAAATTAAACTGAACAGCCAGGCTTAAAGCCATAATTACTCTGGTTATCTCTATAGATCAGGTTTACTAATGAAATAGAAAAATCCAAATGGATTTGTTTTCATTCAGTCTGTATTTCAAACTGTTGGAATATTTCAGAAAACTCTAGTTACATTTGCTGTAAATAAAAACACAGAACTTGTTTTTTTTAAATTACATGCACATAAGTTTTATTCCGCACTAGTTTGGATATAATCTTATCTACTGAATACAGAGAAAATATGTAAATGTGTAAATTGTGTAAATGCATGCTTCATCTCATAAATGTTAAATCTTTTATTTCAGCAGTGAGTGTGCTGCCTTTAACTCAGTCGATGACTTCTGCATTATTGTATTGAATGTTGTCTGACAAAAATCCCCCCAGAAAGATAATAGATCTTTTACAATCCTTTACATAAAGACACAGGAAGTCTCATGGAAAAAGTAAGCCGTTGTCTACAAAGATCTGCAAGTGGTCTAACAAAGTATTTCACAGTGTTGCAGTCTTTCAGTTATTTTGTTTTATCATGTTTCCTGATTTTTTTCAGTGTAACTTTTTTTTTTTTTTTTTATATCATAGACCTGTACTGCAAAGTGGGTTTAGTGTATTCACAGTATTGTTTGTGTATTTGGCTTGACTTACAGTGGGGCAAAGAAGTATTTAGTCAGCCACCAATTGTGTAAGTTCTCCCACTTAAAAAGATCAGAGAGGCCTGTAATTTTCATCATAGGTATACCTCAACTATGAGAGACAAAATGAGGAAAAAAAATCCAGAAAATCACATTGTCTGATTTTTAAAGAATTTATTTGCAAATTATGGTGGAAAATAAGTATTTGGTCAATAACAAAAGTTAATCTCAATACTTTGTTATATAGCCTTTGTTGGCAATGACAGAGGTCAAACGTTTTCTGTAAGTCTTCACAAGGTTTTCACACACTGTTGCTGGTATTTTGGCCCATTCCTCCATGCAGATCTCCTCTAGAGCAGTGATGTTTTGGGGCTGACGCTGGGCAACACGGACTTTCAACTCCCTCCAGAGATTTTCTATGGGGTTGAGATCTGGAGACTGGCTAGGCCACTCCAGGACCTTGAAATGCTTCTTACGAAGCCACTCCTTCGTTGCCCGGGCGGTGTGTTTGGGATCATTGTCATGCTGAAAGACCCAGCCACGTCTCATTTTCAATGCCCTTGCTGATGGAAGGAGGTTTTCACTCAAAATCTTACGATACATGGCCCCATTCATTCTTTCCTTTACACGGATCAGTCGTCCTGGTCCCCTTGCAGAAAAACAGCCCCAAAGCATGATGTTTCCACCCCCATGCTTTACAGTAGGTATGGTGTTCTTTGGATCCAACTCAGCATTCTTTCCCCTCCAAACACGACAAGTTGAGTTTCTACCAAAAAGTTCTATTTTGGTTTCATCTGACCATATGATGTTCTCCCAATCCTCTTCTGGATCATCCAAATGCTCTCTAGCAAACCGCAGACGGGCCTGGACGTGTCCTGGCTTCAGCAGGGGGACACGTCTGGCACTGCAGGATTTGAGTCCCTGGCGGCGTAGTGTGTTACTGATGGTAGCCTTTGTTACTTTGGTCCCAGCTCTCTGCAGGTCATTCACTAGGTCCCTCCGTGTGGTTCTGGGATTTTTGCTCACCGTTCTTGTGATCATTTTGACCCCACGGGGTGAGATCTTGCGTGGAGCCCCAGATCGAGGNTGCACCCTTCTTTGAGACAGCTGCTTTCCCATAATGCATTTCAAATATCTCATCAACTACAATGTTTAGTGTATTATTTGGGTACAATAATGAAGGTAACATTCCTGAAATTACTTCAGAGGGGTTATCATCTCTGTGCATGTTACTGGGTCAGAGTAAATGAATACGACCCACAACAGAAAATTAAAGATTTGATCTGTGAAGCCTGAGCTTTCCAATATGACCTAAATAAAGTTACATTAGATGCTTAAAGGATAGTGCTTAATCACTAAAGCAAGGAATATTTCATCACTTAAAGGAACAAAGAAGATGAAGAGTTTATCTCTAAGCTGGTGATGAAGAGAAGGACCTCAAACTGACAAAACTGTGTTCAGGCAGATTTTTTTTCCAGACACAAAACTCGGACATAAGCTGACTATTTTCCAAAATCACAATCTTTTCAATGTTCATCATGTGAGTTTGGTTAGTTTCTAAGCAGTTTAATGCTTTAATGTCAAAATGTAAAACAAAAACTCACAAAAAAATGTCAGGAAACATGATTATTTTAACTCCGTGAGGCTGCAGCAAACCAAATCTTTCTTCTTCTGGTTAGCAAAGTGTATTACAACTATTTGTACCATACGTTAAATTTAATTACCTCTGCTGCTCTGACACTGTTTGTTTAAATGTAAATCAGTTTTATTCATAAAAATTCTAATTTTCTTGTCTGAGAATTTCATTATCAGACATTCTCTGGTGCAGCTCAGATTATTACTTTTAAATTTTCACATCCTAAAAACTATATTTTAACCACCAAGGTTATTTTTTGTGCATTTAAAACACGTTTTCATTATATTCATTCTAATCTTGAGAGAGAGGTTTTCATACTGCTTTATTTTGGTATCCTCCTTTAGGGAATACACAGCTTTATGGAGAAACATACAGATAGTTTGGGGTGAAAAACATAAAAGTCCGAGAACAAATTAAACTCTGCTCCAATATCAGCTCTTCTATTACTGAAAATGTATTGTTTTTCCAGAGTTGTGCATTTCCATTTTATGAATAATTCCTTTGAGAGTGCTCACATTTTGACAATTATTTGGTAGATATGAGAATGCAATTAATCATTATGTGTGGGGAACTTTTTGTATTTGCAGAGGAAAACACGCAGTGTTCTGTTATTATTGAGGTTACGTGTATTAAATGAGGTTATAATAAATTTTTGCATTGAGGTAAATGAATCAAACTCGAGGGCAAAACAACAAATTAAACTGAACAGCCAGGCTTAAAGCCATAATTACTCTGGTTATCTCTATAGATCAGGTTTACTAATGAAACAGAAAAATCCAAATGGATTTGTTTTCATTCAGTCTGTATTTCAAACTGTTGGAATATTTCAGAAAACTCTAGTTACATTTGCTGTAAATAAAAACACAGAACTTGTTTTTTTAAATTACATAAGTTTTATTCCACACTCGTTTGGATATAATCTTATCTACTGAATACAGAGAAAATATGTAAATGTGTAAATTGTGTAAATGCATGCTTCATCTCATAAATGTTAAATCTTTTATTTCAGCAGTGAGTGTGCTGCCTTTAACTCAGTCGATGACTTCTGCATTATTGTATTGAATGTTGTCTGACAAAAATCCCCCCAGAAAGATAATAGATCTTTTACAATCCTTTACATAAAGACACAGGAAGTCTCATGGAAAAAGTAAGCCGTTGTCTGCAAAGATCTGCAAGTGGTCTAACAAAGTATTTCACAGTGTTGCAGTCTTTCAGTTATTTTGTTTTATCATGTTTCCTGATTTTTTTCAGTGTAACTTTTATTTTTTTTTTATATCATAGACCTGTACTGCAAAGTGGGTTTAGTGTATTCACAGTATTGTTTGTGTATTTGGCTTGACTTATCTGTAACATATGACAATATGTTGCTCTAGATTTTCTGACTCTGAAAATGGGAATTAATCACCAGGTAAATAACAATAAAAGATTTGAAAGGAAGGCAGATAACAAGTGCCTAAAATATTAAGGAACTTGATTCTATGCATAAATGGAAAGCTTATCAGAGTCACAGCAATATCATTAAAGCATTATTAGATTTGGACATTCCTCACACACAAAACACAAAACTCACATAAACACATCGATTCCTAAGACCTTTCCAGAATCACCAGTTAAATAAACATGCATTTTTTTGGACTGTGGGAGGAAAATGGTTCCAATTGCTGCTTTTCAGATTTTCATTCAGTCAGATTAATTTCACATAAAACATAATGTACAGAGTGGGCCATTTATATGGAAACACCTTAATAAAATAGGAATGGTTGGTGATATTAACGTCCTGTTTGTGGCACATTAGTATATGTGAGGGGGCAAACTTTTCAAGACGGGTGGTGACCATGGTGGTCATTTTGAATTCGGCCATCTTGGATCCAACTTTTGTTTTTTCAATAGGAAGAGGGTCATGTGACACATCAAACTTACTGGTAGTTTCACAAGAAAAGCAATGGTGGGCTTATAAACGGGACCAACCATTCCCATTTTATTAAGGTGTATCCATATAAATGGCCCACCCTGTAATTTCCTTTATTTATCTTTATTTATTATAGTCGTCTTTAGTCGTTTAACCAAACACCCCCCTGCCAGAGAGGAAAACATAACAGTTTAACAGAAATAAATCAAGAGCTTTTAGCAGGAACGTGACGGATCGCGACATGACAGATGCTGGAAACAAATGGCTTAGAAGCAGGATGCAAAGGCATCAGGGAGGGACACGTGAAACCAGAAAACAGAAAAGTGTTTGGTGGTGATAGAATTAACGTGTGGACAGATTCTAAACATTAGACTGCATTGAAGCAAAGAAACAATCAAAATGCCCAATGATAAACATCCAAAATAAAACAGGATGTGCACAAAAAGCTGATTGAAGTGCAGAAAAACAGAGTATGAAATAAAATTCATGATTTTAGTAGATAACAGAAGTTAGTTTTTTTCCCCAACAGCCTCTGTCCAGAAATCTAAAAGTACTATAATAAAATGTTTTTTAACTTTAACATGTGATCAAAATCAGGTTCTGAGGCTCTATAGGTCTGACTATACAGACAGTGTGTTCATTTACATATATTTTTGTCTCAGAATTTTTAATGAACCTATTCTAGTGTAACAGCTGGTAAAATACCAAACATTGTTCAAACATTTTCCCACTTGATGTTCTTCTCTGCCAGAGGTTCAAGCCGGTGATCCTGTGGGGTAAACCCTCTCTGGAGAGCACATTTCCATGGAGATCTGCAGCCCTGAACTATCTGCTTCATTTCACCTGGCTCTGTGAACACAAGCTGCTCTGGGCACCACAGCCGTCACTTTTCATCATAGCATCAAAGACTTCTCTGTCAGCTCAGAAGCTGGAGGGGTTTGGAGAAATACATTTTACTCCTCTTTTCCTTCCATTTTTTTTATGGAGACACTGTTTTTTGCACTTCAAAGATTCAAATGCACATGATTGATGAAATGAAGGACAGCTTGAAAAATCTGATTCTTTGTTGTCCCCTCTTGTTAATCACTTTAAAAAAGATGACTGAATGTAAATTTACAGAATCTCCGTGTGCACTCACCCACTCCTTAACAACAAAAGTAGCCTGTAACTATAAATAATTACAGTTATGGAAAGCTGCTTAGAGCTAAAAGAGGACGATGTTTTCTAAAGTTAACTCACCTATCTGTATTATTCCATCGTGATTCTTGCAACTATTGGAAATCAATTGTACAAACTGATTAGGTGTATTTAACATAACCCATTTTAAAGGTGTTTAATGAAGTTATCAAAAGCCTGTGAGAGTAGAATTTTTTTTAATTCTGCTTATATATGAATTAATCTAAGACTTTTGTGAGGCATCTACAGATACACAGAACTAAATTTTATCTAGCATCTTTGTATTTATCTTTAGGAGATCAAAGCAAAGCAAACATCCCTCTTGGAATCCTTCAGTGGTGCAGGCAGGACAGAATGCTGAGTTGTTTAGACTTTTTGCACCATTGCTAAATGGGGGAAGGGGATTTATATCATGGGATATTTACGCTAGTCAAACGATGACAGCTGCCTTAATTACACTAACTTATAGAATTTTCCAAACTGAACATTTTTGAGTAAAGTATCGTATCGGTATTGCCGATACTGACCTGAAATTTACTTGTATCGGAAAGAAAATTAGCGGTATTGCACATCACTAATAGAAAGCCGAGGTGTAGCATCTTGCAAATAAGGAAAAAACAAAGAAAAAAGCATAACATCTCATCAGCTCAGATTTTTAAGGGAAGCAGACAGAGCTCAAGGAAATAAAGCAGTTTGGTACTATTGTGGAAAAGAAGCCCTCAAGTAGCAATTAAAATGTTGGTCATTACTCTTCCCTGACCACTCAGAAAACCCAGAGGATCTCAAAAGAGTTAATGTCTCTACGTTCTATTTACTTTATAATCTTTTGTCTCTGAAGACAACGTACATCTGCAGTGCAGTGATTCCCAGCAGAGATGTTTCTCTGGTGAAAGCAACACTCCAATCACTGTTTCTCCAGAGAGCAATCAAAGCATTGCTACTGAGAAAGTCAGTCTAATCTGAGAGGAAGATGAAGTGTGTCTTCTCTGAAAATGTATGAAGGAAAAAAAGTGTCAAATAGAGAGAAATACAAGATACGTGAGAGAATATAATACTGAGTGGAGCAGGTAAGAAGATTGTGTTTACAGGCTATTAATAGCTAACCTGAGGATCTAATGTAGCTGTCTGTGGTCAGTGTCTTCATGCTTTGCACATGTGTGGAGACATCTATTAGCAGACAGGTGTCCCTTTGTGGTGGAGTGTTGCCATTGTGTCAGTGAAAGACAGCAGCTGAGAGGGACACCAGGTTATCAGTGTGCTGTACCAGAACTGCATTTGCACTTTGCCAGTGGAGGAAAACACAAACAGATGGCGTGTGTTTAGACACTGTAGAGTTTAATTAAATTTTGTGGGGTTTCTTGTACAGATAAAGTTATCTGGTATCTTTGGCTTCCTTTTTTCTTTGTGTCTGTGATGTTTTTGCTTTGCAGAATTTTAATTTCAGAACTTAAAAATAGACGTCACCAAGCTCAGTTTATAGAAATAACACAACAAAAAGATCTCCTCTTTAAAAACTTCTTAGATTAACTGACATATTTGTCACCTGTCAGTGAACAGCAAAGCCGAGAACATCCTAATTGAATAATATATAGACAAGATGCAAAAAAACAACAACACAACTATCTCTGAACATAAAGTTTGTGTTTTCCAGTCTCTCATCAGTCTGAAGCGTATCCTCCCAGAAACTTGTCAAAATGCTTTTTGAATAATTCGATCTGTGTATTTTAAGCTTTTCTGAGTAGTGGAGCCTCCTTGGTCTTCTTGCATGGAGCCCATCATAGTTCAAAATGTTTCTACTAATACGGTCAGACGTTGACGCACCTTGATCTCGGAGTTTAGCATTAATTTTTTTGTTAAATTGGCTCTTTTTTACCATTTGTCCCATGCACCTTAAACTCTTCAATAAAAAAATCCATCTGTGGTTCACAGGAACAGGAAGCTGATTAGAGATAGTTCAGTAGTCTTCCCCTTTAATGCAGAGATCTAAAATCTTCTCTCTGAGCTCCTCAGACAGACTGGTTTAGCTTTATCTGGTCCATGTTCAGTGTGGTGCTCGCAGAGATACCAAACAACTCGTGAGCCCGAATGTCTAACGAAAAGCTTGAAAACACCTGGGGTATTAATTAAAGTTAAACACTTTGTTTGAAATGTGACAATGAAGGATTAATATATGCTTTACCAAAAAAGCTGTTTATGCTATTTTTTTTAAAACATCTAACAAATATATGTTTTCTTAGATGTTTTTGTTTACTCATCATATACTAAATGCATGCAGGTATTGTCCCAAAGAGAGGTGGTGTGAGGGGTTCAAAAAATGCGATCTGCAGCAAAATTATGTTTGTAGACCCGTATGGAATGCAGCTTTTATCTCTATTCATTCCTCAAAGGGACCTTTTCTTACTTGTATCTCTTCATAAATGTTGCTTGATAGACTGATAGCTATAAGAAGCATAGTTTAATCCCAGCTACACAGCCCAGATTGTGATGTTCTATTTCTCCAGCATCAACCAGCACTGCACCAGATCTTCATTAATAAAACTGAAAAGTGGGCAGCACACTGAGAAGTCCCAGTGGTCCGCTCCTTCTCTCTCAACAGCATGAGCAGTCCATTATACAAAAACAGAAGCAAGAGGGAGGCATTCTGGCCCACTTAGATTATACACAAGCCCAAATCCCTCACCTTTTTTCCAAAAAGACAATGTTATGATCAATGAAATGGAGAAAAACAATCGTTTTACCCAGGAGACTTGAGGTTTGCACAACGTGTGACAGCTAGAATGTTGGCTTGGTTTATGTCTTACACTGTTTTCCCAAAAGAAATTTGCTGATTAAAATTTATGTGAATGACTGAATCTGGCACATGATGCATCAAAGTACTCTTAATAACTGACCCTTTTTAAAACAAATGTTAAATCTATCAAAAGAAAATGGTGGATTCCACATGCTGGGTAAGAGTTGTGTCTTTGAGTGTAGAAGTTAAAATACTGTAACAGGCAAAAGGAAATCTGCTATTTTTAATTAGCATTTAGCTTTGAGATATGTCAGATATGTATGTTTAAAGTGAGGTTTTTGGGGCATGTCGTAATAAAAGGGGTTCCTTTCAGAAAACATGCTGGAGAGATTATCAGTTTATATTATCAGACCCACAGAAGTGTTAGTGAAAGCTGCCAGCAGCAGGAGACACTTGGTATGTCAGTTTAGACTGATGAACCATAAATAAATGGGTCGTTGGCTGAAGGATTGTACAAACAAATTAGATTTTAATTAAGTGCAAAAAGAATAAGGTGCTGCATCTATAACTAATTTGTTTAGAGCTACAACAAACAGGAAGTGACCCCTTTATTGTACTCTTATATGGTGATATTAAAGCCTGGTGTGTTGCTGGAACAGTAGATGTTGAGTCAGTACATATTCATGTCACAGTCTCTTTTAATTAGGTAATGTTTCAATCACATAAACTTGAACTATAGCCCTTTATAACAGGGTCCATTACTTTACCAAAACCGGAACCTTACCAACCAAAACATTACCAAAACCCCAGAATAGTCTTTACTAATGTTTAATGCAAACTAAGCTAGCAAAGCAACTAAGAAAAGCTACACAATCTGAGAACCTGGAAACTGTCGCTGGATTTCAGACATGCAAAATCATTCGAGTCGATATACAGCAGAAAATGTAAAATCTAATGTTCACAAAGCTGAAAATGTAATTCATGAGAAGCCCTATTTTGTTTTCTCTCTCCAGGGGTGGCAAACATCCACGAGCTTTATCGCACAAAAGTGTCACACAGAGAAGGTAGCCACTGAAGCTGCTAGCGCCGCTGCAGGATTGTGTACATCTGCATAGCTCAGATAGGTTTATTAAAGCACAGCAGAGCAAAACTATAAGACAATGTAGGAAATGAGTTGCAGATATAGTATTTGTCATAAAAATAGATGTGTAGTTTTGTGACAGGATATGTGAGTGGGAAATAAAATTTAACAAAGAAAAACAAAACAGTTAGGCATGTTGTCAATCTTGCTGTGAAAGTCTAAGCAGATTGGGTTTATATGCTTGTCCTTCAGAGGAAATGTTGTAAAAATACTGTGAGGAAAACTCAAGGAAACAAATGTTTTAAGTTTATATCATGCAACACCAGTAAGAACTGAGAGAGGCAGTAATTTAAAGTATAACATTGCTATTTTTTTCTCTTTCCTGCAGGATGGCCTACAGACATCCTAACACAGGGCTCTAACACTGAAGTTCACACAACCTGTTAGCTAACAACTACAGCTGGAGAAAGGATTAGCTTGACTTTATTTGGCACAGAAATCCTTGAGTCAGTCAAGGAAATGGGGGGAAAAAACAACCTAAAGTGAGAGAAATTCTTTCAATCTCCTTGGCTGCTGTCACTGAGCTGATCTAAACTAAATCTGTGCCATCAGACAGGGCTGGATGGTTGAGTGATTAATGCTGGTGACTCACAGGTGTCGGTGTGTATTACTGTAGCCATGTGAGCAATCAAGCATGAAGAGTGTTTTGCTGACGCTGAATGAAAGATCATGGGCTTAGAACTCCCAACTGCAACTACATTCATGAGCCAGATCTCTAAAATTAAATATACAGCAGGTCTGACAGGTTAGAAAAGAACAGACTGAGGATGGTTTAAACTTCAATTAGGAAAAGAATGAAGCATCAATCAGCCTCCGTAGTCATGCTGAGTGAATTAAAGACACACTGTACTATCAGTTACATGTAAAAATGGAAGAATCTGAATAAATCTAATTAGAATCGAGTTTTATCTGTTCTTAGACTATTAAAGGCTTGAGCTTGTTTTTCTTCCATTTCTGCCTGCGTATTAATTATCTGTTTGCTCCAAATTACATGCACTATAAGTGGAATTTTGATGCATCCCCTCCTAATGTGTTTCAAAAGTCATTTAATTATGATTTTTTAGATATGAAACTTTTTGTATTTAATTTGGCTTGTGAACAAACAGGCTTCAAAGCAACCAAGACGCAGAGTTTCTCTACACTGGAAAAAAAAATTGAGGTCATGTATGCAGCTGCTATTCAGCTTCTCAGACAATCAGGAAATTAAACATGTTCTGAATAAAATAGTCTGTTTTATACATTTTCTTCATAAATGAATGACCCTCAATGAAGGCCATGAGCTGGAAGACTTGAAATAATAAAGCTGTTCTTTATACAATTATTACTGGAGTCTTGACCTCTTTGAAGCCCATAATTTACCACTCAAAAGATGTAATTGTTTTGTTTTGTGAACACAGCTGTTTATCATTTCACCCGGAGTCTGAAACGCTACTGCCAGAATGTTAAACCACCATCGCAACCTGCATGCTGAAAATCGTCATATCGATTCCTGTAAAAAACATTTTACGTTCCAACTGATTTTATTTATTTTAGCAGGATCACTGTTAGTGTGAAGGAGAAATTGTGAGTTCTGAAACTGTAGAAAAATATATGAAAAAACAAGTTTGCACTTTTCCGGAGATCAACTACATTAACATTCAGGAATAGATTATAAACCTGATTATTTTGTTTTACCACATGTGTTACAAATCCACACACAGATCCCATAATAAACATCCAGTATTGCATCAAGTGAAAGAAACTGATTGTGATTTACTAAAAATATGAACTGAGTGAAATGGCACAAAATATTCTAAAGACACAGCACCTGTGATCTTGAACAAGAACCCAAAAACAAAAGATCAGTGAGTGTTTTTGTGTAATAAGGAGTCGAGATATTTGTGCAGCTCACACTTAAAACAGTGAAAGCAACAATGGCCGTTGAAGTGGTGTTAAAATTTACATTTGACATTTTGCAAGTTCATTAGAGCTACTTTCTGCAAAAGAAATTGGAAAGGATAGTAAAGAGTTCTGCCCAGCAAAGAACAAAAACGTAAAACAACACTGCTCATATTTCTTCTAGGGATTTTGATTAAAGTTGCAATGATAACGTGTTTACAAAAACAAATTTAGTTCACCACAAGTCGTGAATTCCAGTACAGTTTTTTTAATCAACAATCACAATCCTGTATGCTTTATTCAAAAAAACATCTGAGTTTTGAGGTTCCCATGGTTGCATATATCTCACCATAGATTTCATTTCATCCAGGACAGCCCACAGAGCAAACACCTGGAAACAGCAGCAATGGTGTCACACATGGTTTGTCTTTTCATTCAGCTAGGTGTCCTATTTCTGCACAGATACATCTACTGACATTCAGAAAGAGTTTCCCTCCATCACACTGCCCTGCTGACATTTAAGAAGTACTGAAGCAGTAAAAGGCCATGCATGGGCAAACAAACTACCTTTTAAGATTTTTCTGTCCATTTTGTGCTTCAAAATAAAACCCCTAGTTTCAATTTGATTAATCTCCTTAGTATTAACACCAAAGCAGTTTAGCTGCCTCTGTTTGCCTGCAGTGGTCCGATAGAAACACATGGTGTTGTTAAACCAGCAATTTGTGGATATTTCATCACCGTTATGGTACAGTGTTGGGCAGAAATAAAACACTGGAGCGGCTTGCTGGTTGCCAGAACATAGAGTGTCAAGTTTAATATTTGAGGTTGAGTGAAGCTGTGAGGAGAAACTGAAGTGATTTGTACTGCTTGTCATTGTTGTGCCCCCGATGGAGCCACTTACAGCCATCGCATTTATAAGCTGAAAAGTGGCCTTGTCTCCAAGACGCCTGAAGTTTGGAAGCTTCTGGGAGACAAACTAAGTCTTTGTGCAAAGTTCAAACATTTTCAGTCAATTAGGTTAACAACAACATTTGTCAGATGATGCACTTTGTAGGTCCTTCTGATGTCATTATTTCTATTTTGTAAGTTGTATTGCACCATTTAGTTTTAGTTTTAAAAATCTGAGAGGGCATCTTGCAGGCTGTAAGCCTGATTTAAAAAGGTTGTAAATATAACCCAGTTCATATCAGCACTTATTTAGAGTACAAGATGTTAAATGTGTTGGCAGCAAAATAAAACATAAAACTTTAGAATACACTGGTTGCTTAAAAAAACTTTAACAATGTTCAGGATTTTAGAAATATTTAACTTTTAAAAAAACAACTAAATGTACAGCCACATTAGCAGCTTCATGAAGTTGTACACAAATAAAACATGTGAAAAATTTACAGCACACAAGTACAGTGTTTTTAAATCACCATTTTCTCATTGGTATTCCCTAAACAGATGTCAACCCCAGATGTTTGATGTGGCTAATGCTAATGCCATTATTTTCACCAGGTCTAACACCAGAGTACGAGTGGCGTGTCTGAAAAAACTTTGAAGGTAGGAAATGGCCCAAAATGTAGTTTTTACAAACTAAAAGACTCTTTATTGTAATTTGAATGAGCATAAACCAAAATGAAATCAAATTCTATCAAAACACAATGCCAATGGTACAAGTTCATTAATTATTATCTTTGATTAATGAAAAAATATTGATTCAATTTGACTGTCTCAGCTTGGGGATGGCCAGTCTAATTGGAAGGGTGGTCTGTATGGACACACCCCTGCAGAGCACTAGATAGTAGATGATTAATCACCATCACACTGGATCATGTAAAAACAAAGGTCTGTGGGGTGACTGTGGCTCAGTGGTTAGTGGTTGTCCTCCAACTTGAAGGGTGGTGGATCGATCCTGGTTTCCACCGCCACTTGTCGAAGTGTCCTTGGGCAAGACACTGAACCCCATGTTGCCCCCCGATCTGTGTATTGGGTTGTGTGAGTGTTAGCCCCTACCCTCTCCCGTGTGAATTGCTTTGGGGGTTGTAGGACCTAATTAAAGCGCTATACAAGTGCACACCATTTACCAAAAGTCAGCCAGAATGTGGACTGTTCTGAGTCTTGATGAGGTCTTTAGATACATATGAAGACTGGAATAGGCCCACAATGGTAGCAATGTTGGGGTTTATTATCATGAGGGAAGATAGTAAAGTCCTGGGTGGAGCGTACTGACAGTATATACAAGATGTGGAGCATTATTATCTTGAATTTAAGGCAGGTCTGGTCACACTGACCTCATGCTGAGTCTCTGACCTCATCAAGCATTGTGCAACCATTGCATTATCTTCCAGCATGTAGCTGTGCCAGTGCTGGGCTGGAGGAGTGGTGCAGTCGTGGATGTTAGGGTTATTGTTAGATGCAGATGTCAAAGTGTGGTAAGAATACGGGAGAGCAACTTGGGGAAGTGAAAAATATCAAGGAAATTCCATTTGTTGAGTGATCAAAGCGTATAGCAGCATCACATTACACTGAAGGAGGCTTTCCAAATTCGTCTTGATCCTGCTGGTCATGAAAAACATCATGAGGTCTGAATCCAGAATTAGGGGAAATATATTTTTGAGTATCAGCAATTCATCCAGCATATTTTTTTCCAAATCCCACAATAATCCAGCCAACTTTTATGGAGATTTTTCATAGAATATCACATATTTTTTCTCCAACACCAATCTCTAATTTTTTTTCAAGAGGAATTGGATCATAACAGCTTTTTAATGTGCTCAGTCATTTGTAAAAGCATCTTGAAATCTACTTTTGTTAATGAAAATGCATCCATGTCCAGATGCCTAATGAATCACTGATAAAGAATTCTCAAATTGAATTAACTCAAGTGCAATTAGTTCCAGAGAATTTAGAAGAGATTTACATTAACCATCAGCTGGAAATGGGAATTCAGCTATTTTTTCTCCTGCATATCAAGCAAACCAGCAAACGACTGGTAATTCTGCAGAACATAATGAGAAGCTGGCAGCGAACACACCGGGACTCAATGAGAACAGTTAATTTCTCTTTTATATCAATGTTTTTGCAGTCATATTAGAGCAGAACATCAACAGCATGCTCAATTATCTCATGGGACGTCAGGATAATTGAAAGCTCATTTCTTACGGTAATATAATGACCCAAATTTTCCACTCATAGTGAGGTGATGTTTACCCTAACTGCAAGAAAGCCATTTTGTTTCCCTTCATCACTGAGTGCACACAAAGACCAACATAACTCCCTGACCAACAACAGCCTCTCAAAGTAATTATGGCTCACAAGGGAGAAATAAAAAGTGGTTTCCACCAACAAAGCAAGATTACTATTAGACTTTGCCTTGTCAGGGCAGTCATAAACACCATGCCATCAAACTTGAGTTGAACTCCCACATGTAACCAAATGTGGGCATTAAACATTAAATCAGCTGTTTCCTGTCAGCTCCTCTGGTCATTAGATGTGTAAAGAAAAATCATATAAACCAGCCATTTCTGATATTCAGAAGCAAGGGTGATTAGGTGCAAATATACTGCAAACTTATTGATTCATAGCATTAACAATCACAAGTAGTTATATACGTTAATTGTCAAATGCTTAGACATTTAATTTTTGAAAATTTCAAATGAAAAAACCCTGAATCAAGACTGCAGTGAAGTACAAAAAGGAAGTTAATGTAAAAAGAAAAACTAATGAAAACAGAATACTATCACAACACCTCAAAGAATAACTCTTCATTTATACTGAACGCGTCAGCGTAGCGTTCTGCTTGTGAAATCAGCCGCGCGTCCCTTCCCACCAGGAGCATTTCAGACGCGTGTCACTCACATTCCATCCAGCTGGTCCACGTGCCCTTTTATTTTGAAACTTCCAGGGTAAGAATGCCTGATTTCCTGTGGTCTAAACTAAACTGCTGAGCCTGACGCGCTTTAGAAGCATTGTGTGTAAAAAATAGAACTGCCGCGTAACAGCCATGACACTACGCTTCTGAGACGTGTCCGATTCGCACTGCTTTGCGCTCAGTGGAAACAGTCTCATTGACTTTAATGGCGGCTATCAGTCGCATATTATGCTTCATTCACGTTAAGCGTCTGTTATGCATCTAGTGGTAAGGAGGGGTTGTGCTGTAAAGAGTTCAGCAGGATCTCTGACGGGAGTTTGAATACAAGAAACAACACATCTGAACATATATACACATCTTTACGTTTACATGTGAAATATGATGCATAGCTATTATAAATCATTTAAATCGACACCTTTATGATTGATATCCGAAAAAGAGAGAAGCCGTTTGAATTATGTAACACATGTAGCACTTACTTTAATGCATTTGAGTCTTGAAAGAAAACACTGTGAAACCTGAAGCAGCCACAAAAGAGCAAAGCACCTTTGATGTTCAGATGAAACAAATGTCTTTTTTGGCGGCTGGACTCTGTGTTTCTCTCTCTGTGTGTCACACACAGACAATAACTTCTTTCATTAACCTTTCAGAAAAAGGGGAGGTCATTTTGCATTTGGCCACAAAGATATTCTTCTTCTACGAAAAACAACAGCATGTTACTGCCTGCGATTGTAATTGATTCAGTTTAATTAAATATCGAATAAAATTCAAGGTGAGAGAGCTGCGGGACAATAATCACATCTATGTTCTTCTAAATGTTTTTTTTTTAAGTTAGAAAAAATAAATAATATGAATCTCTGAATCTTGCTGGTTGAATTGTTGTCATGGTTGATTACGTTTCTGGTTTTTCTGTGCTCAAATACACACAAAAAAAACCCATTTATCTTGACAAATGAGTCCTCGTTTCATAGTCAAAGCCCTTTATAGACGGATACATAGATTCATGACCACAAACCTTTAACATGAATGATCAACGTCTGAAAACCAACTCGCAGACAGCTCAACTACTTTTTATTCCAGTCAATGAAATTATCAGGATGAAGAATAAAATCGCTCTTAATCATAACTGTCTCACACTTCTTCTGCTGAGTGTGTGAGGAGGTCTAGCTGATGTTGCCAGGGAAACAGACTCCATTCAGATGTTGTTTACAACCACTTGGCCAGATTTTAGAGCTACATAATGGGATGAAGACCAAATGCATTAGTCAGCATCCCTTTTAAAACAAAAAAATCAAGGTTGGTGTTTAGTTGGATTTAGGTTGTACTTGGTCTGTGGTAATTTGAATTAAAATTGAATAAACGTTATATTGTTGTTACAAAATTAATAATATGTGTAGTTATAACATTTATTGTTAATGTTATTACATCATTTCAGATGATACAGTACTGGTATACAGTATAAATAAGTGAAATGGTGTGATTGCAGGTTTGGGGAAACTTCAGGGGTGGGACAGTTCAATGCAGATATGGTTTAACTATCTGACTGCCTGTAAACATTTTATTAATAAATAAGAATCTTATAATCTCCGTGAGTGGAAATGAGTGGTAGGATAGTGTGCAGAGGTAAGGCAGAGACATTACAGCAGTGGTGGGTCGTCAGAGCCTGCAAAGCTTTCTCGGCCCCAAGCATCTGAATCACAGACTGATGTTAATTATATTTTATCCAAGAATACTTGTTAAATAATTGGAAATAGTCTGTCCATTTCCTTTCATAGTGTTTCCCTCATTTTGCTGCTTCCAGATGAGTGTTTTCATATTAAAGCATTTAACCAATCACATTTCAGCCATCACTTGTTGCCAGGCAGATCAAAGTAAAAAAAATCTGCCTGGAGGCCTTCACAATCAGTTCCTGTTGCTTCAAGAAATTAGACTTTGAGTTGGGGCACTGAGACCCTGCTCTATGTGACATCAGCCTGTTCCCACTATTTGAATGGATAGAAAGAGCTAGCAAACTTTTATGAACTGCACAAACTGAAATGTAGTTGTGGTGACCTAATACCTGTTTTGTCGACAATATTTGAACAAGGACAAGGATTTGGTTGCAGATTTATTGTCAAAGTCCTTTTCAAGATGGACTTTTAAGAAAATCTGGACACAGTGAAAAGGTCGAGTAGTTCCGAAGTGCATGAAGAATCCGTATGAGTAATTAAACTCTTTTTTTAGGAAAGAAAAAGGATTATTTTGTGTACAAATAATCCGATTTTTTGGTGAGTAAAATGTTTCTATTTTCATAAATAATATTGCTGTTTTACGAGGTTATTATTGATGGTTTTTATGTGTGTTGCAGCTCTGCAGTAAAAGGAGACGTCTGCACCCCTAGTTTGTTTCTTCAGTACAGACATTTATTGTAACTACATGTGTTATTTATCTGCAATGCAACAGCTCTTTATACTGCATTTATGCCATAAAACGGTTAATGAGGAGTGGATTGATTCAGGTGGAGCACTACTGAAGGCCTCTGTGTGAAATACACAGTCTGCCACTGGGTTACTATAAACATGTTCATCTTCTGTAACTTTTATGTGCATGTCTTACAGTTCATTAATGTCATTTTCTCTTTTTCTGCACCGACAAGAGCCTTGTTCCCCCTCACGGTAAAAAAAAATTCAATAAATTTATGTTTGCTGCCTAAATAAACTAGAACTATTTTCATGGAAATAAAGCAGTAAAATGACCTAATAAAAGAGAGAAAACAGGAAAGATAAATAACATTTATTTGTGTATTTGTCTCACTTCACACTGTATTGTATCATATTATAATGAATTCATATATGTTGTATATTTCTCCATACTGTACAGTATCTTATGTTACTGTAATGTGTTGTAATTATACATTATTTGACACGTATCTGCATGTGGTTTGCAAATGGGTGAAGTACAGGTTCTCCTGTGTTTGTGATAATTTGCCTGCATCAGGTAGGAGGAGACAGTCACATAACGTGTGTATTAGCTGATGGTTTATTCTCTTTCATATTTGTATACGCAGGTGGAAAGGTGGCTGAAAAACAAACAAATGGTCAAACACATGCTCCCACTGACTCTGCTTTGTCTCTGACAAATGCTTTTCAATCGTCAGGCACTGAAATATGAATCACGGTACATCGGAGACGAATTCTACTGAGAGCGTATCGCCTACCGCTGTGTGGGTGTGTGTTTATGCCTGTGTGTTTACTGTTTCTCCACCCTACTGACAACCTCCCACTCCAATGAAGATCAAACAAATGTGCTACACAGCCTCTGGAGTATAATTCCAAAACTTGCAGATCCCCTCTTTCTTTCCTCTTGCGTCCGCGCAAACACAGAGTCCTGAGTGTGATCACATGAGAGGGTTGATATCTGTAATGTGGAATGAAGAATCTGCTTCAGAAATCCCACAAAATCCCGCCTTCATTCATCAAAAAGCGAATGGATCAGAACATCCGTGTCAGTTCAGCAGATACAAACCAACATGTGATCGCTAATTACCAGCCATGAGATGAAAAGCATGTAGAATAAACTGTATGCTGCATTTAAAGAACAGACTTGACCTACATACAACATATATAGGTTGAAATGGCAGTTTTAGATTTAGACCACCAAGGTTTCCAACACGAGAGAGAGAGAAGGTTTTTTTATAGCCTTAACCAACAATTAAAGACTGTCATAAGAATCCAATTTGGCAAGCAGTTGTCTTATCTCTCAGTTGCAGAGTCAAATTAAAAATACATTTTTTGGCGACCCTTCCATTTCCTTTTCTAACCACGACAAATACATTCTGAGCTGAGAAAGAAATGGTACGAGTTTAAACTAGTAATAACGCTCTTAAAGCTTATGCTCTAAATATAGAAGCTTACAGTACCCTTATGTTTGCACTGTTAAAACCTTTGAAAGCAACAAGCATCAATGAACATCAATAAAGGGAGAACACACACACATACATTAAAGTGTTTTATCATTGTGAGCAGGAACAGGTCTGCTTTTAAACACTGTGTGTTATGATGATAAATGTTCAGTTTATGGCCCAGTTCATAAATCTGACAAATCTTGTTAGCTGTACATGCCTGTCAGAGCTAAAATTATGGCTGTTTCACCCCCTCCCTCATGCGATCATTCACTGTTCTCTGTAAACTTGTGGCTGCTTTGGAGCAACATATTTTTTTTTGCTTTGTATGTTCTATAAAGAAAGTTTAAAATGCACAAAAAAGTGAAAAATCTTCTTATTTAAACAGAATTTTTGTAAAGTCTACCTTTTGTGGTTTGAGATAAATTGCATGTAATCACAGACTCAGCCTGGGAATTATACAAAGGAAAATCTCCACACAGGTGTCTGCTGCACAACAAACAAGGCAATGTTTTCATTATGTGGATTATCACAATACAACACAAAATGTAAAAGAAAAAAAAATCAAATAGACAAGCCCCCTAAAGAGAACACCAGCTGATATCCAATTAGTGGAATCGGCAAAATAAAATGACTTTTTTTTTTTGTTTAGCACAATCTCCCTGCTGTGGGGTTTGAATTCACCTCTCAGTTGAATGAACTAATCCACATGTAGCGATTTAGCCAAACATATTTATGAGACATTTTCTCTCTTTTCAACATCGTTAGCCAACTGCAACATAATCTGTTATAATCTCATGATTTGTGCATCGTTAGTGAGTTTCTGCAGCAGTAATATGATATTTACCAGATTAAAATCTCTGAATTTTATTATCACCTTAACTCAAATAAGATTGTAACAGTGTTAATTTTGTTTACTAAAATATTTTGTCATAATTTTAGTCACAAAAATATTTTTGCGGACGAAAACAAAAACTAAAATAGACGGCCATATTTGAGACAATTTTTATGACTAAAATTATGTTGATTTTCGTGGACAAATAAAAGACGACACGAAAATAGACAGCGACGAAATCCAATCAGAGGAAAAGAAAGATGCAGAGAGGAATCAGTCAAAAAGCTAACAGCTGGGGCTACTGTGAAAAGAACCAATCAGAGCTCGGCTTATTGAGCGGTGAGCAGAGGCTTCCGTAGTTGTTTGAGATGCTCCCGGGAAGACGCCAGATGAAATCAGGAATGGTAAGAAAATGTCCATACTATATTAAATTAATACTTCAGAAAATATACTTATTTTAGTCGACTAAATCTACAATTGATTTTAGTCGACTAAAATTAGACTACAATTAAAACTAGTTTAGTGACTAAAAATGTGACTAAAATTGAAAATAATTTTAGTCAAAAGACTATGACTAAAACGAAATTAAAATTTCTTGCCAAAATTAACACTGGATTGTAACTGCAGTAAAATGAAATGAAGCTATGTGAAGCGAATAAGTACGTCATCACAGCCCATAATCTGTGCAGCGTGCACATGTGATCACAGACAAAATTAAGTATATTTTTGCTGCAAGAAGAGACTGTTTGAAGAGATGTGGATGGGATTGAAGTCATAATTCAGGGTTTTGAAGGGGATTTATAAACAGTAATTATCTTACCTGTTACAGATACATAGTTTTTGGAACAACCTGAGAACAGATTCATTCTGAGAGATGAGCTAATGGCGTATGCAAACCCAGCCGTAAACGAACACATCGTATTACAAAATTTTAGTCATTGACAATTCAGTGGTTATTTCAAGGAGAAAAATGTAATGTATTAGAACATTTTGCCAAAGGGACTATTTGTTTTAGTATTCACAGCAGTATAAGGATCTAAAAAAAAAAAAACAGAAAAATCAAACTATTTTTATTTCTTCAAACAGAGGTTGTTAAAAAAATCTGCAAAAAAAGCTAGACTGGACAAAGTTTTGTAACATATCATTAAGAATATGAATGAAAATGTGATATTCAGTGTCTGTAAAGACTGGCATTGTTATAACAGAACCAATAGTCAGAGTTAATAGTGTAAAAAGCCACTTCAGATAATTAATAATCTTTACACTATTTAATAAGTAACATAAATTACTAAGTGAGCAAAAATAAATCAAACTCAGCTTGGAGCTTTAAAGAACCCCAGATGTTCTCCAGTCTGAGAACTTAATCATATTTAATACATTTAAAAGTTTTTAATGGTCTGCAGGAAGTTTGAAAGGAAGACAGATTGTTCTGGCTGCAGCGTTTTAAATGACTTCACCTGAGCTGCACAATAGTCCTGCTTACTGATGATGAAGATGGTTGACTGATGTAGAAAGACAGATCACAGGATACCCCCATTAACACTCCACTCTGCTTATGTAAGAGCACAGGCGGAAGAGACGAGCTGTAATTTGGGTAATTTTGCTCTGCGCTTCCCCCTTTTCTTTAATGACAATAATTATCCATGGTTGCCTCTTCCTCACTCCTGCTTTTTCTTTGTCTGATCAATGTCTTTTCCTTCTCATTTTTGTCTTAATCACCCATGTATCTCTTCTTCCTTCCTTGGTTTCCCTTTTTCTGCCTGTTTCTGAAATTAGCATCCTTTTCTTTTAATTTTTCCACAAAATCTCTCACATCAAATGATGCAGAGTTTCTGAATTTTATATAAGAAAATTGAAAACATTTTATAGAACTCAGATTGAAGAAAAATGTTCGCAGCCACAAAAAAAGTGCCTTGGCTTTCCTTTTAGTGTAATAAACTGTTTCTTAATCTCAGTTGAAGTCAGGAAGCATGAGAAGAGTTGCATTAAACTCCTACTCACCCCAGTGGTTTTTCCAGTCGACTGGCTGGTGATCCAACAATCTCTCCAAGAGTACAGAACATCTGACCCAAAAAGTCCTGGTGGACATGAAGAAGAAAGTGTTGAAAGAACAGACAAGATGGGAAAGTGCAGGATTTAAGTTTTATACAAAAAAAAGAAAAGAATGGCGTGATCAGACCTAAAAACTATCCAAGGCAATCATGCAAATGATAAATTCAAGCATTTTTTTAATTAAATAAAATTGTTCCATCGTGCTCGTTCACATTTGAGGGTCAAACTTAATCATTAAGCTTGACCAAGACTTATCTGTGCAGAACACTGAACTTTGGTATGGCATTATTTAAATAGAATTTGGAGTGATTTTTAACACAGTTGTGCTTTCTTTAATTCAGGGGAGTGTTACTCACAGGGCTGTTTTCAATAACTATAACTAAATCCACCTTCACACATTCTGCAAATAAGTCCCAGCTCATGATCATTGAATGTATAAATTGAAGGGAAATATGAATTTGTGTTTCCTATTTGCACTCAGAACCAGGGTTGAACAAAAACTGAAAGGTACAACATATTGTGTCAAACTCTGATCATTCAAACCATTCTGACTGCAAAACTGCCACATATGGTTTAGATCCACTGATGGAAGTTTTCGACACCCCTGGTACCCTTTAGCATCATTTTCTTGATGGACAGTTTCCACCAGATGAACATCACCAGCTTATTGTCACAGAAAATGGAAGAAACGCCTTCTTGTAGTACAAATCAAAAAGAATACTTTCTTGATTACAGTTACCCCAGTGATGTTGTTCGGTAGCAATCTGGCTTCCTGAATGGATTTTTTGACCTAATAATTGGACTGATGTTCTGAACTGGAAAGATGAAGTAGAAGTTCAGTTACACACGTCAAAAAAAGGATGCTGAAGGGGTGCGCAGTGCTCTAAAATGTGAGCAAGTAAGATTATGGGAATTATCGTAAGGAGAATCTGTTGGTAAACTGCAGCTACAAGAGGGAAAGATAGTCAGTGTTGTACAAAACAAAGTGGTGAAACAATAAACTTTTATTTACTAAACAAGAAAAAAAACATCCAGCATCTTTCAGAGTGCTTAAAGTGTTTTTACAAGCTCATAATTATGAATCTAATTCATGGCATCTGCTTGTCTTTCTTATTTATGTGGTCTATATAACTTAATAACTTCAGTAGTAGGATGATATAAAATCTTGATGCACAATCACTTTTGTCGTACTCTACAGTGACGCTGTATCCATGTATGTGTTGCTTAATTGTTGAATATTTTGAGCATCATGTTAAGGTCATGCTAACGTGGAACAATCTTCCAGTGAAAAGCCTGAAGCATTCTGGGAGAGTTGTGTTCAGGGCATGTTGGAATCGTGGGTGTACACGGTGTGATTGTTGTGAGAACTGGGGTGAGTTATGATGATGCTCTCCCGACTGTCGTGAATGCCTTCACGCCAAATGAGATGTTTAGGATCTGCTGCATATATTAGGTTGTGTATAGATCTTGGAGTTGGATCTGTGCAAAAGGAACTTTATCACCATAATTAACCTTTCTCTCAGTTAAAGCAGAACTAAGTAAGTTTTGCTCTCGCTCTCCCCCTACTGGTCCCCTGTGAAAGCTCACTGTCGTAACGTTCCCCCGCCGCCGCCGCAGACCCCCCCCACCCCCACCCCTCCACCCCGCCGCCGCCCCCCCAACAACGTGCAGAGAACACTTTTGCAAGAAGAAAGAAAAACAAAACCAAGAAAATGTCTCGACAGGTGAGTATTATTGTCATCTTTGCGCTCCTAAGGGTGGCGTTGCTAACAACGGCAAGGGCTTCATGCTTGTATTTATGTACGTGAGTGTGAGTGCCGTAAAGCAGGTTTGTTCTCGCGAGATTAGTCGGGTCCGATCCACTGAAAGTTGCAAGTGCTGCTTTCAGGACACAGACCCCGGAGGGAGGGGAGGGACCCACGAATCACCCCGCCAAGTCCTTGTTTACCCCCACAGGGACTCTAGAAAACATTTATTGAGGTGAAAAAACTTACTTAGTTCTGCTTTAAAGCTGGTGTTTTTTTAAACACAGTTACTTGAAGGAGTTTTTGGGGGTGTAACAACATGAAGGCAGAAATTGATTGTTTCTTCTGGTATGAGGATCTCAGTGTGTTTTCATTCTACAGTGGCCTACTTAGAAAAATATAGATTTTCCAAACATCCTACCACTTTAACGCCACAGTAAATACAGTGAGAAGTATGATTACTAATAGTGTCTGAGCACTGATGGGAATTTCTTAAAGGAGGTGAACATTTCTCAGTTTTTAACAGGACAAAAGCACTCAATGTCACCAACATTGATCTGTTCAATAAGACCAATTTTAACAGGACAAGCTCCTTTTGGATTTGGTTTTAGTATTACATTGAGGCGCAATCCAAACCAGAAGTCCTTAACTTTGGCCTTGGCAGACAGAGCTCACTAAATAATTCATCATCAGCCAGAAGTGTTTTTCATTTCTGAGAGTCTCTGGTTTGTTCTGCCCACTGATTCCACTCACTTTAACATGTTAAATGCGTGCAGAATATCATCATTGTGATCTCTGTTTAAAGACCATAAACTGCAGCTGTTTGGAGCTGCACAGGCAGCTCGCTTTGGATTTCTTCATGTTTTTTTTTTTTTTTTATTCTGATGACTGACATTATCTTTCCCTCTGAGAGAAAAGTCATTAATGTAAGACAGCAGCCATGCAGTGTGAGTGTGAGAGAGATGCAAGGACCTACATTGAGTTCTGCGGGCTTCCAGAAAAGTTGGGCGGCAGCAGCAAACAACAACAACAGCAACAACAATAACAACAGAGCACATCATATACCAAGGCACAACACAAATATAAAACACTCCTGGCACTTTTTAAATTGATGGCGAAGACTCTCATGCTGCGGTGGAACCAAAACCCACGAGCACACAACAAAACAGGTAGAACTGAGGCAAGCGATGGAAAAACACAAACCCCTGATATCCAAACACGTCAAATAATCAGAATGATTATTTTGGGTCCAAACTTTTGTCAATGCTTTCTGTCGCCATAGTTTCCAGTCGTAACAACAAAACAACCAGCTCATGAAACAGACGTGATGATGTAATGGAGCACAGTGGTTAAGCCTCTGTCACACGTTTGTGTATCCGGCTTGACGTTCCACAGTATTTTGAATTATGAAGCTGTCAGAAAGTAACATCACAACATGGTGTTTTATACATTTATCAAGACTTTTTGGATCAGTATTCTTTGTGTAATGCACAAATGTCTCTTATTATCTAATGTTCTAATACCTGACAATTGTTGGTGAAGCTTATAGGTAAGAAAATACTAGCTAAACCTCCGCATTACAGCAATGTAAATGTAACAATCCTTCACAATAAGAGTCTTCAACACATGTGTTGAGTGTTGCTCTAAAATGGGGTGGGGCAACTCCAGGCCTCGAGGTCCACCACCATTTATGTCTTAGATGTTTCCCTGCTTTAACACACCTGACTGAAGACTGTTAACAACCTGTTTGTCTGAATCGCATGTGTTGAAACAGGAAAACATCTAGCCTGACCAATCAGATCCTCCTGCATTATGTTCAAATGCAGAAAGGTCTGACACCGGAGCCGCACCCGATCATTTCCGTGTCAAATTTTAAGACGGACCAATTACATATCACCTTTGTTGTGCGTCATCCTGAAAACACGGAACTATCGTTTTCCACCCAGAGCACAACATTCAACATGGCGGACTCAGCTGTGGATGAAGGGTTTACTTCTGTGTTTGTACAGTGTTTGCTTGGGGTGGTCAAATACCTGAACCGAGTGTGCAATGACACCTTGTATTTGCAAGTTTTTGACACAAAAGTGACAACTGTCATTAATATTCGTCTTTTCTCCTCCATTAAACATGGCTCTGTAGTTACCATTACAGCTCCGCTCGCTAAACCTCTTGTTTTTGTTCCGCCTCGTGTGTATCTGCTTTAGCGTCACATGTGTTGCGTCACTTCCGGGTTTCTGTGATTGGTTCTCTCTCAACTGGCTAAGCCCGCCTTTGAAATTGAGAGACAGCGGTTCAGCTCCAGGCCCTCACGTCTTTGTAAAGTAATCTGTCAAAGATGTGAGGGCCTGGTTGATCTGGTAAGCAAACATTTAAAACATAGATGATTTTAAATTAGCTCACACAACAACTGCAGTGTGGGTTTCCACTTCACACCAACATCACCCATAATGTAATTACATACAAGTTAGATATAAAACCTTAGTCTTTTAGTGCTGTATGCTGTAACTTTCCCACATGAGGATATGTACGGCTTTTTAGAATATTTAAATTTATGTGGCAAAATAAGAATCAGACAGAGGCTTTTAAAGGGAAACTACATTTTTAAAAGCATTGATTATTTTTCTGATTGTACAGCAAATAACTGCACAATACCTCAAACTGCTGTGCTACATGAAGTGAAAATCAAGACTGTGAAAAACTCATTAAAACTACATTTGAAAACACATGAATTTATAATATGATATGTATAGATCCTTAAACTCTAAACCCAAAACAAACAAAAACAAAAACAGCATTTTGCATTTGGATACTCACAAAATAAAAGAAATAAAAGGGGTTTGTTTTATTCCGTATTAAAAAGCAAAATACAAGCTGCAGGCAACATCCAATTAAATTGTGCACAAAACTAAAAGATTTAACATCCACTGATGCAAAAGGTTTACTGACTCAGAACAAACTCCATCAAGCAATACAACTCTTCCTCCTTTAAGAGCATATCAAGCCAGTTATATAGACTTTACAGTAAATTCGTCTCCATTTATCTGTGGTTCAAGGTTAAAATAAATATGTGCACTCACATGTTTGGACAGGTCGGGGCTTTTAGAGTCCACATCATACCTGAAAGAAAAAAAAAAGCTCTTTCAATTTATTTATATGTTGCCTTTTTGTCAACAACCAAAGAAGGAAAAGAGAACAACAGAAAAAGTGTCATTTTAAACTAAATAAAATCAGGGGGACGAAATCAGAAATGAGAAAATAAGATCACGTTTGATTTTGTAAATTCGTGAAGAGGCCCAGATGAAAAGAATCTGGATCCAAGTATCATTGGAGATGAAATAATGAGAGCAAAGTTAACAGAGAACATTTTAATAACATTAAACATGAGTAAAGCCAATGGATCATTTTCATTAAATAATCAGATGTTGTAAGTAAAGTTTTATAATGAGTAAATCGAAGTATTAAATGAAATGAGTGATGTCTGTTTAAAGTGAATGGTAGAATAACTGCAGGAGAAGTTAAAAGTTTTGATTTTTGTTGTTGTTCACTTCAATATTTAAAAAGTCCAAGATATTTCTTCCATTAATCTGCAGCAAAAGAAAATACATGAAGAAAACTGAAGAGAAGTTGAAAAAATTCCATCTGTTGTCAAAAAAAAATCTGTAGTTGAACATAAATGATGAAAGACACAAACTGCACTACAGTTTTTAATGTAAATATTTGTAATATTTCACAACACCTATTTTTAATACTTTACCATTAGGCCCACATATGTAATTAATTTTCTTAAAGCGTGTAATGTTTTCTCTTCAGGCATGTTGGCTGCCTCTTTCACTGTTTTTGTTCTTTATTTTCATTTTTTCCAGAGCTGCACGTAGAGACTCATTATACCATCCATTTATGATCAAAACAAATTTGTCTTCATGTAATTGCACATGAAAATGTTCAGTTTTGGGATTTAAAGACGGTGAGGTACAACTAAAACGACAATGACTAAAGGAAACACAAAGTCACCGATTCTTCTTTTCTTATAGAAACTAAAGATTGTTGGATTTTTGGAGTGTTTTTATTATTTGATTTGTAGAATGGCTTTTTGTTTTCTTTATGTCCTGCAGCCTTGTCGGCTTTTTCTGTTTCATTAAAAAAAAAAAAATTGATTTCTATCACCTCTTTTTGGATCTTTTAGAAAACTGCTAAAAATATGGCAGAAATGTTGATTTAATCAGGATTTTTTTTAATTCTCCAAGCTTCAAGGATATTTGCATAAAATTTCAATGTTCAAGTGTAAAATTGAAGGATGCAAAGAGTCAAATTATATATTTTTTTTATGCACACCAGGTGCATTGAAGTAATTTGTATTTTTACGTTAATATATATATGTATATAATAGTAAAATACAAATCAATTCAACTAGACTGTAATTTTAGAAACTGTTCATTTCATGATTTGTCCTACTCTCGACTCTGCTGCACTGATGAACCCAACAGCTGATGTTTGCAAGCATAAATTACCAAACAGCCACTTTTGATTCTAAACTTATTGTTATACCAGTAAAGATCAAAACAGAGAAGAAGTGAAAGAGAAATGATTATACTTAATAACTCACAAGTCAAAGCGAAGATTCTGCTTCTCCTCAAAAAAGTAGTCCAAGATGTACTTCCTCACAAAGTCGGGGTTCAGAGTGTTGTCTATCACCTCCGTTCTGCCAAACTGGATAAAAAGAAAGACAGACGATGATGAAGGTCAGCTGAGAAAAAAAGATGAAAGGAGAAGATTTAAAACTAAACATTCAAAGTTAGAGTTTCCTGCTTGCACTTTAACCTTTTTTCTCCTTTTTATCTCTGAGTCTGACTTCTGTATTACATTTATTAATTAACCTAAGCCTAATTAAAGCTTTTATTTTCACATGCTCCTGCTGTGCAAAAGAAACCAGCAGTATGGTTCCTGATTTCTTGATCCTCACTTCTCTCTCTAATTACAAAAGGATGACCCCCACTCATCAGCCTCACAGAAAACAAAGAGAAAAAGTAATGATCATGAAAACATGCAAGCACTGAAACAATGAGGCCAGGAAAAAAAAGAGACTAGGAATAAAAACGGTATTAGACATATGAAGAGTGGGTGGAAGAAAAGAGGGCATTACTAAAACAGGGGGGCTTTAGACTAAAAAAGAAGTGAAAGAATGGGAGTGGGAACGGATTGGAAGAGTAGAGGAGGAGAAAGCGGTAATTAAGGCTTCCTAATTAGTGGGATTTTCACTCCCAGCTGCAAGAAAATCTGTCAGAACAGAGCTGAGAAACATGTACTGAACTGAGTAGGAATTTCACATGTAGAACACAGCACGCCTGTCCAAAATGTTCTATCTGTTAATGGATATCTATTTACAAAATGACATTACAGGTTTTTATAAGAACAATATGAATCCACCAAATAAACAACAGTTCAGCAGAATTAATATGTTCATGCACAGATTTAACATACACTAACAAAAATATAAACACGTTATTTATAAGATGAACTCAAAGATCTAAAACACTTTCCATATACACAAAATATTGTTCAAAAATTTGTCTAAATCTGTAATAATGAGCACTTCTCCTTTGCAGAGATAATCCATCCCACCTCACAGGTGTGTCATATCAAGATGCTGATTAGACATCATGATTGTTGCACAGGTGTGTCACAATAAAAGGCTGTTCAGTTTGGTTTTATTGATGGGGGGGGGGGGTCTGGGGGACTCAGAAAACCAGTCAGTATCTGTTGTGACCACCATTTGCCTCATGCAGACCCCATGCAATGCTCTTGGCTGCTTCATGCAATTATTACAACATAAATAATAAGTTGCTCTTTGTTTTGAAGAGTAACTCTTTTTCCAAAGAATTCACTAACTGAATGTTCTCCAGATGTAAAGATGAAACTTGGAGGAATCCTGTAACTGAATCTGTGCTGCAGCCAGAACTTCCAGGAGCTCTAAAGGTGTTGATGAAGCTGTGAGCGCATGTTGGTAAAGAGGCGGGTGATGTTAAAGACGAGCTCTGTAATGTGATTTCCCCGCTGACTGGAGGAAACAATACTGTTCTGCAGAGTTCATTAGATGCTGTTAGAGGCTGCTGGAGCCGGCTAATGAGAATCTGGTATGAAGTCTCTGACTTGCACCCTCGACATCACACACCCACAAAGCAGCTCCCACTCACAAACTGGACTCTGCAGGCAACAGCTGGTCATCCAGAGTCTGAAGATGAACAAGTCTCCAAAAACCCAGTGAATGAGAACAGCACCAGGGTGTGAAGACAATACTCTGCCTGTCTTTATGGGTCTTCTGTTCTAAACTTGACCAAGATCTCATTATCTCCAGTCCTGGAGCACACCACCAACCCCAACTGGGATTTGAAGCCATTTGAATCTTTTAGCTCTTCGACCAACATGGGATTTTATTATCCTTGTAGCATGTTCAGTAGACAGTGACACGGTGCTGATATAATGAGCTAAGTGGTTTCTCGAGCATTCAAAAGTAAATGATGCAAGTGTGAATTAGAGTTTTTTTTTTTTTTTTGCTTCAGCCTTTGGTGAAAAGCACCAGGGCATTTGGAAGTCACTGAGACAGAAAAAGACTGGAAAAAGTTTCAGAAGAGTCTGGGGGGAGGGGGGGGGGATTAGCTGCTAAAGGACTGAGTCTTAAAACATGCAACAATTTCCTTGTGTGGCTTAATAGAAAAAAAAAAAACGATAGCTTGGAGCAACAGCTGTGAATAAATGTATAAGCTTTTCTTCAGAATGAATATGTATGTAAACATACTATTTATGATGACAATGTTACACATATGCTAAACATTTAATACTCTTAACAAAGTTGAAACAGCCTACAACTCCTAAGGAAATCTGATAGAAAGCTTTCACACGTACAGGTGAAGTGGGTTCATGAAGCGTTTCCTCTCACAGGTACATTTCAGAACTATCGAAAATCATTCACACCTTCTATTCAAAAGCACTCAGGTTCCCACAAACAGCAGTGCAAAGTTTTTACATACTATAGGAAAACTTCTGAGAGGATTTCAGGTAGAGAAAAGAAGATGTAATGTTCTATTTCTACTTTTCTTTTTTGTCTCGAGGTTCTGAAACAGAACCTGCTGCCTGGGTCGGCTTCTTGTCTTTTATCTCAGACACCTCTCCACCTTCAGGTTCATTCAGACCTTCACTCGCTCTCCCAGTGTTGTGGTGTGAATTTACCATTAATATATCAGTATACAATGCTGATGTTTGTCTCCAGCAATAGTTTTAAAAGTGAATCAAACATAAATCACAAAATATGTTCACAGAAAATCCAAAGCTGCTGGAATTTAACCATTTTATCTTTTTCCTTGTAGAAAAAAGAATGGGATGAAAGTATATGTGTAGTGATTTGCCCCTCCCCTTTCACAGGTGGCATCCAGGCAACTGTCTACATTGCCTTTGCCAAGAACCAGCTTTGCCTCTGTGTTTTCATACTTTACTTAAAACTAGCTGTTTGACACTGTTTTCTGCTGAATTCTCACCCCCACAACCTTTTCTTATCCCCAAAGGTTTTTTTTCTTCCTTCCCTTTTTCTCACCTCCACAGCTCAGTGATGCTCGACCATGAAATTAACATCAGGTGGGCGGCCTGACAAAGTTAGGAAATGTTAATGAATTGGTTCTACATTTCAACTAAGGCAGAATGAAACTTTTAGTTAATTTAAAGTTTGCCTGGATTCTGTGTGACAAGAGAGTTCATCCAACATATGTGAGCTTTTGTTTTGGCTTTGTTCTGGCTGTGATCACAAATATCCAGCAAATATCTGCATAGAGTGAAAAACTGGATTCACAGCCAAAGTTCAAAGAAAGACGATGGAGTGAAGCAATTAAGGGAAACGGGTCCTAAGATGTTTTTAAAATATTTGTTCTATGTAGAAGTAAAAAAAACGTGAAAGATCATGTAGATTTTGACCATTAAAGTTAATGAACAGCTTATTAAATGACATTTGACAAAAAATTACAGCAATGGAGGTTGTGCCTCTGGATTTACTAGATAGTTCTGCACATTCTGAGTCATATTTTTTGGATGGCTGTGCTGAATCAAACGGAACTAATTTTTCTAATCATAACATGCATACACCAGAGATGGCTCAATCAATTTTGTGTTTTAGTTTGAATTGGATTTTCAGTACATGCTGCAGAAAGACACAGGGACTCAAAATGTGCTTCATATTGACCCACTGTTGAGTTTCCTCCAAGAAAAAGAAACTTAACCTGTAGAATGTCTTCACAGGTGATGTAGAATAAAGAGCTCCTCAAACATCAACATTTAAAAATGACTTCTGAGCTGATAGTGAAAGTAACATAAAATTAATCAAACATAAATCAGGTGGTCCATATATGTGAACTCCACCCTGACCCATTTCATCTGTGTAAAATAGTTCCACCTGCATGAAAACATGAAAATGAAAATGTCAGCCTTCTGTATTCACTCTAAAAACAAGGATCTGTTCTCTGTATAATAACTACAAAGTAGGACACTGCATGTGGTTTAAGGGTAAAAAAATAAAGGAGATTTCAACTCTGTATTTAGATTGTATGACTATAAATTACCTGCGCCACATTAAAAATATCTACACTTTCATCTCCTGTATGCAGGTTCCTGCATCTTAATGTTAATTTAATCCAATATTATTATGCTATGAAAGAGTTAAAAATTGGGAACGATTGTTTAAATTACTCTGAAGTTACAAAAGCAATCAGTTACCAGTTTTATAAGAACTTCCTGCTGCGAGACCAGTGCACTTAATCAAATCATATAATTACCAGGAGTGTTTTTAATGGAAATTTTGGGCAGAGTTCATTTAGAGTAAAGAGTCGTATCAGAATTAAAAGATGACAGATGAGTTTTTAAATTCCTTCATCAACAATCAAAGTGTTGTGAAGATGTAAATTATCATCAAACTTGACCCCAACTCGACCCGTGTGGTACAGAGTCCCGTTAGACCGGGTTCTGCGCAGCTCCCTGCCGCGTTTGACAAACTCACACCTACTCATACCACTTCCTAACAACACCATGATGGACGTGAAATTTTATCCTTTAACTGAAAATGTGAAAGTTTTGTTGTCAGAAAAAAAAAAACTGTGTGAACTACAATTTGAACTAAAACAAACTGAGGTGAGACAGTCAGTACACTAATTGGGTTTTATGTGCCTAATTGGCTTGACAGTTATCTTACAAAACTAAAAAAGAGATTATACATTGGAGAATTTATGACAGAAGGACCTTTTCATATTTTTATACCTATAGATTAAAATACACACATTGCTTCAGCTGCGATTGAATGATAGGCTCCTCCCACACAGCCATCTGCTGTTGTATCTGAACATAAATCAGTGAGTGGGGCTATTTAACTGTAAAAAACAAATATATGTTTACTGCTATTGTTTATAATAAGGCCTTTTTACCTAAATCCAACATACATGGAGTGTTTAGAAGGAACTTAAAATATTATACTGATGCACTAACAGATAAGTAATTTAGCTAAATTTGAGGTTTATTATTAAAACAGGAAGTGTTGCGGCTGAACGATACAGCCTGTCATACTTTTGAATTGAACAATAATCAAATCAAATAATCAGCAATTTATTTTGTTGTTTTTCCAAACAACTAAAAGTTTCTTCATAAACCAGACAGGTGCAGACAAAAAGATTAAATTCAGAATAATTTTTTCTTTTAGTCCCTGAAAATGTTGACATATTGATTATCTATTGTTAAAGGGTTTTTTGTTTTGAATAATCTAATTAGAGGAAATCTTGTTGGCATTTTCGGAAAGCAAATGCTTGTGAAACGTTAAGGAAGCATCTAAACAAACAAATGTGAACTGAATGCCAAAGAAATTAAAGGTTTTAACAAAAGCACCAAAACTTAATTGAAAAAAGTGTGTGTGTGTGCACTCACCTCTCTCCACTGTTTGGTTTCAACTCCCTGTGTGTAGAGTACACACACTGAAAAACACCAAACAGGAAAGAAAAAGATCAACTTTTTGTGGGAAAAAAGAGAAAATGAGACAAACAGAAACAAGATAGGGGGAAAAAACAGGCTATTTAACATCAGAGTTACTGAGAGACTCTAGAGTCAACGTGAAAAAACTCTTCTTGATTCTCCACGTACAACAAATTTTTGTCAGAACGTTCTTTAGGTATGAAAAAGACAAGCGTCTGACAGCAACAATATATTCATTAAGAATAAAGCAGCAGAGGTGAGGGATTTAAGGACACGATGTCGGTAACATACTCACTTGGATCGGATTTTGAGAATGTGTCTTTATCCAGCAGGTTCCTGCAAAATTAAGACAGAAGAAAAAACAATCTTACTAATACTGGTGAGAAACCTTTGATGAAATAATTCATTATTTCTGGAAATGCTTCTTTCTGCAGTTATTATTCCAAGTATTAATGGTAAGAAGCTGACAGTCGCATGTTCAAAAATATCCACAACCGACTCACATGACTGTTGCAAGTTGTTTGCAAGTTCGTTGCATGAACATAACAGCCCCTATGTGACTGATAGATTTATAAATACATGCTGTGTTTTTACTGTAAATCCAGATGTGCCACATGCACCGTTGAGTGTGACTTTGTTTTTTTTAGACGTGCCAGTGTGAAATGTCCTAAAACAATCGGTCAGATTCTGATAAATTCCCAGTGTATCTGTAAACTCTGTGAGTTCAAGGCTCCGATGTGCAGAGTGGGGCAGTGCAGGGTTGAGTATTTTGTCCTGGAACATTTAGGGTTAAAACCAGAGCAATGACTGATGTATGATGATAACTGAGTGTTTACCACAGTGTTGCATCACCTTGTTTTATTGATGCTCTGTGAACACTTGAGCTCTCAGTGGACACAGTATTTTGAAGATGTTTACACTGTGCTGGTCTGATGTCAGAGATGGAAGCTCAGCATAAACAAAATACCACTGAAGCTCCACATTTTGGGCAGAGTGTGCGTATGCTAACCCTGCTGACCACCACCTGAGCTGACCACAGTGACATTTGCAGGCATGTTTACATGCTGTTTAAAGTGCTTGAAGCTGAGCAGCTCATTAGCCACAGACTCTGTCGTACTTTGAGGCCAGTCTCACTTTATCCCTCAAGAAGCCACCAGACTGAACTCCCCATGTGCAGGAATAATTAAGTAAGATTAAGGTGTAATTTGCTTCTTAGCAGGTAGCAAGTGGGAGGCGGGGTGTGTGCACGACCATTACATAACTCTTCATCAAGGACAGACTTTCTTTTAGCTTTTTGTTTTCTTCTTTGTGGAATTTCAGGCGACGTCTTCAAAAAGAAAATCCCTTTAAATGATTTTTTTGTTGAAATATGCAAAATAAAAGTCCACAGCTGGAGGTTTAGGTGTGGCGAGAGGTCACAGAACTAAAGTATGACTAAGTCTACATGTAAAAAGAATTTCATACTTCTAAAAACAAAATATTGTAGTGTTTACACACTGGACAGGTCACCAGTCCATCACATTGAGACAGACACTCGAGGACTATGTGATGCGTTGCGTTCCTCAAGAAATCTGAAAGTAGCATTTATTCAGGTGCATGAAGCAAGAAACTAAAATGCAGAAAACACCTGCTGAAGAAATTCTGGTATTGCAGCTGATGATTAAGTTCTTTGTGTGCAGTGGAGAAAAAACACATTGCAAGTGTGATTGCATGTGAAAACCTGTAATGTGCAAACATGCTCATTTGTACCTTCACAGACTGCAAACTAATCTGACAAGTTGTGAACATAACCACAGAAGATTGTTGGGTTTGGGGTCTCGTACAATAGCGGCCTGATTGTAGCGTGTTTTTCTGTTTACTCCCCTCGTTTTCTCATCTCCCGCTCAGCATCAAAATAAATAAATAAATAAATGATTTATTTTTCTTTTTTATGGCAGTAAACCTTTAAATGTTTTCCTCGAACTAATTGTACATCTTTAATTTCAAGACAACTGATAGTATTTTTGATGTTTTAGCTCTGATTTTTTGGAGGATGGTCCGATTATAGGCTACGTTCAGCTCAGACATGCAGTGTGAATTTATTTTAAACTCATTTGTCTTCTTGCTAACTTCATTTCTGACCATGTTTCAAGTGTCAGTCCTTCCATTTGACTCGCCCGACCTTTCCAGAATGACTGCCAGGCAGTCCTGCGTACGCAGTATTATTACTCTTCTTGTTTTGGTGTGTTCACGGGGTCACCACGGTGACATGAGAGCCTTCACTCGAGGCGTCAAAGCCTGTGGGCTCCTCTGATTCCTGTTTCTTTCTCGTTTCCCCTGTCGCTACAACCCTTCATCTCGGCTCTTTCATCAGCCTCAGTTTGCTTTTGATCCCTCATCTGATCCAGGAGTTCCTCGTCCCTCCTTCACAACTTTTAAGATTATGCTATGTGGGTTGTTCGGAATAAAAAAGAAACAAATTAAGTCCTACATTTTTATTCTTTCATCTTATGCTGATAGTTCAGAAGGGGTGTTGTAGCTGTGATGCTCAGTGATTGACGAAGACTGAAGCAGAGCAGCAGGGTGCAAGGCAAAAGTTTTAATCCCAGCTTGATGTAAATTTAAAAGAGAGAGGGCTCATACAGCCAGAATAATTTTGCTGTATTATAAAGTTATAGTTCTTATGCTGCACTTGTATTAAACATTTATTTAAACTGTAAATATTATGTTGTTTTTGCACCAGCAGAAGTGAAGAAATGTATTTTAAAGCACATCAGATTTAATTGTTTGAAAAAGAAAAAAAGGAATCTGTCGGGTATGTTTTTACTTCTGATAAATGAATGTGGGATTTTTAGACCTAATTTATTCGACTCTTTGCAAATGTAAGTTTTACTGCATTGAACCATTTCCATACAGCAACCATAACACCCTCATTAGCACACAATGTGTGTGGCATTCATTCATGCTTTATTGTTGCTGTCTGAATGCACTGGAGACCTCAAATAATTTGTTCTGGCCATGAACACAGTAAAGAAGTTTATGAATGGCTGTATTTCAGTCCTAAACCAAAGGAATAATGAACCCAAATGAAAGTAATAATCAAACTTTGTAAGAAATAATGAAAATAAAATCCAGATCTTCAGCACTTAATCAATAAATGTTAAGGCATCTTAATCTTCATGCTGTGCAACTTTCAGCTGTTGTAAATGACTGTGGTGTCGTACGGCATGGTGTAAAATTTTAAGATGCCACGCTGTACGACGTCTCGCTACAGCAGATTTGCACCACGTCACGAGCAAACGTCACAAAAAAGCCAACAGGGATATCAGAGATGACAACAGGGAACGGGAAGCTAGCACTAGTAATCCTGTTACACTAAAAGGACAACAGACTCAAGCTGATGACCAAAGATTTCCTCTTGATTCTTTCACACTTGAAGATTTTGTCCCAACAGACAAATATGTCACAGTGTAAACTGACCCTTAAGTCTCAGTGAATAGACTGAAGTCTGGCACATATTATATTGTATTTTAACTCAATGTGTCATGAGTCTGATTATGTAGTGGTTTGATATGAGGACTGCAACTAATAAATATCAGCTCTCGAGTCAAAAAAGAGGCTTTAGAGAATGTTTAACTTATTTTTCAATAATGCAAGACCATTTAACATCACAGCACTTAAAGATATGTCACAACTTAACTGTAGGAACAACAAAGAACATCTGGTTTTGTCATAATCAGAGATGCTAATATAACATTGTTAGCTTTATCACTGTCAAGACAGAAATAAAAAGGAAGCTGAAAGCTAATCTCCTGCAATGTTCCTTTGTACGAGCTAGCTTTAGCATAACAGCAGAGCTAAAAGCTACAGGAAATTAGAAAATAGTCATTAAAAACTTTCCACGAGCCATTGCTTCAAAATATAATGACTTGTGACTGTGAGACGTTTATTGATTTTTGACATGTGCAACCGGTTTGACAGACAGCTAATGTACAGTAGAGTGCATTAAGTAGTTTCAAAGTGTGGACTCATCCTGATAAGAGCAATGTTCCTGCTTATCTGTATGTGTGATTCAAAACCTGCACCTTCCTAAAATGTGCTGATTATGTTGACGCTTGCTGTCTGTTTTTAGCTATAAGCAGAGCATGTACAGTATGATGTGATTAACACGTTTACATGGTTAAACTAAAAAAAAAACAAAGCGCAAGACTAAATCTTTTGATCATATAAAAACCATCTGATAATATTTAGATGCAAAAATACAAATCTTTGAACTGCATCAGTCAGTTAACTGAATTTTCACGAGATTAATCTTTTTGTGGCTTTTGGTTGTTGTCTAATAAAAGTTTATTGTAGATGTTCTACTACTCATGTATTTTTGAATAACACAACTGTAACAAATTCTTGGAATTAAAAATAATTAATGCAACTGAACTGGTCACAAAGAAAGACTCAATAAGTTCAGTTTGATTTTACCATCAATTACTGATTCTAAGTGGTTTATTCAGCAGTGGCAACTTATAGCAAACTGGAGATTATATCGGGACGATTAGGTTTTATTTTTGCCTTTTAATGAGAAGGATTCAGAGATGGCAGAAAAGGCTGCTGCTTCATTTATAGACCTGTTTCTACCTTTATACAGATAGCGTGGGAGTCCATCCGACCTTTCTTTTCTTCTTTTTTTCTTTACAGTTATCATATGTAGCTACTAGCTCAGAAATGAGACGCCATCAATTTTTTATGGTCTGTCATCACTTAGTAGAGGAGGCACAGTGTTTCTGTATCTCATAGAAATAGAGTTTCTATTTCTATAGAATTATCACACAGAGAAGGTAGGAATGAATGTGAGAAACGTTTTCTGAAGAATTTCACATCCACCTGTTAATGTTTGTGTCAAATAGGCTCTAACACTTGAATTTTTTTATGCAGTTTTGCAGCTCTAAGGAACTTTTGTGTTTCTGCAAATTTGAAAACACAGTATAAAACTGTTTTCTTGTCGGTTTCATTCTTGCTCGTTTTTCTTTTTTGTTTCGCAAGAGCTAAATTGTTTTTTTTTTTCATTCTACTACATTATGAAATAACATAATTGAAAATATGCAGTGTACCCAAATCACCGTGCAAGTCATTCCGTGGCTTCAAGCGTTTATCCCATGAGAATACCGTCTTTCATCCAAACCTGTTTCTCTGCCAAAATTTGAAAGGAAAATCAGGTTTTATCTCTGTGCCCTTATACATTTTTTATAATATAATTGTCATGAAGTGGTGCAAGTAAGGACTCAAAATCTGGACATCAATTCATGAGGCTTCATAAAAACTAAATCTTTAATAGCAATGCAAAAAGCTGACTGGGCAGAAACAAAGTGGTCACAGGGAACCAATGAAAGATTAAAAAATAGGTAAACATGGAATAAGAAAATTAGGAACTAAACAGTCAGATCTTGCAGTGAGCAAGAAAAACTGAGAGCTGTAAGTACTGCCGAAGGTGACGGTTAAAATGAAAGCCAGGTGAGCTGATGGCCAACAGGTGTTTGAAGCTGAGTGACTGGGAAGCTGAGGTAGACTATGAACCAAGGCACAAGGAGAAAATTAAAAAATAAACCAATCATTATAAAGCAACAAAGAATTAGAAGAAACAGCAATTTAAACCTAAATTTAAAAAAATAAATAAAAAATGGACAAAATATCACACAAACAACACCAACGCTATGACAGATATTACAGTTGAGCTCGGTTGATTTCTAACATGCCACTCTTCTTTTCTGCCTGCATTGTGGCGGGGGGGGGTGTTACCTGCAACATTAATGAGCAGCATGACTGCATTTTGCATGCGTCACATAAGCAGACAAAATTTGCTGAGTTGAGCAGAGCGTTCACATGTGTGGCGGAAGAGAAAAGGAGAAGCAGGTGAAGTGAAGATAAAATGATACCACTTCAGTCTGTGGTGTTATTTCTTGCCCCATCAAGTCATCATCCTTCACTCATACTTGAGTGGTTTGAGGTCAGGTATAAAGAGGCTGGCATGAAAATCAGCTCCTGTCTGTGACCATGATTCTAAAAAGCGTTGACTACTTCACTCTGCATTGGGAATTAGCTGTGGAAAGGATTAGGTATTGTGTAAGGCAGAAAGCAGAAGACTGACAAACGGGTAAATGCACTATCTGTAGATATGTAGGTCTATCTAAATGGGCTTTTACATAGAAGACAGAGCTCTGGCCAAACCAGAACTTCTTATTTCATTGGTAAATGTATTTTAATGGTCACCCGTGAATTACAAGTTATGGGTTGTATTTAAAAGAAGCGAGATGGTGGAGAACACCATCTTTCTCGCCATGGGAAAAAACAGTGGCGCAAAATCAGAATAGCCAACATAAAGAGATGTACTGTATGTTATACATTATTTAAAGACACTAAAACAGGAAGCAGCACAGAGGATTGAAAAAAAATCCACATTGACTAAAATATTAGTAGGAGCTTATGGGTAAATTCAGAACTAGGTCTGCTGAAACAAAACCTCATAAAAGCATTCCTTTCATCACCATGTCAAAAGCAGCCCCTGCAGCATATGCCTTCCCTACACACCAGCCCCATGACAACAATGGTGCTGCCCTAAATCTGGAAGTAAAACCTCACCCAAAATTTCCTCTGACAAGGTGCTCATCTACAATGATACAGAAGCATATAAAGCAAGGTATTGCACGGGTGAATGCAGCTCTAAAATGAGCCCAGAGGAATTCAATGGATTTTTAATAACAATGAAAAGTGAGGAAATGTTGAGGCTTTGGTCTTGAGGAGAAAAGTGCATCTCGGCTGGCAAACTCTGGTAATTACTGTGAAATACAGTGCTCTCATTCCAAATGAGGTCTTCTTCTCTCCCTCAAGCAAAGGATATCTGTAGCTTTCACTGCAGTTTGCAGAGTAAAGCATGTAAATAAACACACAAAAGCAATAAAACGTTGAAAAAAATTACAAAAGTTCAACTGCATTACACTTTAAGAGCCTTTTCAAAGAGACTACGTAGTCTTAAATGTCCCAGAAAAAAAGAAATTTCAATTATTAGGACATAATAAATAATAATAAAAGGATCTGGTCTTTGCTAGATTCAATATTTTTCAAATCAAACTTTGAGTGTACAGAAACACTCAACAGGTTTTACTGTGTCATTACTTACTGAACAAAAATGAAGTTAAAATGTAAAGATTGTGTGTGAATAATTAAGTCTACTACATAACTTAAAGAGGCCCTTCCATTAAAATACAATTTTTCTGAAGTTTCCGTTGAATATTTTAGTTCCACAGGTGTTCTTACCTTCATAGTGGGTGTGAAAACAGGTCAACAACTTCTCTTTCAGTTTTTATCTCTCAAACTACGCAGGTGGCGATAACACCCGAGTTCAAACGGCCAGTACTTGTTTTGTCACAACCCCTTTGCTCGTTAGTATTTATCAGCTCCCGCAGTTGAAACCACATCTAGCATGCTGCTGGCTAAAAGCTGTTAGCTTAAACACTAGTCAACCTGAAGCTACTCGGTGCGCTGTTGCCATGCGCAGCGGGGAAGGAAACAGGAAGCCGTGCTCTCACAGGCTTCTTTATTGGCTAATCTGAGTCCAGCAAACTCGCATAATGAATATTAATGAGTTGTAGCCAAAGCCAGGCGAATTTTGAGGCAGATAGATTGAAAGGTTTCCTAACATTTTTTAGACATAAAATGTTTCATATTATAGGTTAATACTTCAGAAATAACCACAAAGTCATGAAATATGTGTGAAATGGCCTCTTTAACAGTTTGCAGATACCCCCTTTTCGAGTAATAACTTAAAGTAGTTCTTTTCTTTTAGACTTTATCAGTTTCTCTCATCATTGTGGAGAAAATTTATCCCAGTCCTTATAACAGCATTACTTCAGGTTAGTGAGGTTTGTGAGAATTTGTTTATCCAAAGTTCATGTAAGGTGTTTCCAGATCATTTCAGTCAGGTTGAGATCTGGACTTTCACTGGATATTATTCAGCTGTGTTTTCAGAGCCAGTCTGCACACCTGAGGCTGATAGTCCTGCTCCCTAAATCCAAATCCATCAGTGTTTGTCTGTATCACCTTCCTGCCAATTCAGACCTCAGTAGGTTGAGGCAGAAGGCCACCCATCACCTTAGGAACTGGAACTCCAATCTGGGGTGATGTTAGACCTGACACAACAGTGTTCTTCTTGGAAATTTGAAAAGCAGGAAGATTTGCTAATTGTTAACTCGGTATCCAAGCTAACCACCATTAGCAAGCTGCTAATGTGTTATTCTGCATCCAGTGCCATCAAACACAGTAGCAACATGTTCATGAGACAAAGACACCTCCTCCATGTAGAATGTTTACACCCCTCATCATGTACGTTTCTGAGACCTACTATGCCACATCCCTCCTCTTCTTCCTCCTCAGCTCCCTCCTCTTGGTGTTTGTCTCAGCAGACCAGTTCAGGAGACAAAAAAAGAGTTGCACCAGTTAAAAGATTGAGTAAAAAGTGTGCTGATTCTTTCCTGGTTTCTGTAAACAAGAAACCTTCATCTGATTTTAAGTATACCTGAGCTGTGACCATGACACCTTGTGTGATAAAGATGCTGGTCTTGATCTTCCCTCAGGTCGAAGAGGAAGTCGCTACTGGACCGACTGCTGATTGCAGATCAGGCCCATGTGGAAGTTGATGCATCTGTCATCTACCTGCTGCATCTGGATAGAGATTTTCCACTGCTGCTGCTTGAGAAGAAGCTGATGAGAGGAATGTTGACACCTCCATCATCCACTAGATTACTGACCACCTAACAGACAGGTCACAGTTTGTCTGTCTGGGCGAGCCGCTGTCAGACATGAGGGTTAGCAGTGTAGCAGTACGCCACAGGGGACGGTACTTTCTCCTTTACTGTTCACTTTTATGCCACCGATTTCCAAAACAACTCTGGGTCATGTCACTTCCAGAAATTTTCTGATGACTCAGCTGTTGCTGTTGGTTAGTGAAGGACAGGATGGGGCGCACAGGACGTTGGTGTAAAACTTAGTGGAAAGGCAGGACAGAACCACCTAAAGTTGAACATCTCTAAGAGCAGAGAGATAGTATCTGACTTCAGGAAGAGGAAAACTGCTTCACTACAACTGAGGATTTGAGGAGAGGTTATCATAAAAGTAGATAACTAAAAGTATCAGGTTGTTTCCATGAAGAAGAGACTGGACTGAAGAGGAGAGGTGGATGAGTAGACGCTATTTTCTGAAGAAGCTTCCTTTAGTGTTTGAAGCAGTATGTTGGATCTCTTGTATCAGTCTGTTGTAGCTGGTGCACTTTGCTATGCTTTGTTAAGGAAGTTGCACTGTGACACCAACAGATGTAATAATCTTAGAACGAAGACTGTCTCTATTATTCGAGATGGGACACATTTGAAATGGTGGTGGATAAAAGGATGCTAAAACACAGTTGTTTATTGTAGATAATCCAAAACATCTCTCTGCCACACACTTGATAAACAGCGTTGCACCTTTTCTGACAGGCTGCTTCTGTTATAGCAGCTGGTTAAGGAAATCTTTGTTACACACTGTATAATAAAACCTGCCACCTCAAGCTGCATTAAATGTTTAGCTCTAATTTGTGCTATTTTTGCACGGTTCAAATTATTCTTATTTTTCTTCTTTTTTTCTTTCTGCATGTTCCAAATCATAATACTAAGTTCTTTGTTTTGCCCTTGCTGTTGTTTTCTGTTTTTGCATCCAGTCTGCGCTTGTCTCTGACATCTAACAGCACATACTGGTCCATACGCTTGTCCACATCCTCAAACTGAAAGAAGGTGCTCTGTCATTTCCCATGACTGTATTTCAAGATGTTTCTACTCTAATTTAAAATAATTCCAACATGTTACCTAATTTGCAATTGATGCAGCATAAATTTCAAAGTGACTGGCGATACTAAAGAGGTTTCAAACTAACTTCCTGAAACACATTTTTCTTTGCTAAGGACATGATATGAAATGAAAAAGAGGACACAAGGGAGGCAGGATTTTTTTGTAAGCATGGCTCTGTGCACAAGGGAATTAGTGAAAACAAGAGGCTATATGAATGTAACAGGAACTAAAATGTAAGCACAATATAGAAGAGGAAGAAAATGTGTCAGGGAGTGAGAGCGAAAGAGAGTGTCGGAAGGAAGGAAAGGCTCCTCAGAGATTGTGTCAGAAATAGATCGAGTATAACGGAGTTCCTCTCGCACAGGGAGAAGAAACAACCTCCTGTTATACAGACGCATAAATATTGCCGACTTTATTTAAAGAAAACTAACACAATCCACAATAATTAGACAGCCCCCTTTCTTCTAACCTGCAGGAGCTTCCTCATCTTTCCATCTCTAACCGCTCTGAGTGCAGGCTGAGAGAAGGATGATAAATATCTGGGGATCTGTGGCTCTCTTTGAAGACTGGAATATTGAGCTGCTGAGATTCTTGACTTGGAACAGAGCACAAGTCAGCATAAATAGGCTGCCACAGGCTAATGAGTAAAACTTTGGCAGGTTATAGATGTGCTGCTCAACTCTTTAATGATATTGTGGCAAACCCTATTCACATTCTTATTCCTTATTCCAGTCTATACAACATTATCCCATATATCTGTAATACTTTATGGACTGAATGTATTGCTTCTGAGCCACTGATAAATCTGATTGCAAACCAGATCCTGTTTCTGTTGCACACATTATGCTTTTAGCACTATATTCCCGGGAAATTTTCAGCCTGTGAAACGAGTGGATACTGAATACAAACATGTCCGACTGAGTTGCAACACATCCTGTAGGAAAAGAAGGTTTTGTGTTATAAAGGAAACTGAAATGGATATTTTCCTTGAGTGGATACTTTTACCAAGAAATGCAAATGGGTTCCCAATTTAATACAATTATTTAAACTGCAAAACCATTCTTCCAGAATCACCAAACTTAGAAACTTTAAAATCTCTCTGAGTGTTTCACCATTTACTCAAATTTCTTTATTCATTCTTTCAGTATTGCAGAATTGTAAAATAATTAAAATTGACCACATAAAGCGATTTATTGTGCAATTATCATGTGACGAAAAACATCAAATATTTGCCCAAAACAACTATTTCATTAACATTACAGAGGGTTTGTTATTCTATTGCCATAATGAGGATAATTTGAGTAATTTTTTCTTCTTTTTTTTTCTTCACATCTATCCAAATAGTTTTCTCCATAAACTTTATCGCCCAAATATTTGCGATAATCGCTGTGTGACTTTCTTGACTTCACAAAAAAATGTACATGGTTAATTTTAGTCTGAGTATTATTTACACAGTTGGTTTAGTATCAAACAGGTATTAATTTGAAGAAGTAACATTGCTTCAGCTTTGCTGGTAAAGAATGATGTCAAATAATGAACAACATCAAACGATACAAAGTGTTTTTCAGCTTAATGTTCATAAGCTTTACAGTCATTGGCAAACTGTCCATTAACATGGTTAAAACTGATGGTAGGGGCCAATATTGATCCATCTTCTGGCATTTATTTTCATCTAAAGCTGATAAGATATATTTATATTCGTGCAACTATCCATCCATCATTTCATTTTCTTTACCTGCATGGCCCTGTTCACCTGGGGTCATCAGGTTAGAGGCAGGGTTACAACCTGAATAGG
>SSNP01000003.1:582983-631030 GCA_006937955.1 Pachypanchax playfairii
GTGTTGCCCAGCGTCAGCCCCAAAACATCACTGCTCTAGAGGAGATCTGCATGGAGGAATGGGCCAAAATACCAGCAACAGTGTGTGAAAACCTTGTGAAGACTTACAGAAAACGTTTGACCTCTGTCATTGCCAACAAAGGCTATATAACAAAGTATTGAGATTAACTTTTGTTATTGACCAAATACTTATTTTCCACCATAATTTGCAAATAAATTCTTTAAAAATCAGACAATGTGATTTTCTGGATTTCTTTTCCTCATTTTGTCTCTCATAGTTGAGGTATACCTATGATGAAAATTACAGGCCTCTCTGATCTTTTTAAGTGGGAGAACTTACACAATTGGTGGCTGACTAAATACTTCTTTGCCCCACTGTACATAAACTCACTCTTTCAATTAACCAAACATGCTTGTTCCCTGGAGACAACACACAACTACAAGTGCACATTTCAAGAAAGAAATACTGCTGTTAGATTTTGAACATGTAACCATCTTCAAGATAGGCAACAGTGCCAACCAACTGCATCACCACACAGCCCTATTTTTACATATATAATATAGACAAATATGATATTTGCATTTATATTTTACACGACTGTGTGTCATGTAATCACAAAGGTTTTGAGTTGCTGGTTTTTAAAATTGAAAGTTTCTTTGGGAGATAAAACTTAAGCAAAATTATATCCTTTAAACTCTGATGGAATTAAAAAAAAAGTACTTTCCTATCATCACTTTCTTCCCCCTCTTTAAAAGCAGACTCATCAAGCTCAGTCGTTTTTTTGTTATAAACTCATTTGCAAGTGAAATTTCTCACAAATAAGTGACAGATTTTGAAAACATGTCAAAGCTATTGTGCGCTTACAGACTTCCACAGTTGTTCTATTTTCAACAAATCTCTGGTTTGAAAACATTTTAGGAAAATATGTCAAGAATGAGTTTTATATCCAGCAATGATGATGATGTGAGAAGCACAAACAAGGTGACTGTTTTCTCCAAGGACAGTACATATAAATGCCATCTTGACAAATCTTAAATGTAAAAGCTCTGCCAGGGAGAGAACCAGCTGTTGAGATGGTAAACAAGGAGTTAGTGGGGAAAATAAAATAAAACAAGCCCGGGGGGGGGGCAGCTTTGAAATCAGAACATGAAAAAAGAATGTGATGAACAAATGGAGATAATGGCTAATATGAGACATATAGAACAATGCAGAGCTGAAAGAATGGGAGTGATCTGTTTATAAGCATACAGAGCAAAGTTTTATTAAAGCTAAATGAGATATCAAAACACCTTTTACTGCCCCTTCATCTTTTTCTCTCAAATAATTACTGTCTGGTCATTTGTCTCTATTATTACTTTGCTGTCTTCTCCTCTCCCTGACTACAAATTCAGTGCACCCTAAACCTGCCTTTATTGTGAAGGGTATAATTAGAAAATTGAGTATACAAATACAAATTAGTTTTCCTAGTCCACCTGACACTGATAACAAAGTCCTGAGAAGAAGAAACTCATAAAAAAAATCATCTTTATGGTCTCGTAGAGTCTCAATCACCCGAGTCCAAATTGTTGTGCTGGCATTGTTTCAGCGTCAGATCGATGGCAGAACAGGGCAGGATCGTTTTTCCCACCAGCTGTTGAATTATTCAAACCAAGACCTCCTCTGGGGAGACTCCCGCCCTGCCAGCTAGATCAGAACGAGGAACCTGCAGCCTGCCAGGGAAGATCGGGATCATCAGAAAATTCCTAACAAGCAGCTGCATACGGTGTAAGGTTAGGACCCCGACAAAATGAGATTCATTGAATATTTCAGGTTTGTCACTTTTTTTCTTTTTCACTCTTTGGGGTGCACACTTGTTAAAGTTATCTCCAAATTTTTAAAACTGTCAAGTAAAAGGAATAATTTCTCACTGAGCAGGTATAAGTCTGGGTTTTGTATTCTAAAGGGGAAACAGCTTCTAAGGCACATTACCAATTAGAGAGTGTCAAAGATTTCTAGCTTTCTGCCTTCACAACTATAATCCTTAAGTAAAAAGCAAAACGAAAATTAGCTCAGACTTTAAAACTAACACCCTGGGAGGAATTTAAAAATCAAAAAGTTGGGAAACAGCATCCAAAGTAGATCATTTTAAAATGTATAGTGAATTGGGTCACTGTTAAAGGAGAATTTTAATGTCAGCTTTCCACCTCTGCTTTGCCTCTGGGACGTTTTCTTTTAGCTAATGAGCTCCTGTAGATTTAACAATAACTGTAGATCATCCTCTGGCACAAATAACAGCATTCATGGACTGAATAGTGAGACTGGGAGACGACAGGAATGTTTGTGAATCTGCGAGGCTATTCTGCTCAGACGTACTTTAATCTAAATGCAAATGTTTACAAGCCAACGTGCAAATGTTTAGAAGGTGTAATTTACCAAATTTACAGTCACAGTTTTTTTTTTTTGCTCATTTGTATTCACAAGTACAGCTGAGGCTGGCGTAAATGTTCCAGTTTTGTTTATTATTTATCAGACAATAAAGAAGTGAAAAAACAGAAATAGATGCTGATTTGTCAGACTGATTATTTTTTGGGGATTCTGTCTCACTGAATGTAACGTGGGGTAATCATGCAAACATGTTTACATGTATGAGCAGCTGACTGAGCAGTCCAAATCCCAGACTGATGCCTGCAGAGGAACCCCAGATTAAGAGGATTGCTGATAAACAGCAGGTGTAAAACTAGAACATTTCAGCAAAAATTTGAAAAGATTTCTAATGCAGCTTCAGCCTGAAATTATAACACACATCAGCATTATTCTGCAAAACCCAACAGTAATATGGAATCTAAATGTAAAAATCTAATGAAGAGAAAAGAGAACTAAGATCAAAAGAAATGTTAAAGCTACAGCCAGTGGCTCATTAAAATCACCATGGTAACGGCACACTTCTCTTTCTTACCACTTGCTTTATAATAAGACAGACAGCCAGAACATCAGGGTGGAAATGAAGCCTTGAATATACACTCGCTGAGAGACAACTTTAAGTTATACCTGTAAAAAATCCTGATCCATAAGGAGCAGAAGCCTCTGATTGCATCGTGCATGCCCATTTTTATGATTCTGTAATGTTTACAGTATGAGATTTTAGTTAAATTGTTAAAAAGACCTTAAACTTCCAATTTCAAAGAGGTCATTTTGAGCTCAGATATAATGGACGTCAATGGCAGATGCACTTAACACTCAGAATGGATTTGAGAGAAAACCATAAATCCGGTGACTGCGGGAGAAACACTGGGAGAATGAAGACAAAAAAGTCATTGTTATGCTGTATAAATTCTATGAGAAGTGTTAAATTTAAGGGAATGATGGATGTTTATTTACAGTGTATATCTTTATAAAGTCTTTATAAACATTTTTTTTGTAAAATTTCTAAAAGTTAAACAAGTGAAATTTGCAATTTTGTAAAAAATAAAATAAAATAAAAGACATGAACGTGGCTCACTGATCATTATACCCACAGGGTCTGTAGTTTAATTACTCTATTGTGGAGTTGGATTCTCTTTTCCTGCTGAAACATCTACCAGTTCTTGGAAGACTTTACACAAGTTTTAGAGAGTTTCTGTAATTTGTGTCCATTTGTCCATTTGGAGTATTTGGAAGGTCAGACGCTGTTGTTGGATAAGAAGGTAACTGCTTGTAATCTCATGAATCCATGCAAATCATGACTGAACTGGAAGAAATGTGGGTGAATAAGGGTGAGTGTAAGGGTCAGTGTTAATGCACAGATGCCTGTAACAAGAAACAGGAAGTTTAAGGACAGAGTGCAGAGTGTAACATTAACGAATGAACTGAAGGAGCTTCAAATGTTGACAAAGGCAAAGCAGGAACGTTGAGAGTTCAGTATTATTAGTTTCAATGTGACATGGCTGCAGGAAAAAAAATGCCTAGACTTGCCCTTTAGGCTTTCAGAGAGACAAAGGCAGCGCACAGAGGGGCGAGAGCAAAGCAGAGGGGATTTCACTGCTTGTTAACAACCAGTTGTTTAATCCAGGGAACGTTACTTCGAAGGAGAGGATCTGCGTTTCAAACAAAATTATCAATCTACTGTCAAAATAGAGTTTGGGGGATTTTAGTTGTTGTTTATATGTTTGCTGTATAATTATGCTGCACCACCTGAATATGTTCATCCTTCGCTTGCCTGTCCGTGTGTTATTATTTTACCTGTTCTTACAGTCCAAATGTTAGAGATGTGTAAAGTTCCTCTGTCCTTTCTCCATAAGAGCTGTGTGGTCCAGGATGGACAAGATGACAGGCAGCACAAAGACGGAGGATAAGACTCATGGAAACCTGGATTAAAGCTTATTTTTCAGCAAGTTAATGCTCAGCAGTTTCTTCCACTGTTGCTTTCACACAGGACTAACATCCTTTAGAGACTCACATTTTCCCTGTACGCATCCTCATCCTGCACCTCAGCTACTGACCGTAACACACCCTCCAAGCCATACGTTATGGAGGAATATACGATAAAGTGGAAGTCTTATATTAATCATGGTGGAAGAAGTGGAGTTAGTCAAGATAGACAGATACAGTTTGCAGCAGAATGTTGCTTATCTTCTGTATATCTGTGATGGTGAATGTAACTTTCCTGGTGGCCATCTGTTGAGGCAGAAGCATCAGCGTTACCGTGAATCAAAGAAACTAAACAAACCCATAAAGAAGTCTGGCTTCCTACTGCTGTGAAGACACTGAAGATAATTTTGAAAAGATGAATGTTGTACAAGCTGTTAAGTATCTTTACAGAACACAACAGGTGCCAGGGGAGGAAAATAAAGAGACATCACAAGAATCTGTTCCCTCAGTTACAGAAATCGTGAGCACGGATTAGCTAAAAGACGTTATTCTGTTTGAGCGCAAGCAAGAAATCATTGTTTGAGTTCAAGAAGGTCAAAATGTTGTGCAGATTCTCACTTTCAGGATCAATATCTTCAAAATACACCATGAAACCTCTGTAACAAAGATCACTTTCACTCAGTAAAAGAAAAATACACAACAACTTGCAGCCCAATTTTTATTTATACATGACAGACTCTGCGCTGGACAAATATTTCTAATTTAAGTAAATTAGCAGGATATATATAAATGTTAGATTTATAAATGGATTCTAAGACTTGTCTTTTATTTTGACTCATGGCACCTGGCAGGCTCTGTGCATAATGAACGATAGCACACACTTACTGCAGACTCATACTGATTAAACAGCAGTGTATTGTCAGTATGAAGCTTTTTCAGCTTCACTGCAATAAGTACCAATAAAAGAGATCATTCTGCCCAGTGCAATAACCTTTCACAATAACTCTGCAACAGGACAGAGGACATTTTTCATGATGAAATGCATGATCTATTTCTTCCTTTGAGATCATCTTCTTATTTTTTCTTTTGGTAAATGATCCATGTATGCAGAAATAATTACTTTTCTAGTTTAGTCATAATAAAATGTTATTAAATGAAATTGAAACTGCAATGACAGATACAAATATTTTTAAAATGAGAGTTTGAGAGATCTTCTATAGAAATGTTACAACACAGCAGACCTGATGGAAAATGATTCACATCATCTGTAGACAGATTTATCTTGTTCTAAGATATAAAAAACAAATAAACTTCCCCACATGATTCTACATGAATGAAGGTCAATCTTATTTCTGCAGTGTTAAGGTATAAGATCAACAGCTCAGTAATAAAATGAACGTCAGTTAAAGGTGCAATATGTAAGAATTTTACGGTTAAATACTCACACAACAGTTTAATGTCCCACCGATGTTGAAAATAAAGTCACACTGTAACAGATCTCGATTTCAGTCAGCTGTGTGGTCGCTAGTTTGTGTAACTCTAAAAAACGCTGGTCTGGGACCGAATCATTGTGTAAAATAACTATTCTGCGTCTATACTTCCTGGTTCCATAATGAATCACATGTGAGCCTGCAAGGTTGCCAAGTCTTCAACACAAGCAGCTGCAATTTGACAATGACCGTGAGGTAACTTGTAGTAAATCTAAGAAACCACAGCCTCCTTCCCTGTAAATACAACAACTGAGCAGCTGAGCTGCACCCCTAGTACAGGTGTAGTTCACGTGATGGAATGTTCAAACGCACTTAGGAAAACCGGAATTGGACAGGTGCACAACGCCTGGGCACTACTCGAAAAACGACAAACAGCAGTTGAACTTCTCATCTGAGGCAAAATCCTCTTCACAACTTTTAAAGGCCATGTTGTTTCTAAGTAGCAGGGGAAGCATATGTAAGAGAAATGTGCCAAAAACTGAGCCCTGAGGTTTCCCACAATTAAGAAAACAAGCTGTTGAAGAAACTTCCTTAACTGATCAGCATATTAGTCAAAGGTTTCATAACATTGTGATAATGAACCACAACAAAAAGGTAAATTAAAATTTGGGTGAATAGAGCTGTTCTGTTCAGTTTTAACCAATGAAGTGGATCAAGTGCATCGTTGCTATATGATTCAAAAGATTATATAACAAAAGTTAAATTTCACAGTAAAACAAGTTAGCTTTGTAGAAAACATGTTGTAATATCATTATGTCAATGCAGTACCGATAACAGCTGTCTGTTTAAGTTCAAAAATGATCAACAACGACATATAAATGATCAAAGACGCATTCAGGTTCCTTCGAAGGAATTCAAATAAACAAGACTCGCTTACGCAAACACTTTTTCCTTTTTCATTCATCACATTGTTTCCCCTCAGGGCAGATAACTCCATAAACCAAACCAGCCATTTCACCCACACACTCTCACTTTAACACATCTTCAGCACCGCTGTACCACATATGACCATCTACTGCACTGAGGGGAAACACAGCCAGAGCTGAAATAACTCTGTGGGTTGAGAACAGACATTCATGTCTCCTCTGAGGAGTAAAAACAATCATGTATCATTCACTACAAGAAGCTCACAGAGACACCACTGGTCAAATCAGAATTATGATCGATGATGACAGACTTGTCAGTCAAAGCACTTAATAAAAATATCACACTAGCATTTACATTTTTGGAAAATTTTGGGGGAAATTAGTTTTCATCCTAATTTATCTGCATCTTTATTCTGTTTCAAGAAAGAATGGGACAAAAAAGTATTTAATTTTCCCTTTTTATTTAAACTAATACTTTACCTAAAGGCCTTCAGATAAAAATGCTTTTAACATAATACATTATAAATGATGTAGCTAAACTGATGAGAAGGAGCTCAGGGACTTTCTGCTCAAATACTAAGACTGAAACCTGACGCCAAACGCCAGCAGCAAGCAAAGAGCTTTAGCTGAACTCATCATACATACTGTACATTTTAGATACATTATTAGAAACCAACAACAAGAAATATTTAATCATCTGTGTTCGAGACCATCACTCGCACACGGATCCAAACAAATCAGCTCATTCTAGGGAATTAAAATGCATCACTTCTAGTGATTTGGTCCAATTAAGAATGACAAAACTCCATTTGTTTGATTGCACAGCAGTGGAGATTCTCTACATCTGTGACTCACCTTCCTCCAAAGTTTCAACGGAGAGCCATTAAAGCTTCCATTACTCTATCACATGCTTCAACACCGCATGCTTCCATCACAACACAATAGATGCAATTCACACAGGTGAACACCTCTTCGTGCACCTGTCTTTTTCTATCAGGAATCTTGGATGCAGACGGGAGGGCATATTCTATTTTTCACGTGTTATCTTTAAAATTCACTTTTTGACAGGTGTTTATGATTTTTGAAACTTTGTGCTGCTTCTGCTGGGAGGATTTCACACATATCAAACATTGTCAAAGAAAGGATTTATTGTGTAGCAATGCTCATGGCCCAGCAAGTCTCAGTTTTAGTAGGTTTGATCTGTTTTTATGCAGCTTTATTATTATTTACAAATGGAAGCACATTTTAGACCTTCTCTTCTCTTCTGCAAGTCAGGAAATGTGTGGGTCCACTCACTCATAGTACTGAACGAATGGCAAAATGAAAGTCTTCCTGTCCACAATGACAACAAGATTGATATTTAATAAGGTTGATGATGTCTGTCGGTATGACACAAACCTCTCAGCTTTTGAAGAAAAGGAAAAAAAAAAAATCAGATTTCTGATGCACCATCTCAAATTATCCTGAAGCTCTATTCAATAAAAACTTCAAACACTCGATGGGAGAGTGTTGTTTATGTTGACAGCCATTGTTTGAGGGCCTGCAGACGTGTCCTGTTTGATTTGTAATTAAACACAACTGAGAATTCAAATAAAGCCAATTACACAGCAAAATGGGAAGACTCAAGAGATACCAAAGACAAATAAGATAACAGACCCTCGGTCAAGATTAACTAATAAAAATGCTAATCAGGGATTGGAAACAAACAAGGAGTACCTGGTCAAATGTTAATAAAGGCTTCTTCAATTAGAGAGACTATAAAGTGCCATGATAAATAAGAGCTCTTTCTTATTGGGTGTGTAAATGTGTGTGGTTTGGTTGTGTTTACTGCCTTGGGTAAAAACAGATTACAGGTTTGCTATTGAAACATAATATCAGTTCTTACTAAAAATTATTCTTCAGTGATTTAAAACCTTCTAGAGTTTATGTACTTTTGTATTTTTAACACATTTACCATTTATAATCTGTATCATTCTATTTGTATTTTACATTTTGTTTGACAAGGAGCCAATTAACTAACAATTAACTATTTATTTTGGTATCTACCTGGATACACTGTATTGCAAAACATGTTGGAACACCCTTCCAGATCTCTGAAATAAAGTGTTCCAATCACTTCTAAAAGAAAAGGTGAATAAAATAATCATCTCAAACGACTGATCATTTGCGAAAGAAGTTCCAGTCAGTTCCAGTGTGGCAACATGACTAGTGCAATAAGTTGATTCATGATATTTCCTCACTACTAAATAGTAAATAATCAAGTGAAGCATTTCAGAATAAAATCACAGAAAGAGGTGTGGATGGATGGATGGATGGATGGATGGATGGATGGATGGATGGATGGATGGATGGATGGATGGATGGATGGATAGATAGATAGATAGATAGATAGATAGATAGATAGATAGATAGATAGATAGATAGATAGATAGATAGATAGATAGATAGATAGATAGATAGATAGATAGATAGATAGATAGATAGATAGATAGATAGATAGATGTCACCACTCTTCTAACACCGGTCAGATTCTTTGAGGTCTCTTGGACAGATGGTGTTTAGGTGATCCTCCAGTCCTTCACAGATGAATCTGACTTTCTCTTCCCATGACTTCTCAGTGCTCTGCCAGATACCCAGCATGCCCTGTCATCCAGCGAGCACAGATCAAAGCCTCATCTCAGCCTCTCAGTTGCTAAAGCCAACATGACAGTGAACCATCATTAACACTTGCAAAGCGTGTTACCCTTCTTCTTCTGGAATTGACATCACTTATGTTCAGTGGCTGCCGTCCACAGTTTCAGCCGCCCTTGTTTGCATTCACGGCGATTCTCTCACTCAGGCGTAAGAGCTGCAAGATATGAGGCTGATACGAGTGTGCAGCATGGAAGAATGTGATGGCTCCAGGAATTAAACTTGTAACTCTCAGCTGACAGAGCTGATTACAGACACTGCTGTGTAACGACCCTGACACACCAAACAGTGATTCTGTCAAAGCTGGAGGGGATTATTGGAAATAGAGTGAAGGGTGATGGATGTAAATCAGTACCTTTATAACATGTTTCTAATTAAAGTGTATATGGGGGGGGGGGGTGTTTTTAGGCCAAATACCATCACATTTAATGTGTTATTAACATAAAACATTCACGTAAAGAAGGCATTGTTTCTAAATTGCGGAAGCAATCTTGTAACGTGTGTGTGTTTTATCTTTGCAACACACTCCACTTTATTGATTCAGTGGAAGCATTAGTCACAGCCTGTCCATTAGAGAACAGAGAGCCGTTGAAAAAGAAATTTAAAAGCCAAAGACAGAAATAAAGAATTCGCTGAACTGTGCAAGATAGTAAATGGAGCTCAGGAATAATTTTTGACTGTTTCTAACGTTGTGTAGTCGATGAGCGCGAGCAGGGAAAATATTCGATTGGTTCTATCGGGTCAAGAGAAAAGTGCTCCGTGTCATTCAAATGTCCCCTTTTGTCTGCAAACAACTTCACACAAGTAACAGAACACAAAATGCTTGCAGCAGATCAATGTACTCTGGTAGACAGATATGAAAGAGCCTAAACAACAAGAAGAACAACAAGTCGGATGTCTTTTTAAAATGCATGGAGTCGAAGCTTCAAACGGCGTTTTTAATTTGACTCCCAAATGAACTAAACGGCTGCTGAGGAAGACTGAGCATAGACTTCAACCTCCGATCCCTCCATATTGTGACCATGAAAACACCTTTAACAACTGGACTGACATTGATTCATTATTAGTTCAATAGTTCTTCAGTAAGGGTGGTTTTCTTCTGTATTGAGCTCCAGAACCTTTGAAGGAACATCAAATATCTTACACACATCTGATTCCACAGTGTCTTGACTATCTTTTGGTTTATAACTATTTGTTCTTACAGTTATAAAAAATACAAAGGTTCTCTATGTTTTTTCTTCACTGGATCAAAGAAACGATTTAGATCATCTTTGATCCAGATCAGTTTTTGGTTCAGATCAGTCTTTGGTGTCATGTAGAACGTGACTCATCCTGTATTTATCAAGCACTCAGATCATTTATTGTGGAGTTACATGCAGATATGTTAAAACAGCTTGATCCCACAATGATGAAGAATCATTAAAACATTCCTGGATCCAGATGACGATCCGGATCACCCCAAAAATCTATTACTTTCTTCTTTGGACCATTTCTGAACTTTACTGAAATTTTCATCAAAATCCATCCGGAACGTTTTGAGTTATCTTGCTAACAGACAAACAACTTTGTGTTGGAGGGAAATGTGAGAAACAAAAACAGATTGCAACAACTGTAAGTTGTTGTTGTCATATGTTGTAAAAAAGCCCAGAATTATAAATGAACGATGCAACGTCACATCTTTATCCAAGTTAAATTTATTGTACATTTACTGTGTAATTTAGGTATTAACAGGACCATAATGTGAGTGACTGGTACATGGAACAAAATGAAATATTAAAAATGTTTCCATAGATTATAAACTATAAGTTAATTAGCTTATAAGCTAAACAGATGATTCCCAGTTTGAGTTGATTCCACTGAAGAAAACGGAGCATAAAGTGAAAGTGTAGCAAATGTAGCTTCTTCATGTAGCCGCAGAAAGCTTCTGACAACATAATGATATGCGTATTATTGGACTGAGGTATTTGTCTGGATGGGAAATGTTGGTTTTATGAATTTGCTGCTTTATTTGATCAGATTAAGAATAAATATTAGATACTAATAATAAAAAGTATGAAATAATAGATGTCTTTATGTTCAGTACAAAATGTTTGACTCTACCTTGTTCTATATTAATGAAAACATTTCTGAAATATATAATATATAATATATGCAAACTACAAACTCATAAAACCTGATATTATTGCGCCTTTTACAAATGTATTTGTGTACATAAATCATCCCATTTTGTTTTATTAGTAAATGTTCCAATTTCAATTCTCCACAGGACTGTTTAAGAAAAGGTTCAGTAGCTCTTATAATGGTAATAATATTTTAATGATAATACATGACTATGACAAAATGCTACGCTTTAAACATGAAGAGAATTATGAGCTGAAATGTTTATGTGGCTGTTATTTTTAAAGATTCAGTGTGTAATCTAAAGAAGCCAAAGTTTTGGATATTAGAGCAACTGTTTAATAATCTGAATGGAAAAACCAAACTGAGACTTAAAAGAATTCAAACCTTTAAACATTAACAGAGTCTGGGAGCTATTTTAACCCCAGATAGTGGTTGTAAAGTTGTAGATTGCAGCCAGTTAAATGAATGTGAGTTAAATCTGATGCAACACTGACAATCAGGTCACATAGCAGAGAATCTGTCATGTCCAATAAGAACTCAAATGTGCTCCATGTTCAAGGTTTTGTTCTTTGGTAGAAAGATGGCAATGGAAAACTGAAAAGTTCACAAAATTCCAGATTTACAATAACTCAGGATGTAGTTTCCAACTTTAAAGGTCCTGTATCCTGTTATTTTACAGCTTTCAACATCTGGAATGAACACATATATGATAAAATCTTACTATTGGTGTTTTATGGTTTTCATTTGTCCTGAAATATAACTTATATTATCGAGTTTTTCTCTGACCAGGAAGTAAAATATTTGGTTTACTTAAAATCCCATCTCTCCCCAGGCCCTCTCCTCGTGAGTGCTGCCCCTCGAGCTGCCTGAATAAAATGGTGAATAAATTCCTGTAACCCTCACAGCTAAATGCACATTTTCACTGAGACATTTTTAGAAAGTAAAATACTACGATGTATGTTTGTTTAATCAGCAGGGGCAGAGTGGACACGCTGGGCAGGTCCTGGTGTAACATTGTTACATCACTATGTTACAGTCAGTCATTTTCTAGGAGAGACTGGAGCAGTTGCTCAGAGTGCAGGGTGCAGGAGGATTACTGAGAAATGTATTAAGTCAAAAACCACTCTGGAGGGTTTAATAAGGAAATAACATCACAATATGGTTAAAAGCTCCAAAAAGTTGATTTTGCATGATATATGACCTTTAAGGTGGAACAGAGTCAAACATCTCCATCAGAATTTCAGAACTAACGCGAACTAAAGGCTGATGATTAGAGAGTCTCTGAAGACACGCCTACACATGATAACATTCCTCTGAGCTCCTATAGATACTGGAATATAAAAATGAGTGGCAAAGATTCCACCACATGAACATCACTCTTCTTTTTTGCTCTCATAACACGTTAAACTCGAATTATTTAACCATCCATTCAAATTTCTCTGTTTTTTGGGGTCTATCCACACATTGACCCCTTCCTCCACAGAAGTCAGTCTAAGAGAAAGTAGGTGGTTGGTTGTCTTATATTGAGAGTGTGAATGTTTGGGAGCCTATAAAGACAACTAGATATATTCATGTTGTGGTTTTTAAAGTGTTTCTTCTTCTGGATAATGAGTTTCAGTGAAGCTCGCGGTGCAGCATGTTCTCAAAGCTTAAAGCTGGAGACGATTCATGCGAAAGGAAGTGATGATGTACAGTGGTGTTGGATCTCCCTCGGGCTTTCCTGCAGTCTGGGAGATGCTTTAATATCTGTTTCAGTTCCATCGGGGAAGCAATCAGAGTCAGAAACCAGGATTCTCTTCAACTCAAATATCTATGCAAATGGAGGTCATCCAGACATTTAGAAGAGGAAGTTAATCACAGGAATGTTTTCAGTGTCTGCACTCAGGACAGAAGTTGAGTAAACCCTCATCCATGCAGTTAGGAACTAAGTTATTATATTACAAGAAGTAACTATCCAGAAGTCATGTTCAGCATAATGAAGAACATGGATTCCAAGTCATTCTTCAGAGAAGGACAACCCTTCATTAATTTAATTGGCTCTCTGGTGTTGGGTTCAGTTATCACATCTTTTGTCCTGGTGCTTGTTATGAGTCCTCTCTTAACTTCTATTAACTCATTATGCTGATGGCACTCTGCAAACATTCAGAGCACGTTGCTGAAACTGGGACTCGTATCGGAGACTCCACCTTGAGAAGCACAAAGATTCTAAACTTAGATTTGACTCAGTTTAAGTCTCATGAACAATGTTTATCTCATATTGGAGGTGAAGCTAAATGTAAAACCCCTGAAAGAACGTAAAGATTGATCAACTCATAGACACACCACTGCAGTATCTGATTGGATCGACGAAGCAGCTGCAGCCTCTGGATCAAATCTAGAGGTTTAATGCAAATCTGTATTGTAGATTAGTTTCAGTTTTTCAGGTAATCTTACCTTTATTAACCTCTAGCAGTTCACCACTTACAACTGGACCATTTTATCAGACTTGAACAACTTGAACTGCAGTAAGAAACTGTGAAAATTGGGGTGTTCTAAAACCTTTGACTGCAGTGTACTTACTGTTTCTCCTGTAAGCACATTGTTTGAACAATAAACTCTATCCCATTTAGAACATGACAAGTATATATATTATAATAATATAAACATAACAGATTTGAAAAGTTTTAAGAACATAATTTCATGATATTTTCTCTTCTGCTGTAGTGACAGAAACACAGTTTCATTAATTATTCTTTAGGTGATTTTTTTTTTTCAAGGAACTCGTCACATTAATTTTGAAAACAAGGATGGTAAAAAGACAAAAATCAGTTCATTTGGTGAAGATCACACTAATAATTCACCATTTATACCAAAACTTGTTGAAACCTCCACTCGTCTGCATCATTAAACCTAATTTAAAATTCTATTATTATCTGACTCACGGAGCTTAGCATTTTCAGAAATTATGAAATAATTGATATTTTAAAAAGCCCAAAAGTTATTTACCAACACCTGACCCTGTTAAATGTATTAAAAGATTTCTCAGCAACTCATTAATTCATTAATAACATTTACTGCAGCTGAATGACGATGAGATGTCCAAACCGGAGCTTTTGGTCCGAATGCAGCTCAGCAGTCATGAAATAAAAGTCTGACTGATAAGCCTTGTGTTTGTTTCACTGTGTTTATGCAAGCTGCAATGAGTCATGCTCACTGTTCTTTTTTACATATAAATCACTTAAAGCAGCTGTTTGTTTGTCTTACATTGACAAACTTGCTCTTAAATACTCAAGGCAGACAGTCTGTTCTCGGCTGGCTGCAGAGACCAGCAGTGGCTGCAGGCCACGTCTGATGCAATGGTCTTTTTTGTGTTGAGTGAAAACGGGAGGGTAGACACCATGAAAGGCAGTAGCAGCAGGATGTATACACCTGATTTCGTGTCTATGATGCACCTTTTATTCTTCCCATTTACCTTTGAGTACTTGACTACTCAGTGACAAGCTATGTGTGAACAGAAAGAGCAGTTTAAGAAAAACCACAGGTTGGAGTTTGGACCCACAATACTGACTTTCATTGGTGTCAAACTGTCCAACCTGTTTTGTTTTTCTGACACACCTTGAAGGCCAGAGCTTTCATGAGAAATGAATGAACAGCAGTAGAAAGTAAACATCAAACACTGTCAGAAACGTCAGCTCAGTGACAAACAAGAAGAACCCAAAAACACAAATGAATGTTAATAATGAAATAATGAAATAAATATTACAGGAATTTATGGAGTACAGAAAGAAATACAATTAATGAAGAATCTATTTCTCCGTCTTCTTGTACCAAATTTTTTGTTGTTGATCACCCCTCCACCCTGTTTTCCTGATCCGGTTCCCACCCACCCCCCTTTGTTGAAATCTGGTCCTGATTATAGCCTTTTGTCCAGTCAGGGATGAAGTGTCTAATGAGGGGTATTAACCCCCAGGGAACAGCTATCATCATGACTCAGGGGTTTTACAGACAATGTGTGGATGACGACAGCAGTCAAATTACCAAATAAACCGTTTTTTTAAATGTCCATATTTTTTCTCAGAAAATTTGTGAATTACGGTAGTGTCACCAAAAAAAATCACAGCTGTGGGCATTAAATTGATAAAGGAGTATAATAAAGACAAAATTTATTTCATACAAAAAACATTTCTATCTTTATTTTCACTCATTTCCGACACACACCAGTAACATGGAAGCCGACACTGGACCAACAGCGTCCTGAATCACTGTGATGGGCAAAATTCTGTTAATCTTTTCTAAGCCAAAAGGTTTTTCCCTTCAAAAAAAAAAACATAAAAAAAAACTTTCTGTGTGTTTTTATGGTTTAATGTATAAACCAAACAAACCCACAGGTGATGTTATTCTATGTGTGTGAAATGAATTACAATATGATAATTAATAAAATGAAGTCTATTCATCCTAAACGTGAACTTTAGAAGGAAGCCATCAATTCAAGATCCCTTTTGGGGAAGGCGTTTACCTGGACCAGATGTACAAGCTAACATCTAAAAGAGCTCTAATCAATTTTATTCCTCATATGGCTGAAAAGTCAAGAGTCTACATGTAGTTTTTAGCATGTTTTGGAGACTGATTAGCTTGTTAGCATTTATAATTATGAAAAATCAGGTGATGCAAAGTTTAAAGCTGTGCAGGAACTGTGATTTAACTGAACCGTTTATCAGAAAATATTGATATAATCATTTAATTATAAGAGAATATGATAATCCTAATGATGAAATTGGTGCTTAACCACTTGCTGTACTCAGATCATCCACCAGGGGGCAGAGGACATGTATAATGATTCAACACAGCAGGAATTTGAGGAAAGTACAAATCCTGTTGAAGTGGTAGAGCTCGTCGATGCACTTGGTGTTTTAGCGTTAACAGTAAGTAAGTGAAAATATTTAATTAATTACTCCCAAGGCAAATTAAGCTTAAAAATGGGAAATCTTTTTCAGTTGTTATTTTATTTGGTATTGGTGACCTACAGAATCTGTTTACAAATCAAGACAAAATCCAAACAAACTTTTCAGGGGAACTATTACTAAGATTACTTAAAAAATAAACCACTTGAAATTCACAGCCAATTATCTCTGGAAAGACCTAACAGACTGGAGTGATGATGAAACAGCTCCTGCTCAAATATGACCCTTTTTTTAAAGAACAAGAAAAAGGTTTTCACACCAAAACAGAAAAACAAAGTTTGCTGACAGAAATCTGAACAAAAGCAGGTGACACAAAACATTTAGGACAAAAACTGTCGGGTTTTTTAAAAAATGGAATAAATACAACATATCTTTTTGGGATTGTGTATCAGGAATCTAAAATATTGCAAAAGAAAGAGCAAATAGGGCATCTGTAAATACCAAAAATAATTAAAAAGCGGAAGTCCAAATAGAGTATGATGGTTCCTCCAAATCCACAATGGACTACTTTAACGGGACATAGTTGAAGGTTTTCCATTTGCATAACTGAATCGTCTCAGAACTGTTGGCAAAACTCCACTGGAAGCTTCCTTTTTTTTAAGAAGTATAAATTTGCCCAAACTAGGAATGAAAACTGCTTTTTGGTTAAACTTTCTTCCTCAGTAAATGAGTATGAAACCTGATCACAGCAGGACCAGAGAGCTTCATTACAGCTGGATACATGCTCTTTTTATCTTCCACATCATTTGCATTCAAAATGGGGATTTTCTGCACGTTAAATATGCGCTTTTCCGAGACGAACTTTCAACCTCTCCTCATCTTCCTCTCACGTGTAGACACAGTGAAGCGGAAGGGGGGGGGGGGCAACCCTCCTTTTAATTAGTGGTTTCTTCTCCCCAAAGTCATCTTCCTTCTCCTATCAAGACTTTCACCACCACCCTGCCTTACACCACACTGAAACACTCAAATGTGTATGCAGAAGCTTCTCGGGATGGAACTCATTTACCTGAATGCTGCTTAATGACATATTGGTAAAGATGGAAGCTTAAACTCCACTAATTAAAGACAACCATGAAACTCCAAACTATCTGCAGAGCTTTGACTCATGCACGAGCAGAGCTCCTCATTCTCCATCTAAACTGTCTCTTCTCTTCTGATCACTATTTTTGCACCACAACAGTCGTTCATTCAGCAAATTTCTTGCAAGCGTCTGTTTTTCCACTTTGAGTGGAGAGATGTTGGAGCAGCTTCCCCGAAGGTCAGAAAGCCCATCAATAATGCACTCACAGCTTGTTATATCTCCAACTCACTTCGCTTCGATGGCTCGCCAAGCTAAAACCCAGAATCAAAGAGCAGAAACAGAAGCGTGCAGGCATGTGTGTGTGTTTCTGTTCATGTGTGTGGATGCTCACACACGCATGATGAGTATTTAAGGGGGTCGAACGGCCTTGCAAGCTTGACTTTAAAATCTCCCCTCATGGGAAGGGGTGACTGAAGGGGGAGATTGATTTGCCTGCTGTGGCTTTCATTTTCGTACTCTCTGAAAATGAAACACTATCAAATAATTCAGACTGGGAGTGAAAGCTTGAGGCCATGGACACAGGTGCAGCGTGAAGATGATGCAAAAGCTTTGAAAATTTAACAGTTCTTTTTTAAAGAATGCAGGAGCTGCAGGGGCTGAAGCTCTCAGCACTCTGCGGGTGCTGAAAACAGCCTGTTACTGGACCCTGTGCGCGATATAAAAGATGGAGGACACGTGACATGTGTCTCAAAAGGATGGTGACATGTTTTCATAAAAGCTTTTTCTCGATAAGAGATTACATTTTTATATTCTTTGACAAATTTTCTTGCAGTTTGGAGCAAAATACACGCTTCAGTGAGACAAAGTGGCACGCGGATGATTTGGTTTTTAAGTGAATCAAAGAGCTAAGTTTTAACATGCATGCAGTTATTTTCTATTTGCAATGAAAAGGGTGTGGCGCGTTAACAACTTTTCCCAACACGCAGTCAGAAGAGTGAACTTTTTTTTTTTTCCCGGGACCGTCTAAGAACGCGCGCGCTGCTCACCTGCAAGAGACGGTGATCTCCACTTTGGTGGCGGGGATGTTGCCGGTGATCGGATCGAAGTCGTACACGGAAGACATGTCCTCCAGCTTGTCCATAACGTCCCCTTCGAGCATCTCCATCGCCAGAGCTCGGGCTGCTGCTGGATCGGGTGTGACCCGAGACGCGTACAGCCTGGCTCCGACGGAGCGCGTGGCGTCTTCGGAGAGTCCTCCTGAGACCAGATCAGAGACCAGGCGGCCTCCGGTCCGACCGGGTGAGGCAGCCACTTCACAAATGTTGAAGCTGGAGAGGGTGGGAGTGGGATGGGAGGAGGGAGGGAGCCGTGAGTGAGGTGAGGGAACACCCGCACACACAGTCACACACACAGTCACACACACAAAGACTGACGCGCACTAAGTTAACTCGCCATGCAGCGTTAAAAAATCTTAAATGCGGGGACAGATGACAGATGACTGCTGCGCCCTCACCGACCTGCTGCACATGGCATGGAGAGGTGGACCGCTCTTTGTTTTTAGTCTTCAGTCAGTGCGCACAGCAGAGCGTGTGAGAAGAAAAGACCTGATAGCTGCACTTAAACCCACCCATCCTCCTCCCACATGGAATTACACTCAAGTGCTGGCAACCCAGCCTGATCACCCCGCTGCTGCTGCAGCGACTGTCACCCCGCAACATCTTGTGAGCGAGTCATGGCCATTACACTCCGGGGTTATTTAGTGTCGGAACACTATTTATTTCCTTTTTCCCCCCTCAGGAAAATTACCAGGTGGATTCATTTAAAAACCATTAAAGAGCAGCTGCTTGTGCGAGTCTTTGCATAAGCAGGTGAGCAGCGGGTCCGAACACAGTGATCGGGACCGTCCGTCCAAATTTATGGTTGTTCTGTTTGTTTTTGATGCTAAAAGTTTTCCCACTCGTTCCATAAACAGTCACTCACTTTGTTCTCGGTTGTCTCTGCATGTATGAGGCGTTACATGACGCAAAACCTGAAACCTTCATTCGGATTCACGTGGATCAAAATGCAGAAGAGACCAATGAAATGTCCGAGAGAAGGTGCGTTATTCATGAACAGTGGAGTGACACTAAACACTGTGTTTACTGTTCTGAGTTCTGCTTCTTCACTCAAGGAGGCTGGAAACCACCATGGAGGAGGGGGATGGGGGGATTCAGCACCACCGCAGTGGGACAGCTCCCAGAGCTCCCAGAGCAAACCCTCAGTGCTTTGGAAAGAGGCAGGTAAATAAAATGAAATTAACACCCCCCCCCCCGCGTGTGTGTTTATTCCCACGTGACAGTAAGACTTATAAGTATATTTTTATCCATATTGTTTCTTTTTTCATAGTTTAGTGAGCAAAGCTGCACGTGCGCTGAATTCTAAAGAAGTTCACGTGCTCATCTTGTCTGATTTGAAATCAATATTAATTACAAGGAGAGAATTACATGCAGATTTAAAGGCCACTATCCATCATCAGCCTGTTGCAGCTGTGGATTATGAAGAGGTTAAACTTCCATCCATTTCCTGTTCCTGCCTGTTCCTGGTCAGGGTCGTGGGAGCAGGTGATTTTCTCCGAAGGTTATTTGATGTTACACGGGGTCACACCCTAAACAGACTGGCAGGGCATCACAGGGCCACACAACCAACCATTCACACACTCACACCTATAAGGACTAGTTAGAGTTAACATAACATGCATGATTTGGGTCTGTGGGAGGAAATCAGAGCATGCTGAACCCTGAGGACCTTTTTTCTACAGTACCAAATGCACCACCACGCAGCCCTCACTGTTTATCTCTGACATAACTCACCTCTCTCTGTCTCATGTATAAACAAAACATGCACACATGCACATTTACACTTAAGATTGTGAATAAATTAATTATCAGCTGTTTTTCTGCACATTACTGGTTAAATCTGCAGCTTTTCAAGCTGGAGTGAAAACAGAACTCTTTGAAATCCTGTAGCATCTCTTGCATATACATTCCTTCTTGCTCACACACACAAACACACACGCGGCGACACAGGCAACCATAAAACATTTTACCGCCTTTCATAAAAGGGTGCGCACAGCTCTTTCCTGCGTAGAGCACCTTGCGTCTGGATTCTGGAAATCAATTTACACCGACACAGGATGCTTCTGCCCACGCAGCCCTCACGCTCAGGATCACACGCGCGCGCGCGCAACCCTTCTTTCGGAAGTGCACAGCTCCGTGTGCACATAAAAACAAATTATTTTCTCATATGTCACTGAGCGACCCATAAACAGAGATAAAGAGGAGCACACATCTACATACACCCCCCCCCCCTCTCTCTCTCTCTCTCTCCCTCTCCTCAGGATGATTCATGTATTTTGAGGGCTGGCTGCTTTGGGTGGGTGGGCATGTTATTGCAGATGTTCCAAAGCTGGCAAAGACAGAGGGACTAAAAAGAGGGAAATGGAGAAAGAGAAGCAACAAGGACTTTACTAGAGTTGCTATATGCCTTGTAGATTAACTCCAAGTGGTAGAAATGTAAAGAAACACTGTTTCAAACAAATACTGCGGTTTTGAATTTGATTTTTTTTTTACCTGCAAATGTGTATTTCCTAAAATCTCATATAAAAAATTACATATTGTTACTTAAGAGTTATTTTATTATTATTATTATTATTAATATTATCATCCCAAAACCTCGATCTCTCTTTGTGTAACAACATTTTTTTGCATTAGTATTAATGATGATGCAAAGGTAACGAACTGCTCAGCTAATTAGTGTCTATTATCATTTTAAACGTCAGTGTTTAAAATACTTTATTAACATAAACTGGCAGGTTTTTTTATTAGATGATGCCCTGCATTTAGGTCCGTCTCAGGATTTTAACTTTTGATTAATTACACTGGATTGATATCGTTTCTCACTGACTCATCAAGTGCAGGAAAAAAAAAACTCATATCTGTTTTAATTGCTATTGTCGTCCAACTGCAGTGGACCAGGAGGTGGTCACTGCTTTGTGCTGCCTGTGACATTAATAACACCGTAGGGGATTCAAATGCACCCTCTCCCACATCTCCATCCTTCAACCCCCCACCCCCCCTCGGTTTCCTGCAGTTTCCTCAACACTAATTACTGTGTTCATTCTGACTTGCGTCATGCTGTCCAAAAATATTGCCTTTCTGGCAGCAATTATGCAAAAAATAAACAAATGCTCTGTCAAGTGAGTGTGTGATTTTCTTGTTTTGTTTAATCTTTCAACCTCGCTCGTCTCTATTTTCAAAAAGCAGCGCAAAGTATCTCATTAATTAATACTTTATTATGTCTAATTTAAAGCTTCTTTTTTGTGCTGATAATTTGGGAATCCGTTTTCCAGCTGATCTGAGACACACGAGCTGCTTGACATCAAAGACGGCTGCTGTCGGATGCACTGAGATGTATAATATGCAATGCAGTTATGAGTGGAAAAAATATGATTATTTGCCAGTGGCAGGTGAGATTTCACACACAGAGACTGTCAGAGTGGAGCAACATCATCTGGCAAATAGTAACAGTAACCAATAAAGATGTTTGCAATGACAAATCTCATTTCAAGAGCTGTAGAATTAATTCTGTAAATAAATTCTCCAACCTTAAATCTATGGCACGTTACTGTAAATTTATAGCAGTTTGAGCATTTTGTTTTAACTTTAAACGGTTCCTCTGTGTTTTGTGTTTGTTTGCTTGAACATAATTTTGTTTCAACCTTCATGGATAAAGACAGGCTGAATCCTGGGAAGCAAAGCTGAAATTAGAGCTGAATGAAAACTTTGTTCTTATATCAGAAAACCAGAAGAGTTTGTGATGATGCAACACAGGTCCAAAGAGGTCCAGGTGAATCCTGTTCAGAACCAGAACGTCTGCAGGTTTCGAGAAGGCGTGTCCATCTGTAAAAGCAAAACAACATCAGAGACATGAGTGAAAAGTGTCAGTGTTTGTCACGGTGTTGAGTTTTGTGAGTTTTCTCTTACTTTTAGTCCAGGTTTTTAAGGTTTTTCAACGTGTACCTCAACCTCCTCACCTGCTCTTCACCTGCTTACCTCTCTTCTATTTCCCTATGAAATAGTCATTTGTTTCTCACTCACTCCACCTGACAACAAAGAGGGTTTGGGGAGGATGTTGGGAGAGAAGAAGCATAAATAAATCCAGAACTGGCTGGAAATGGACAGAACAAACAAATTCAACATGTTAAAACATGCCCTGTACTAGATGTTGGTCTCTTAGACCAATATGAACTTTGAAAAATGTTCATATAGACTTTAAGATACTCAGTAAAAAACGTAAAAATCTTATTTCAGATCTCATTCAGGAACGTTACAGACCCAGAGAGAGAAAGTCTGCTGAATATTTACAGGTTTTTTTGACCGATGGATGAACCCAAACAACAAGAGCTGCAGCTGCAGATCCAAACTGTAAGAACATCAAATTAACTTAATTTCATATACAATAGAAATATTTGCAATATAGTAGGTAATAAATCAGGAAGAAGAAGATAAAACTAATATATAACAAACTAATATATCTCTTATATGCAGATCAGAATTAAACCAGCTTCAAGCAGCTAAAGTTCATCAACACTAAATATTAATTGCTCATACGTAAACCTACAGTTTGGACACCAGCACATAAGTGAAAATGAAAGAGGTGAGAAGTTACAAAAAAAAAAAATGAATAAAATATGGACATGGAAAAAAAATCAGTTAAAATCAGAAGGAAAACATAAAGAGTAGAAGGACAAGATGAGGGAACAGCATCAATGGATAATGAAATAAAAGTTAGAAAACCAGACGAAATTCATGAGGAATGGAGGATCCCACAAGAAGGAGGGACTCACTCTGAGTAGAACAGGGATCTTCTTTTATTTTTTTTTTTTAGACATTATTTGGAATGATTAAGAAATTAATAAACAAGTAGAGTAATGGATGATTAAAGCAGACGAAGGCTGTGATGCGGCCTGAAGGGTTCTGACCGCCAGTGAACGCAACAGAAGACGTTTTGTGACTAAAACAGCATATAAATACCTGCTAATTATTTATTATATTTTAATATGTAACTATATGATAACAAAAGTGGCACTTCACACCTGTAGTATTCAGATCCTCCACTAGAGGGGAGAAGATATGAACAGGACTTGAAACAGCAGGTTTCTGAGGAAAGTGTTAATCCTCTGGGAGATGTGCACAATGCAGCTCACAGTAAGAGAGAAAAGCTGCTTCAGTGGCTCAGATGAAAAAAGAACATAATATTTCAACTACAAGGGAGAGCAATTAAATGCAAGTCATGTTTTCACATCAGGAAGAGATGAACAATAAGAGATTTTACTGATTTCTTTCATTAGGAAACCTTATCCACAGTTAACATATTTTATATATGGTTAGAAACTATTCATTTTAAATATATTTGTAGTAGTTTCATAGTTGTTGCTGTTTTCTTCTCCATCAGTGATGCCGATCAGGATGAGAGTTCTAACAACATAAACAGATGTCGTCATCTGGAAACACAACAATGACCTCTGATTTCTGACTGAATTGAATTTAAGCTGCAGAGGATCTGAGATATGAGTGTGTTCTTCACTTGTGACCCTGCAGAGAAGGAAGAAGTGTAAAAAAATCTGGTTCAAAGGGCCACATGTTCCCTCCCAGAGTGTAATCCTGCTCTGTGGCCCAGTGGTTTAATCCAGAATCAGACCCCATCCTGAGGTGGCAAACATCACAGAGAAACCTTTTAGGAATGACTGCTCTGACTTTGGCGAACAAACACAAGGACGCGCACACATATGTGGCGCCGATGGAGGAGCGACGCGGCTGATTGGCTGGTTAATGTCCCGGTTCCCTCAGGCTGCAGAACAGATTCAAATCAAATAACAAGAATAACCCGAGCTGTTTCTGATCTGATCCACAATAGATGCTCAGACTCCTAAAAATGAATGAAAAACGGTTTGATTTAAAACTTTTAATGGTGTAGAAGTTTTTTCTGCTCTGAGGAAAGTTAATGTCTCAAATGAAACTTTTTTTCAGTGTTTTTACTGGTTGTAGTTTGTTACAAATGAAAACAAGTTGCATCTGAATTTAAATGGTGAGAAAATGATTGCGCGGCACAGAAAAGTTTCCTTCAGGGACTTTTTAAAACATCCAAAAAAAAAAAAAGCACTCAGCTCTCTGTCAGGCAAAATTCAACTTTGCATTTATTTAAGTATAATTTCCCTGAAAGCCTCTTCCAAGCTGCCATTAACACCAGCATGAGATGTACCAAATGGCTAAAAGTGACTGATATTTAATGATAATACAAACGCGTCCTATAAAGTTCCACCTAAATGATGTGCAGAGCTTTTTATCATCAAACGGGATCGCTGAAATAACGTTATTAAGGCTTTGATCTCGATCATGAAAGGTGCAATTTAATGATTAAAACTGTACCTACATTACTGAGCTTTGATGGGATGTTTCCTGATTTAAATTCATCCTCATTTGCATCCTACAAAGACGAATTAGGAAACAGCCTTTGCTTTAATGTTTATATTAATGGGTTGTATGAGTGAATTAGAATATCTTCACTAAATCAAAGTTCTCTAGAAGATGAGCAAAACTCAAAGTTTTGGGTTCCATGTTATTGATTCCGATGAGGTGTGTGATTAACCGTTTATAGCAAACAGGTGCAGACGCTGATCATTTTCACGTTTACTGAAGCTGCTGCAGGGGTCACATGGGTGAGGCACAACCAAACAGGTGAAGTTGTAGAAGACCGTTTCATCATATCACTAGATCAAGAAGGAGTTACATGTGCTGTTCAGGCTCTTCTGAAGAAGAGTTAAATATATTTAGGGCTCTATACACAGTGGGGGGTTAGATAAACTAAGTTTAGCAGATAAAACACTGAAGAAGCAGCTGAGAATCATTAGTTTTTACTGAGACCTGCAGCTTTCTGTCTGCTGTTTCAAAAAACATTGACCAGAAGTGGTCCTTATGGAACAATTTCTGCCAAAAGGACAAACTTTTAAAGTGTAACAAAGTTCAAGAGACTCAACAAAAACAAAAGAACTGGGATGCAGAAGAGTTTCTCAGCAGCTGAGGGGAGATTTTTTACTGAAGGATGGGAGACTAATGAAACAGTGAGTGTCTGCAGGAAACATTGTCATCGCGAAGGTTTCAAACATGTCCGGAACTGCATTTCTGCACATGGATTTCAGTGATTCGGTCAGAATTAATGGTGTTTTAAATGCTGATAAATAGAAACAGATACTTATTTCATCAGAGAAACGCGGGATTTATCTCACAGCAGGACCCGAAATGTTCAACGTTCTTAAGAACAACCAGGAGTAACGTGGAGAATCACTAAATAATTCCAGTACAAATAAATTAGGATCAAACTCTTAACACTAAGTTCTTGTTTTCACTGCATAATCAATTTCTGACAAGTTATTTATTTATACGGGCTGAAGAATGAAGGGCACTCCGAATGTGGAGGAAAGCTGTCACACATGATCGCAGGATGTAATTAGTTTTGTCAGGTTGAGGATTTAAATGAAGAGTTTCTTCAAAATGTAATTAAAAATAACAGCACATTTTGGTTGTGAGGGTAATAGCTGTCAAATGTCCTGATAGGAGGCCCAGTAGGTGGGTAATGTTTCACAAGACTTTTATGATGAAGGATCAGAGGTCAAAGTCGACTTTTTTTTTCACCTCCTGCCTGGAAAATAAAGATTATAAATCAGGTCGGGGTGAGTGTGTGTCTGGAGTATTTGTTTAAAAAGATTTCACACACTCTTTTCTAACTACACATCTTTTTTTTAAAGTTGCTCCAGTGTGTGTTGCTGTTTGTCATCATGGTGGAACTGGCCTTTTACCCCGCCGTGGCTCTGATCTATTTCTTTGGAGTGATGAAAGCCTCGAAGGACGACCTGGTGGAGCTGAACGACGGAGCTTCGATGAACGTCTTCTGTCTATTTGTGTTGGCGCAGCCGCTGTGTCTGGTAATCGGAGGATACACTGGCATGGCTACTTACCTCCTCACAGCGTTGGTTTCCTACAACTTTCTGCCATGGAAGAAGACAAAACATCTGGACAAGGGAAAAGCTTCAAAGAAGAAGAAATGAGAAACACAGCATGTGGAGATGAGACTAGAGAGGGAGAAGAATAACAGAGGATGATAACAACTGATAAATCTGTTCGTTTACTCAACGGTGGTTCAGTGATTTAACCTGTCAGAATCGACATCTGTTTAAAGATTTGAATGTTTATTTTGGTTTAATTTTAAACAGTTAAAAGCAAATCGATCGGAGCAGGAAATGCAAAAAGAGAATCTAATCTGGAGTTTAAAATTGGAAATTGTTATGCAGAATAATAAAGAGATAAAGGGATTTGTCCAAATTAGTGGTGTAATTACTACACCTGTGAGGTTTTTAGTTATATTTAACAAATCCACAGCTCCACCTTGTGGTGGCTGAGAGATACTGCAACTCAACACAACAGTAACAGAATTATATTTCAAACAGTACTTGAATTCTTCGTGTTTTAATCAGCTGATTCTCCACCATTTCCAAGCCTTCAAACTGTTTAGTAGCATGTCTTAATAACACAAAAATCAATCAATGATCAATCAATTTTGTTTTTATTTCCCAAAACTAGTAAAGTTTGTCCAGATTTAGATGTTTTCTGTCTGTAGACCAGAGGATGATGCTAAATCTAACATGAATGATGGTCTCCATCTTTTCTCTTTATCTTTATGGAATTTGGTTTTAGAACCAGCGTTAGTGCTGCATGTGTTTCAAAGCATCCAAATTAAACAGTGAAATCATGAAGAACAATACAACCAGCTGCAAACATCGTCAGCATCTTGGATGAAATCACACGCAGCTCTGAGAGACTTGGTATGTAAGTGAGAATAACTACATTATTCAAACCAAGTTATTAAACTTCCAGAACATTTTGGTCAAAGTGAAATCAGATACAGGACAGTGAATCTGGAGCTTTGAGCTGCTAATGCTTGTTATCTTGGGACCAAAGTTTGTTTTCTTTTTTATTAAGCTTATATAACTGGAAAGTATGACAGTTAATTTTCTCTTTCCAGAACAAGGACACTTTGTTTTTATTTGCAGAAATGTCATAATATTCAGCCACAAAGAACCGATCGCCTCCTCTCAGCCTTGACATTAGATGAAATGTTAACAATTTGGTCAGCAATGAGTAAATCTCACAAACCAAAGATCAGTTCATCTTCTGCTAATTAGATGCATCAGATGGCTCAACTAATAGAAATATTTCCTATAATATGAAGTCTGTCTGTAAAAACTCCCTGTAAAACCTGATTACTACTGAAAACAAAGACATTATCTCCGTGTGTTTGTTTTTAACTATTGGCAAGAGTTGTTGGATGATTGTGTCTCTCTCTGATGTGATTAAGCCTGGTGGTACAGTGTGTGTGTGTGTGTGTGTGTGTGAACCTGGACTCGAGGAGAGTGTGTATAATGGGATTAGGCTGTGCTGTTTGGTTGATAATCTGAGGCTTTGTTTGGAGGTCGTGCTGATTCTTTCTGCATGTATCTGAGTCACAGTTGGTATGTTTTGTTTGTTTTTTAAGCTTTGTTGTTTATTCCAAGGTATAATTTGTTATTTCCCTCAGGATTAAATCTCTTTGAGTTCATGTCAAACATCAAGGCTTCAACATCCTTTCTTTTTAAGGCTCAAACTGATGAGAAAATACATTTGTTCTTCATCTTGTTGGTACTGCAGCGCAGGGAAAAAGTATTTCATTCAGCCAAAGATGATCTGAGTAAATGCAAAATGCAGTTTTTCAAGGATTCATTTGTTAAAGCTATGCAAACCAGCCAGACCCTAAATGTCTCTGAATAGCTCCCTCCCAAACCTTCATTTGGGTTTTTTGAGCCAATCAGAGGGGAATTCACTGTATTGCTTCAGATTATGACCTTCTGCAGATCCTAATTGTGCTTGAGTTCAAAATCCCAAATTGATTGCTGAATGTTCTTCTTCAGGTTTTCCTGGTAAAGAGCAAAATTCATGGTTCCATCAGTTACAGCAGGTCTTCTGGGTCTGAAGCAGCAAAGCAGCTCCAGACCATCAAACTCCCACCTCCATGTTTGACTGTCACTATGAGGTTTTTCTGATATGCAGAGTTAGTTTAAACCGTTTCATACTGATAGATAACAATAACTTTGATTTTACAGGTTCCGGTTGGTTTGGATAGTTGTTTTCTTTTAATAAATTAAATCCTAATTTAAAAGTTGAATTTTGTATTTAATCAGGTTTATTTGTGTTTGATATAAAGTGGATGACCTGAAACATTTAAAGTGAAAAAAAAAAAAAAAAGGGAAGAACTCTGTAAGGGGCAAATACATTTTCACAGCACTGTACGTGGTCTATATTCTGTCTTTACCCCAATTATATTCCCATCAGTGTTGCTGCCTTCTGCCTCTCCTTTATTAGAAAATAATAGGTCTGCTGCTGTTCATTTATTGCTTTCTTTTTTTCTCCACAGGATCCTTGTTACTAACCAGCCAGTCCTCCAATGATTTCATTTTTTTATCCACCAGTTTTTTCTCTGTCAGGCTGCTGATTAGTTTCCCAGTTAGGCTCTTAATTTTGCACATGGATCTTCTTTTAACTAGCGAGCAGAAAAAAGAAAATCATGATCAATTTTACATTTCCAATAATTGCTGGCCAGTTTGTGTCATGACCTGTTTTTAGAAAAATCAGAACCGTTTTTTGTCGTCTGGCATATCAAACCTGTTGTTTACTCTCCAGCAAAATATTATCAAATGTTGCAGGATGAAAAACTGATCAAAAACAGCATTCACGTTATAAATAAATAAAGTAGATTGTTAGACATAAAACCTCACAGTAAAAACATCGAGACATCTTTAACATATTAGAACCTAGATATTAGAACCGTTAACAAATAAATGTAGATTTATTCCTCGCTGAGCACAAAAATAATGTAAACACTTTCTTTAAATGTGCAAAAAGGACACAATAAACCTAAAAAAAATATTGTAACATTTAAACCGAATCTATCAAAGTGATGAGAGAAGCTGCTGATTAGCTAATGTCCATCAGCTGTGGGTTCAGGTTGCCACGGCGATGTTAGGACCGGCATGGAAATTTCACGACAGCTTCATACCAAACAGCTCATTTTTTTAAAAGAGAAATTATAATTCCTACGGATAATTTTAGGGTGAGTAAATTAAATAAATAAGAAAACTGATGAGGAATAAACTTACAAAACAGCAAGAATAAATAATAAAAAAAACAAGTCTCAGTATTGGAAAGGGATTTCCTTAAGATGTAAGAAGGAAACATCCTACAAAGATCTGACAGAGGACCTGAGAGATGTATCTGCAGTATGACAAGTTTTCAGCTAAAAGCTCTTACACACAGAAGATGCTATTTTTATGCCTGTCAAACTGCGTTATCCTTGGCATTTTCTGTAGGAGCAACTAAAGGAATGGTGCCTTTGCAACAGGCGGCTAGTAACAAAAAGCCCAGAGTTACAATTTAGAATTAGTTCTCTGCTAAACTGTCATTGAGGTAAAACTCTGTCTTTTATGGCTGAATATTCTGTGACATATAGAAAACCTGCATGTTAGCATCATGACATTAGCTAACAACAGTTACAGGTTGATTTGAAAGGAAAAGTAGTTTTTCTTTGATACAGACATATAACATTTAGACCACACCTTGTTAGTACTTTTGTTTCAATTCTTTGTGGCCTAGATTTATCAAAGTTTAGGAACAAGTCCTGAAAGATTTTGATCAATTTTTCCGAGCATCAAACTGTTGTTACAGATCTGATGCACATCCACGATATGGATCTCTGTTGGAGTTCAGTGGATTCATTGTCATGTTCAACAAACCAATGTGAGATGATTTGAGCTTCATGACATGGTGCATTATCTTCAGAAGATGGATAGATGAACATGGTCAGCAACAAACTCAGGCTGATGTTAGTTGGTATGAAGGAGTCCAAAGTGTCTCCATACCATGACACTACCACCACCCGTCTGATAGAAGGACAGACAACATTTTGAGCCTGTGTAGATGGTTTTCCTATTCTTAGCTAGCAGGAGCACCGGGAGCGGCCTGCTGCAGCTGTAGTGTGACATGCGACATGTTTAGAGATGTATTCTTGCTTTTGACTACTAGTTATCTGAGCTATTGTTGCCTCTCTATCGTTCTGAACCAGTCTGTCGTGTTGCCTCTGATCTCAACAAGGCTGTTTCACCCACATAGCTGCTGCTCACTGGATATTTTCTTTTTTGTTTTTAACAATTTGCTGTAAACTGAAGAGCTGTTTGTGTTAAAATCCTACAGTAGTTTAGCGGTTTCTGAAATACTCAGACCATCAACCAAGAGATGTTCAAAATCACTTAAATCCCATTTCTTCTACATTCTGATGCAGTTTGAACTGCAGCCAGTCGTCTCGATGCCTCAATGCACTGAGCTGCTGCCATCTGATTGGCTGACCTCCTATTTGCATTAACATGCAACTGAACAGATGTACTTAATAACGTAGTCATATACATTGATTGGTCAGTGATCTGCAGTATTTAGATCTATATTTGCTCATCAATTATTCCGACCAAGTTATTTATTTTTTTTAACTAAATGTCATCTTGTATGACAGAAGCTGATGGATCAGCGAGTAAAGAAAGGACTTACTGGAACATGAAAAGTTAAGGACACATCAAGAAGACATTTCTGAAGTTTGCTTTCAGGAGAAAGCAGATGGAGCGCACGCAGCTGGGATGTGACAGGCTTCGTGTATGGATGTTTGTTTGTTTGTCACTGGCATCTTCAGATGGTTTTCGCCTCCTCTGAGGCGATAATGGCCGTCGTACATCAAAGCGCTCGAGTCTCCCATCGTGGCTGAGACAGGCGCAGTCTGACACAAGTTAATGATCAGAGTTTGTGAAAGGAAATGAAGATTTATGAGTTTGGAGTCTGTATTTTCTACCCCTGAAGTAGAAGGAAATGCATCAAGATAAAAAATACCCCCCCCCCCCACGTCTTCATGCCATCCTTTACGGGGTTTGTCTGCTTATTCTAAATGATAAACAAGGTAGAGGATGAATTTCTGTGTTCGTCGTTTTCAGCTCAAGTGATGTAAAACACATGGAGTGATAAAAAAAAACTTTGTCTGGTTTTTATTATATTTTATTTCTAATGATGAATTAGTTTCTTAACCTTTTCATGTCAGAGAAGCTTCTTCTTTGCTTTCTCTATCTACGTATCTATCTATCTATCTATCTATCTATCTATCTATCTATCTATCTATCTATCTATCTATCTATCTATCTATCTATCTATCTATCTATCTATCTATCTATCTGTTTGTTTATTTTCTATTATGCAACAATAACTTAAAACATTAACGTGAGATATTATAGCTCATCTTTTTACTTAAACAACTGAATATTTTGAAGATTTCCTTTTGATTTATTACTTTTTTTTTGCCCCAGTTTAGTTCCGCGTATTTTTCATTGTGATCAGACAAAAACTTTTGTTTACATTTCAGAAGCTAAAATCCACCTAAGTTTGGGAGGTTAACTCCAGCAAGGGTTTTTATCTTTGCTTTGAAAACGCCTCAAACGGAGAAAGGGTTGAGAAAACATGACCCCCACCCAAAAAAAAACAAAACACAAAGACGAAAAAGTTGCTTCAAGGGGATACATACTCCTAAAGAAACAATTGATCCTTCATTAAATATTTATTTACAATACTTACAGCCAAAACATTTTACATGGCTCGGTTACATGCAAACCAGAACATTTATACAGATATATGTATCAAAAAAAAAAAAAACATCTGTACACACATTTACACTCGAGAGGGACGAGTCTGTGCAACGAGAGGCACAAATGACCTTTGACTGATAGTATTTAGCAGACGTCACGTTGTGTTGACCACACAACACACACACACCTGTATGAAGGAGGCTGCAGGTTGAATCTCAATGTGCTAATGCTGTCTCTTATACACNTCTATCTACGTATCTATCTATCTATCTATCTATCTATCTATCTATCTATCTATCTATCTATCTATCTATCTATCTATCTATCTATCTACCTATCTATCTATCTATCTGTTTGTTTATTTTCTATTATGCAACAATAAGTTACTTTTACTTTTTTTTTGCCCCAGTTTAGTTCCGCGTATTTTTCATTGTGATCAGACAAAAACTTTTGTTTACATTTCAGAAGCTAAAATCCACCTAAGTTTGGGAGGTTAACTCCAGCAAGGGTTTTTATCTTTGCTTTGAAAACGCCTCAAACGGAGAAAGGGTTGAGAAAACATGACCCCCACCCAAAAAAAAACAAAACACAAAGACGAAAAAGTTGCTTCAAGGGGATACATACTCCTAAAGAAACAATTGATCCTTCATTAAATATTTATTTACAATACTTACAGCCAAAACATTTTACATGGCTCGGTTACATGCAAACCAGAACATTTATACAGATATATGTATCAAAAAAAAAAAAAACATCTGTACACACATTTACACTCGAGAGGGACGAGTCTGTGCAACGAGAGGCACAAATGACCTTTGACTGATAGTATTTAGCAGACGTCACGTTGTGTTGACCACACAACACACACACACCTGTATGAAGGAGGCTGCAGGTTGAATCTCAATGTGCTAATGCTTCTTTCAATGACAATTAAGTGAACAGTTGCTGTTACTACAAGGACGATCCTCAGATGATCGATATCCTGCAACATAATGTCTGTGTTTCAATGAGGCAGACCAACTTTCTGCCTACTGAGGTTTTCCTTCCTTATGCTCATCAGATATTCACTTTGGGGAGAGAAGACTACAGGTGGTAAAGCACCATCTGTTAAACTGGCAGCCTGAATCCTTGTTTGGTGCTCGGCTGGAAAGAGTTCGCCTGCGGAAAGTAGTTTGTTTTTTTTTAATTTCTACAAATTGACCATTTGTTAAATGCCCCCACCCCCCCCGAGCCCCAGGTGATCAATAAGGCGACTTTGTAAAACTTTGTGTGGTGTGATTTGTTTATCACACGCTGGGTTGTTTTTACAATAAGTGTGAAGGATCTAATAGAACGTTCAATAGCAGCTCGTTCCTGGTTCTTTTCCAGCCACGACTTCTACATTTTTACTGATAAAAGTAGAATCTAGAGCAAAGAGGAAAAATTACACAAAATGCTTTTTGGCTCTGTGATGCTTTCCTGCTTCAAATTCTCAAACGTTTACATAGATGTGAGGAGATGCTTTAGCTCCTGTAACTTGCCACATTTGCAACATTAACATGAGAAACAGAAGCAAATGCTACATGAATTAACTGTGACGCTGCATGTTGTTGAGCCCCTGAAGCAACTATCTCACTGCTGCAGCTGATAGCAACCAGCTGGAGGGAAAAAAAGGCTCATTTTCAGTCGGTGCGTCACTTTTGCACGTGTCCAAATCTCACAAAGAAATTCCCTTACACAATGTCGTGCAAGTGTTCTCAAGAGTCACTGTTTCTCTTCATTTTACTCACATTCTTTTAAACTCTGAATATTAGAATCTCAATCCCAACCCAATCAGTCTAAATTTCATAGTTACGTCTCATTTTCTGACTCACTTTGCTAAATTGCACAAATCTTTAGACATTCACAACTCCAGCAATGAGAGTGAAGCCCTGCAATGCCAGTCGGAAGATAAAGAATCCTTGAATTTTGGGATATGTTTGGAAAATCCCTGAAGAATGTTGTTCCTAATTTGTCCCCAGCAGCTGCAGCCCAGTGAGATCCAGGTGGGATGTTGTCTGTACCGTCATGTTTATGCTTTTAAACACCGAGAGGTGAATAAATGTTACAGTCCCGAGAGTAAAAAGGTTTCCTGAGGATGTTGCTTTCTACCGCTCTGGTTTTAACCAACCATATGAGCCCTTTGCATCCTGGGATACAGTTGGCGAGGTAGACTGTTCCAATCAGGACCATTTACATAAAAAGCACTGCATACTGTTGATTTAGCTTCATTGATATTGAATCACTGACCATGCTAAAGCTAAATTAGCATGTTCTGTGAGTGTAGCAGTTTTTCGGGAGTTTTTTTGTCGTCACAGTTTGAGCTGAAATAACATCATCTGTTTGGTGTCAGTTATTTGAAGCAGATCTGATCTGAATGCCAGGAAACAACAACGAGGATAAAAAAACTGACTCTCCAGGGAGTTTTTTCTTCTTCTTTGATTTAAATGAAGCTTATTCTCTAAAACTGTTACAGGAAAGAACTAAACCAGGAGTTGTTTTTACTTTTTCCTGGAACCATCCTACATATCTTACCAGTGAACAGAGAAATATTCATGATTCTAAATCTTTAATAGCTCTAAACATGTTTGTTTTTTATGGTTTATTAATCCTTTATAAAACAGATCTTTTCTTTTTTTCCTTTGAACCAGGATGCTAACAGCAGTGTTTATTTTCCAACATGCATATTTTTTTTTTTTTACAATCTAAACCTGAATTATCTAGAAAAATGTGATAATTATTTACAGATCATTAGGAAAATATGTGGTGATGACATTGGCTTGACGCTGTCAGCGTTTGTACTTCTGCATGTTCTTAGTTAAGAAGATTTTTGGAAACTTGCTCGTACATAAACATATGGCCACATTAGGGTTAAGGTATAAGGAATGACTTGCCCAATGGAGCGCCATATTTCAAGACGACCAATCACCCCGTTATCCATCCATCAGACCTACAAGTGCAGGCGAGACTCAAGCTACAAAACTACATAATCTGCTCTAAAAAACTAGTGAGAGTCCAGATGAGTGAGAAAATTAAAGCTTGTCTTTATATTATGACGCAAAGCATTGCTGAGATGGTGAAAAGGGTCACTGGAGCTAATTGGAACAGCTAAACACAGAAATACTCGATAGACTCCAGGTTAAAATGATGCAAACCTTTGAGTGTCCCTGCTGACCACATCCCTCCAGTTTTACAGCTCAGCTAAAACACACATTTTATAGAATATACAGGTTTTAACAAAAGATCAGTGCACAACTTCTTCAAGGCTTTCAGCTATGGCCAGAATGAGATCCACAACGTGGACATTTCTTACAAAAACCTAGAAGCACAGTACATCGATAAGTCAAGAGAATCAAAACACAAGCCAACATGGAGTATTTCACAATGGGGGGGGGGGGTGAAACACTGATAGTACCTTTTTAATTCAAAGTTAAAAACAGTAAAAGGGATCATTAACAAGGCATCTGGTCGATTGAAAAAGCTAGCTAAATTCACAGGTTATACTTCATCCTTTACCTGAGTTTCTAATCTTAGCGAAGTATAAACCCACGGGACACATTGTCAGATTAATTGCATCAGCATGTCTGAGTTTATAACAACCCTCCCAACAGAACACTTAAACCAGTCAAATTGCTTTTGGCAAGTTTGAAGCAGCTTCAGAAAGCAGCAGCACGTTTCTCACACTCCAAAGCTTGTTAAATGTGTTTTCTGACTACGACTCGGGGTTTTTATAGTCGAAGCGTCGTTTAATTTAACTACATCGCGTACGTCTCTGGGTCTTCTTTGACAGAAAAGTGCACTAAATCAGCAAAATGTTATTTCTTTTTAACAGAAGGGAGAGATTCTGCTGAGGGGACGGAAAATAAGAGGCGTGATTTCTAATCAAGCTGCGACGAGAGGCTTAAAAACACAGCTCGTCACTTCGGACGGCGTAAATAAAAAGCTGGAGTTGAAGAAGTGAAATGAAGCTGTTTTCAGGATTTGGACGAGTCAGACAACAACAAGATTACTGAGGTGTGTGTGTGTGAATCAGTGGAATCTGTTTCATCAAGAAGACTCTTTATCAACACAGTGAAAAACGCCAGAAGCTGTCAGAAAAGACAGATAACCAAAACATCCACTCAGATTTTGTTTTGGTGCTTACATGGCACATACACGTGTGTGTAGCTCCCACCATACACACCACACACACACACACACACACACACGTACATTAGTGCACAAAGGCAGGAAGTTTTTTCCAGCTTGTAAATGTAGCAGCTAAATTGTGGGTGGAAGAAAACTGGAATTAAAAAAGCCACCTCCCTCTCAGTGATGACCTACTTTCACACGAGTAATCCTGCCTGAAAAGCAGCGAGCAGAGCTGTAATTAAATTAGGTTTCAAGAGAGGTACAGCCGCTGGACTCTGAAGCACAGCATGCCAGTATGACACTTAACCTTAGAGATCAAAGAGGAGACGAAAATGTGCGAAGAGGGAACCTGGTGGAGATCTCAGCGTTTGCTTGAATGACACATGACAAGCAGCGTGATGAGATAATAATCTGACAGTGGAAAGCTGCAGTCGTATCTCACTGGGCTGCAGCTGCTGGTGACTAGCTGCTTTTATGGAAGACATGATTTGGACATGTGATGATATGTGGGATGTCCCAAAATCACATGTGGAACAAGTTCAAAATGGATTCCACATTTGTTACTGTTAACGACACGTGGTTTTTCTGTGAGGAGACAAGAAACTGGAAAAAGTGATGCACATTTTCTGTTGGAATCTCACTCAATTGGTACGTTTGCATGTCAAAACTGCTAATTAATTGGGACATTCATGCACATTTTTCATCTCAAAGTGTCTTAGTTATGTCTTTATTCTCATTTTATTTGTACTTTTGAGCATCAAGATTCTCATTTTGTCTCCAATGTTTCTCACATTCTGACTCATAATTCCAGCGATGTGACGGTGAGACGTTGCATAAGGACCGTGATAATCCTCACAGTCGCCAACAGTCGCCACCCAGTGAGATACTCGCCTGAGCAACGTTCACAGAATCAGGATGTGTTTGTGATTCAGTCATGTGATCCAGTCCTACCACAGTCCACATCCTGTGTTTTCTGAAACGCAATGATCTGATTGGCAGAGGGCCACAAAGGACGAAGAGCTGAACGTTAAATAATGAGTGAGACATAAAGCACCAGGTTTTTGCACAGAAAGACCCGTAAAACGTTCCGTCCCACCTCGAGCTGAAAACAGCTGAGGTAGGGAAGACAATAAATAAGACATAGTATCATTAACAATTACAAAAACATGGTTTGTGGAGGACATAAATACTGAGAGAAAATGGACACCGAGTAACGGCGAGTTTTCCAGTGATGTTTGAATTGAGTCCACTGATCTGCTGCTATGAACATGATTATCCTGTGTGCTTAGCGTCATTAACGCTTCATCTCGAATGCAGGAACAGGAGTCCAACAGATACGTGAGCAGATTCACATCTTAGTGTCTGAAACCTCGACAAAAGAACAGAAGGACACTTTCATTTAAATCCAGGCTGCAGGCGGTAGTTGTCATGTCACCTGACAAATTGTTTCGCTTGGCGTTCGCACCACCGGGCCGGTGCAGTTTGTCTTTTCCGAGTAGCACCACACCGAAATGGCACTTTCGAAGTTGGCAGTAAACAAAATCTGAAAGGCATTTCTTTTTTTCTTTATTTGGGGGGGCCGGACTAGACAATTCACCTTTTTTTTCCCGGCACAATCCACACCTTGAAACTGTGACTACACTGTTCCAGCTCGTCGCTCTGAAGGAAACCAACCACAGATCAGCTGCAGCAGACACAGTCACTTTTGGTCCTCACCTCTTCCTCCAAACCTTAGACAGCCAGATCTTCACCGTCTTATCACTAAAAGAAGAGGAGGGAGAACAGAGGAGTGGGATGATGAGCAAAGGGAGTAAAAAAAAACAAAAAAAAAACCAAAGGAGTGAAAATAACAGAGCATCAATCAGGCAGTTCCCCCCTTTCAAAACAACTCATTCTACATCAGAAGCAACACAGAGACACTGACTTCAAAGTGAGCTTAACAAACACACTCTTCATTAAAGACACTTCTCCACACCGTCAGTAACACCTTTCTAACCTCAGAGAAAAGTTTCATAGAACCAAAAACTCTGTAATAACATAGAAACAACAAAAAGTTGGAGCTTTCACATCGTCAGTCCTGGATTAAAAAAAAATAAATTGTAATACGAGGCCCGTTCAGAGAAGTGCACTGCAAAATTAGCTTAAAATAATACGGTGTCCTTATATAGATAAACACCAGCTGGAATGAACACACTGATATGATTCTTGTGTCAATATAATAACTAAATCCCTTTAAGTCAGAATTCATCGTTCTAATTTGCTTGAATCTCGATGCACAATAAGTTGTGATTTCTAAAATCAGAGTTGTTTTTTTTGAGGGACATTTCAGGCAAAAACATTCTCCATATTTAAGGGTAATTATTTGATTATTCTTCCAATCTAGAAAGAAGAAACACTGAATCGTGTCTTTTGAAAAATTCACCAGAAATTTGCCAGAAAAAGCATAGTGCTGGTTAGAAAACTGCTTGATGCACCTTACGACCACCTTGTGGTCGCGTGGCGTCAGCAGCGTGTTACTGGTGCTCGAAGACTAAAACAGCTGCTCATCAAAACAATAGTCACATTATTCCTTCAGATTTATACGTCTGAATGAAACTTTAAATGTCTGAGAACCACTAAATCAACACTTGGTTCTGGTTTTTCTTGGATTTGGCTGCTTTTTAACTTAATTTGTGTCCCGTGCTTGTGTTTGATTTTAACACTGTAATGTCCTATATGGAACAAAAGAAATGGGGACAGAGGACAAAAAGAGTGTCGGATCTAAGAAACAGGAAATAAAACCAGGAAAGAACTGAAGCAAGACCCGAGAGACGACTCATCCTTCAGTTGATCATGTACCGTTAAAACAAGTTTTCAACTAATAGCACTCTGAGAATCACCTCATTGACGCTAACATACTATTTTCTGTCTATCAAACTGTGTTTTCTTTTATCTGCTTCATAGATTCGATTAAAAAAATGAGAACAAATTGTGTTTTTGTGACAAGCTGGTAACTAAGTGCCAAAAGATCCAATTTAAAAAAAGGTTCTTTGTGAAGTTGTCTGAAGCGTGTCAACACACCACTGAGTTTAGGAGCTTTCTTATGCCTGAATGATTTGTAAGTCACAGGGAAGAGGTTTAACTAAAGAAAATATAATTATAAAAAAAACATTTCTCTGCAAACTTTCAGGTACTCGATTGAAAATTAGTTTAGAAAAAACAAACAGAAAAGGTCTGAAGATTAAAGGAACATTAGAACTGTCGGGCCAGATGACGTCTGGAGCGTCTGTGTCAAAAAGAGCCAGATAAAGGTGCATTTTAAAGGAAACTAAAAAGTATAAAGATTCCAGAGATCTGGGAAAAGAAAATCTAAGATTGGAGGAAGTACACAGCAGGAGGGAGAGAATGATTGGCTGACAAAATACCAGAGGAAAGGAGAGTTGGTGAGCAGAGGACAGGCAATCACGGGAGGCTTGTGGCTCGGCCCTTGATGGCCAGGACCCGGCGAGGAAGACACGGGGTCAACCCTGGAACATAGCTCCACAACCTGACCCTGCAGTCACTGCGGTCCCCGGGACGAGGAAGAGGAGGTGGTGGGGAAAAAAACACCAAGAGGAAGGCAAAGGTAAGAGACAGAGATGTTTGGAGAACAGAAGAACAGGAAGAGGTGATGAAACAGAACGGCAGGGAGAAGACACTAAGCAAAGGCAAGTTAATCAACTCCTGTAAAGGCTGAACGAGTAAACCTGATAGATGTGTTTCATTATTACCTGAAATACTTCAGTTTTACTCACAAAAAATACTTTATAATGAACGTCATGCAACTTCTTCAGTGTAAGATTATTCACTTTAGCTTCAAAGCTCCCAAATCCTCATGTAATTGGTGTCATTCTGCACTTAAACCAGTCAACAAACCGACTCGACACAATTTTAGTTCCTTTAATGGTTTATCAAATGTACCTGGACGCAGTGAAGATCTGTCTGGAGTTGGTGCATATGGCATTGATGGGGCTGTCGTGACCTCTGACCTCTCCGATTGGAGTGAAGTTGTCTACGTTCCACACCTTTAGCATGCCGCCCCGGCAGGCACTCAGCAGCATGGGTCGACCCGGTACGTAGGCCAGGGCGCACACCCAGTCCTTGTGGGCATTTGGGATTTGCTGAGAAAAGAAGAAAGAGAAGTCTTACACACGCTCACGTCATACATGACAACGACGATCCTTCTGCACGCGTGTGTGTTACTGGATTCTTTAAATAGCATCAGAAAAACACACAAGCTGCATGTTTTATTCGTTTTTAATGGACAGATATGATTTCAGCATATTCCTTGAATGGAAAGTGCACTTCGTTGTTGCTAGGCAACATAAAAGTACAAGTTTTTTAAGACTGTTTTTAGATTCAGTGCCACAGTTATTCTTAGACTGTGTATCTATGTGCTGTGTGTTTTACTGAGTCTTTAAACAGAACTGGTAAACTGAGAATCATTTGGTTTATATTTATAAGCCACGTTGAGCTGATTTACAGGCAAGACGTGAAAAATAAAGGCCAGTTTGTGACCAATATATACGCTCTCTCAGAGTAAAATGTTTCAGTTTTACTCAGTAAAGAACAACTTCTAATGAGTTTTTAGGTCTTTAAAAAGTCGAACAGCCTTGTAATTTTACTAACTTTGTTTGCCAGTCACCTGGCACACCTCACAGTGTGTCCAGAGGGTCTGTTTAGTGTCAACATTCTATATTTAAGTTGCAATTAGCTTCTCCACATGTATGTTAATAACAGCCTGCAGCGTTTTACAGACTGGTTAATATTGGAAACTGCCAAATCCATCACCATCTGAATCCAGGAATAAATACCATCACAATCCCAGACAGTGATCCGTATCACTACCAAAATCTAATCGATTGGTCTTTGTGCCATTTCCAACTTATCCTGAAAATCCAGTTTTTGAGTTATCTTGTTAACAGACATCTACTAATCAGTGGAGGGAGTCTATTATTTTTGGTGTAGAACAGAAGATGGGAGGAAGTAAGCTGCTTGATGGAGGTCTGTGCTCTCAGGCGTTTCTAGTTGTTATTACCTCAATCAGGACGTCGTGTTTTCACCAGGTTTGTTAGATTGTCTGTTAGCAAGATAACTCAAAAGGTTCTAAATGGATTTTAAAGTTGAGAAATCACCCAAAGAAGTGAGTAGATTTTTGGGGTGATCTGGATCACCACCTGGATCCATGTTTTTAGATGTTTTCCTGTTTCAACACACCTGATTCCAATCTGCAACATCTCAGCAAGTCCAGCAGAATCCTGTTAACAATCAGTTCATCTTGTGAGTTGAAGCAGGGGAACATATGAAACATGTAAGATAGTGGCCCCCCGAGTTGGGCACCCCTGGTCAAGACGCTGTAGAATCAGAAGTGTGTAACAGATTTGATGTTCCGTCAAAAGCTCCGGATCTCGATCCAGAAGAAAACCACCACACTGAAAAGATGATTTTCATGAATAACTGATGAACTAATAAAGATCTCAATGTTAATCCAACCGCTTATGGTGTTTTCATGGTCAAGGAATCTGATCATGTCGATACAACAAAAGTGAGACTGTTTATTTTAGTGTAAATCCTATAATGGGGGGAACTCAGGTGTTTGAAGAAGGTCTGAGCTCTACAAGTGATTTTATAGTTTATTTAAGTAAACAAGAGGAGAGTTAATGATTTATTTGTTTTAAATAAAGGTAATTTAAGGACAATCTTATCCTTCAAATCAATCATCATTGCTGCTGCTACAATCTGTTAAACACCTGACAGGCAACACCTCATCCTAAAACACATTTTCTATCAATTCAAATGGAGATTTAGGAACGGAGGAAATTAATCCCTTGCTAGATCTCTGGTGTGTTAAACTGTTAAATTGCTTGTCACAGTTTTATTACAGAGTAAACATACAAATTAAATTCATTTTTAATTCAATGCAGAGATTTATGAAACTTTTATGTAGTTGGGGTTTTACCTCACGTTTATTTATTACTGAGCAGCAGAGCGCACACGGGACACGTTCTTATTCAGTATCTGTTGTTGAGAGCTTAATAAATGTACACATTTTTTCCATTAAATGTTGATTTTATTGTTGATGTAGAAGGAAAACTTTGCAAGACTGAAAGTTTAAAACTGCTGCTGTGGAGCCTTATAGAGTTTTGATCTTGTATCAGGTTTTCATGCATGAAATGTCCCTTTAAGATTGTTTTAACGGACCAGTTTGGATCTTTTGAAGAAAGGTTCTGTGGAAAGGTTATGAATACTTACTATCTTATCTGTTGTGGATAGATGTTTGAACGACCTCAGTCTGAATAAACAGAGATTAGTTCTGCAAGATGACATTACTAAGTGGATTTCTGCTTTTTTAAAAATCAAAAATATCAGAACGGTTCAGGCAAATGCTACACTGTAAAGTTTATTAGCACTTCCAGTTCAGAAAATTCATGTTATTTTTCAGCCAAAGTAAAAATACCATCCGGTAAAGCTTTAGAAAATTGTATTGCATCAGCCCCAGAGTATCATATCGGCCCCCGAGTATTGTATCGCCCACAGAGTATCGTATCGCCCACAGAGTATCGTATCGCCCACAGAGCATCATATCGGACTCAGAGTATCGTATCAGCCCCAGTGTATCGTACCGGCCCCAAAATATCATATTGGCCCAAAAGTGTTGTATCAGCTTCAGAGCATCGTACCAGCCACAAAGTATCGTCTCGCCCCAGAGTATTGTATCGGCCCCAGAGTATTGTATCAGCCACAGTGTATCATATTGGCCCCAGGGTAACATAACAACCATGGTTTATCCTATCAGCCACGTACCAGAGGTAAATAAGCATCTGATGCAAAAGAAAGTGCAGCACGACAAGTTTACACACAAAAGGGGGAAAACATTTTCTCAACAACTCACAAAGAGCAGAAGCACTTCAGTAAACCAGCAGGAATAAAACCACGCTAACTGTGTCGTGAAGCCTTATACTACAGATATTAATCACGCAGGAAATGGCTAAACTACAGTGTACAGTAATTATAGTCATATTGCTTCTCATCTCCCTCAAGGACAAACACAAGCCAGGCTGAATTGCATCATGGTGGTCAGAGCTGGAATCCTAAAGACTTTCAGACTCTACTGTAATATATTCTATTACACCCAAAGCCACAATTTGATCCCGTTACACAATTACACAGAGACCACCGAGTTGGAGAGGCTGTAAAACGGATTGTGCGGGCTGCTTCACAAATGTGGTTAAGGTCATATGCTGCAGTCCGCAGCCAAGATGAGCTGATTTAATTCCAGCTTTGAAAACAAATAATTGCATCCTGTGTTCTCATTTTGTCTGTTCCGATAAACGAAGAGAAGATGTTATGCAAAAGCAAGTGAGAAAATAGTGCACATGCAAATAAGTGAGACGCATCCACCCACGAGATGAGTTATTATTCATTATGAACATATGTATCTAACAGAGGAGGCACAGGAGACGACAACATGCAGCACACACACACATGCATAGTGTGTGTATGAGTTTGCTCTAACTTCCTGCTGTTGACACCTTACTTTTCCTGCCACATTACACTTGACAACAACACACTGCTGACTCCTTGTACAGAGCAAGCACTCTGGGTAAAGAAGACATGCAGGGAGCACACGGGTGGCAGGAAGCTGCCCACAAGCCTGGCAGACAACCAGCAGCACAACGTCTCACTGTCATCGCTGAACCTGATTTGGACGAGGAGGGAAACACCGTCTCCACCAGAAAAAAATGGAAGTTATTCCTCTGGATGTTTGAGTAGATCCTCACAAACCAGAAGTTCCTCTGTTTTTTGTTTTTCTTACAACTGTATCTCTTCTCTTACAGCAAGACTTGTAGTTCCAGCTTAAGATGAGATTATTTTACATTTGCTTCTCACCCAACATTTACAAATACAGTTTCCTGTCTTTCTATTCATCTACAATCCACCACAGACACAATGAAACTGTTATTAAAGTCACTGACAGGAAGGATTTTATCTACCAAAGTATCACTTTAACTGCTCCACACACACACACTATACAGAGGAGTCTGGCTTTGACCTGCAGATGATGTGTGTTGGGAGGTCAGGAATTAAATTACCTTCAAGGCTGCTGCACTGTTCAGTATGCAGGCTCATTCCTTGTAATGTAAAGGCTTTTTTGAAAGCGTAAAGCGTAACTCCACTCACCTGCGTGAGCTCCTGCTGCTCCAGCTCCCACTTCTTGATGCCGTTGTCTCTGGAGCCGCTGAACAGCACATCTCCCTGCACGGCCAAACATTCGATGCCATCATAGTGCGGAGGCTCGAAGTTATGGGCTGGACCTACATTACCCAGAGTTCCTTCTGCTACATCAAACACCTGAGGAAGAGACAGATAGATGAGGATAATATTTCAAATTTTACACTCAGAGATTAATCTTAAGGTGTGTGTGTCACCTTGACGTAATGGTCTTTGGACCCAGTGATGACCTGGTCTTTGCCCAGCAGAGACTGTCCCACTGTCAGACACATGACAGAGCCAATGTGGCCAGTCATCTTGCCTGTTGCTTGCATCCTAAATGTAAAACACACACAGAAATGAGGCCCCCCATGACAGGAGGTGAAGCAAAGGTCAGTAAAACAAATTATTTTTAAAAAAGGATTTATGTAGAACTACTTGAGTTACAACTGAGACATCGACGCCACTGGCAGAATTTGGACATATATTTAATAAATTTATTTTTCCTTTCTGTTGGTGGGTGTGTGGGGGGGGTGTTATGCATCATTAAACTGCTTGGAGCCCCTCAGCGTAAACTGCCTGGTCCAATCTGTTTATAATTTCCCTCAGAGGAACAACAACTGAGAGGAACACGATGCTGCAAACTGGATCCTCGTGAAAATACGAGCACGCTTAACATGACTAACCTGGAGCTTCTGTTCTGACTCTTCACATCTTTAAATTATTGAAAGTAGTATCACACATTTCAGTGAACATACAGCTGACTGAATACGTTTAAAAAAACCAAAAGGCTGATCTGAATAAACTAAACGTACCTGTTGAGGTCGAACATCCGAACGATGTTTCCTGCTGCAGCGTAGAGCACAGATCCTGACGGGTTCAGAGCGATCTGGTTGATCTGACATTCGCCCTGAGAAAAGGTGATGGTACGGGTGGTTGTGCCAGCACATGCGTCCCCTGAAATCACCTGTCCTGATGATCTATTGGGGGATGACAAACACCAATGAACACTACTGCAACTTATAGACTTACTTATAAAATCACAAAAATATACTCTGTGTAATTTGGAGAAAGGAAGACTTACGTGAGTGTGCGTACACATTTGGTGGAGTCACGGATGTCCCACACCTTGATGTAGGACGTGGAGACAGAGAAGACAAGACCGGAGGAGGGGCAGTATTTAACAGACACCACGTTATTAGGGTGGCCTTTAAGGGTTGCGATCTCCTGTCCTGTCACCAGGTTCCACATCTTACAGGTGCGATCTTAACACAAAAAAAAAAAAGGACAAGTATCTCAGAACAGGCCTGAGTGAGGAGAAAATGTTGCACTCTGGCAATATTTATGTATTCTAGGAGATAAATGCCTTTTAAATAAAAGCATTAAAATCTACTTGAGGTAAATCAGGTATTTAATGGTGCCAATTGTATGTGACAACAGCAACGACATCAAGTTACATGAGTGACACTTTCTGAATGAAATAAGTTTGCTAAAACGGGGGAAGTTGAAAGACGGAAAGATTCATCAGATGTTTTCTAAGTTCTGACAATCTACACATCTCAGACTTTGTGAATGTTCCTGTGATCGCAAAGTTGCTCAAATGAGGAAAATCAGTTCAAAACTAGCGCTGACATTTCATCTAGTCGTGCGTTTACCTTTAGATCCGGTGAACAGCAGCTCGTCTGTGGCGTCCACGCACAGAACCGGCTTCGAGTGGCCCTCGGCTACAGAGACACATTGCAGGGGTGCTGTCCGACCCCCCTTCACACCCCCGATGGGATTGATCACACCCCTGCAGTTCACAAACACAGATGCAGTGTAAGGCATAAAACCGTTCCTTCTGCAGATCCAGAGTGGATGCACATGAAGGAAAACAGATGATGCAGATAGACTTTATTACATACAAACTTTCTATCGATATAGACAAATTCTGTTTGAAGTGGAGGCATGATTACAGTCATTTCTGCAGACCTACTGTACCTCCGACACATTATTAAGTATATTTCTATCCCCATGATTTAAGTAAAACAAGATTACACACTTTGTCTCTCTCTCTGTGCTCCCTCCTTTTTGTTGCCGAACCGCCCAATTAAGGCACTACAGCAGCGAGAGCTGCTTCTCTATTTCACTTGTCTCCTCTTTCTTTCTCACCCTCACACACAGAAACACACAGCCACTTCTTTATTATGTGCATTCACTCTCTCAAGCTCTGCTTTCACACACACATTCTCCCAATCTATGTCCCTCTAACAGGCCAGAGTCCCAGAACGCCTGGGAAGAAGTCTGCAGAGTGAGACAGAGCAGAGAGAGAGCAAGAAGAAGAATTGGTCCCCAGTGGGCTTCATGGCTAGCGGTTAGAGTGAATGTGAAGTTGTGTGTGTGTGTGCGCGCGCGCGCGTGCGTGTGCGCAAAAGACAGAGAAAGGTCCAGAAGATGTGGAGAAGTCAAAGAAAACTGTGACAAACATCAGAACAGATTTGTTTCTGCACACAGGAAGCAAAATAACAAAACAGTAAGACGAGGACTTCAACATGCTCCTCTCATGTGCCGACAGGCATGTAGAAAACACACAAACACCAACACCACAAATTAAAACACACGTTTAGGTGTTCAGTTTTATTTATATTGTAAAAAAAACTAAAGTCTCATTCTCCAGCTAGTGAAAGAAAAGATGCTGCATGCATGATCAGCAGGCTTCACAAAACACAGAAAACAAAAGAACATGTTCCGAAGCCGTTATAAACACAAGCTGGAGAACAAACTCCATATATGATAAACCTCAGCAAAGCCTGTGAAGGATGTGATCATCGCCACATGCAGCAAACTCTATATGAGCGCCTCTCTGCGCCGTCAACCAATCCCCTTCTAGGACTCAGGGAAAAGGAGGCGTGTACAGATGAGGTGGGGAGGGGCTACAAGTCAATCAGCTTCTCCAGAGACGTACAATCAGATTGTGACGGCAGATGGAAGGAGTGAAGGCAGCTTGATCTTCACTCTTCTTTTATTTCCGTTTAAATTCAATTTCCACTTTGATCGAAACCTAAAAACGAGATTTTTTCTGAATAATTTTTCCTCAGAGCCTCAAAAGACCAACCTTCCGAGTATTCCTCTAATGTGAGAGCAGCTGAATCTTATATCCTAAATCTAAAAAGATCTTTAAAGATTTTGATCCTAATAGGATCTTACAAGATAAACCTGCACTGTTTCGGATGCTTTCACGTTTTTTTTAAAGTTGCTGCTCTGTGACACTTCTTCCACTCCATGTCTTCCAGGAGTGCGACCCTGGTTTTATCAGCGTCGGAGGATTAGGATATCATAGCTTGCTGCATTATGTAAAGTGTAAGAGCTCCTAATGGATGAAGGAGGACCAGAGAACAGCTGTAACAAAAACATGGAGGAAGATCAGTGTGTGTGTGC
>SSNP01000003.1:631040-645416 GCA_006937955.1 Pachypanchax playfairii
TTGAAATGCAAAGTAAAAAAATCTGTGCATCGTTATTTTCCAACTCTAAACAATTTAAATAAAATGAACTGCTTCTGCATTTTGTTTTGGAAATTTAGACACTTATGAAAAGGAACTCTGAGAACTGCTGACAACGTGAAACAGTGGTGAGAAGTATGTTTTCATACAACACACCTTATGATGTGACAATAATTGTATTTTATAAATTAGACTAAATTAAAAAGACCCGGAACTAGTGACTGAAACCAGGAAGTGATAAGACGGGGATCTGTGGAGGAGGCAGATCTTTCAAGAAATCAACACTGTCTTCCTCACATGCAAAATGGTTCTGGGTTCAATTCCCAACTGAGGCCTTTCTGCATGGAATTAACACGCTCTCCTTCTGCATGTTTCAGGTTTTATCTGTATACTCCTGTGTTAAAGGACGGATGAAAAACATACTGGTGTTTCATTCAGATTACTGTATCTGGTGATGCAAAATATTACTGGATGGATGGATGGATGGATGGATTTGGGATTTATTTAAACAAAGTTAACACGCAGCAGGCAGCTGAATTCTTCACATCTTGTCAGGAATTTCATATTATCAGCCATCATCCATGTCTTGACTTGGCCTTTGATCTTCTAAATCACAAAAGATAGAAACATCTTCAGATGAATGCAGGTATCTCATTTCCCCTGATGAATATAAACAGAGCCTCGGCATCGAGTGATATGCATCTTTTAACCTAATATTTTTTGCTGAAAAGCTACTAAGTGTATTATCCAGTAATTCAGGTTATTCTTGTAAAGCTAAACTAATAAGGAAACCTCTTTCAGTTTCATAGTCTTCACACAAATTGTTACATATTTAGGAAATGACTGATAAACACACCAACTGGTTGCAGTTAAACCCTTTCATGCCCGTCTACAGACTCGGAATTCTGTTTTATTCAGATCCAGAAGAAACAAAACCAAACACAGAGAGAGAAAAAGCCCCCCATCACTGAAACATGCAGCACTTTGACCCCACACATGACGGACTAAAGGGAGAAGAGGAGGAGGATGAAGACAGAACACCATGTGAGTTAGCAGGCAAAATGGGTAAACAGAGAGTGACAGGCACGATTCCTCTACCTGAGCACCTCGGAGAGCGAGGAGTCGCTGTCATCCGACCTGGAGGCAGAAGAGGAGCGAGGAGAAGGAGGGTTGAGGTGGGAAGAGGAAAGGGTTAACCAGGCTAAGAAAAGACAGAAGGGTTACTCTGGCAAAAAGGATTCAACAGGGAGGAAAGACTAGCAGAAAGGGTTGGAAACTGGAGGAAAAGCCCAGTCAACAGTAAAGCTTGTCCGTACGTCAGACAACTTGTTATGAATCGGCTTTAGTTATTTATTTATAAAATCACTGAACAAGCTGAACGTTTGTGGATGTAGCACAGAAGCTACACCCACATTGAACATTTTAGGGACTTTTCTCCAGTTGTGTTAGAACAAATACTAGAAATTAAAGTTACAAGACAGAGAAATTCTTTAAGAAATACAGATATTCTGTTAAGAAACTGAAAAGAAAGGATTTAGCTCACTAAAGATATAACCAGCAGCTAGTTAGCTTAGCTTAAGTGCTACAAACAAGGGTAAAACTTTGATGCTACACAAAAGTAACTAACACAACCATTATATTGTTGTAAAAAGAAAGTTTAGCTCCTTTCATGTCTTATTTTGTGAAATTAAATATAATTTCTGTTGTAAGTGGCTCATTGTAATACTGCATTTAGAAAAACAAATTATTTTTGATCAGGCAGACAAGCTAACAGCTAATCACAGCAGGGCCTGTAAGAATGTGGATAGCTGCTGTGTTCAAATACCTCTCAGAAATGTCAGAGTGGTTTATATGAATAATATTTGATAAACATTAACACTGGCATCAGTTACAAAATACATGATACATGAATTAGCTGTTAGCTTTTCAACTGGGTCAGAATATCTGTTTCTCCAAACTGAGGTCACTCAAAGGTAAACAAAAAAAAAAGTAAAAAATAACTATTTATTTAACACATTTTCCTCATATACCGACTTTAAAATATTTGAACTATTTCTGTAACTTGTCCACCCCTTAACCAGCTTCAAAGCTAAGCTATTAAAGCTAAGCTAACATGAAGCTAAGCTGAGCTAAGAGCTGCAAGCTCTAGCCTTGCAGACAGACATCACAGAAGTGTCAATCCTCTGATAAGTTATACTGCATGAGAGCAAATCAGAGTTTTTTTTAACAAAAATGTCAAACTATAAACAGAAACTGAGAGGGATTAAGAAATAAGGGGAAGCTGAAATTCTGATGCTGCACAGTTTGTCATAAAGGTAATTGAACGGCACCTTTCTTTTTGATGCTTCGCATCCAACTACAAAGTAAGTGTCACTCAGAAAATTACTCTTTCTGAACAAATTTAGTGAATTAGTACAAAAAAGAGACAAAGGAGAGGAAACACAATTAGTACAGGAGGGAATTGATAGAAGGACAGAAGAAAAAACAATCCATGCCACACCCCCACCTCCATAACAGCTTAAAAAAGATGTGCGTAACTAAACCAAATATTCAAAAAGTCTGGCTTTTGTCCCTTAAAGACCTTATTTTCAACTCCGACTATAAAAATCTAGATATTTTCCATATAACAGTGGCTCGTCTTACAGGTAACATGCAACTTTCTTTACGCAGATTACTTAAAAAACAAAGACTGAGTCATGATTACAAAAATAATTTCAGTTCAATAAAGTTTTTAGGAACTTCTAAAAGCTTCATAACCTTATTTCCTTACTTGTTATAAGAAATAATGTATATGTTAGCTTCATACATATAGATGTTTGCTGGTGATGATGAATAAAGTGCTAAAGTTCATAAGTTTTAGTGATGATGAGACAATCAGGTCAAACCGAACACCTGAGATTATAAAACATTTAAACACATCCCGATGAATAAAACCCAACAACAATCTCATCTGATCTCCTTCTGATTAAACCTTATAACAAATAAAATGACCTGCACGAAATAACAAATTATTAAACATCTCACTCCGCTCCGTCCTTCTGATTCATGTTTGATGAGATTCATTTCCTGTAGCAACAACAGAAAAGACCCCGAACATAAACACTATCCCACGTTGTATCAACTCAAAATGGCTACCCTCAACAACAGCATGCACAGGAACATGACGAGTGGCATCTCATTTACCTACTCCTGGTCCAGATAATGAGGAACCACAGGCTCCAGCTCATGCACTTATTAACACATACAGTTCACTTCCACACGACACCCTGACTCCTCTCTTACAGCAATCTCACCACCAATTAGAGGTCTATAAAGCTGGAAAACACGCTGGCTTAAGCCTAAAATGAAAAAAGGAAACTTTGGAGCAGAAGCAGACGATAACCGTCTCACATCACGCCTCAGTTTGATGTTTCCATTTAACACGATCACACGCCGAAAAGCAGATTTTACACTCACCTACACAAACAGGATAAACACACAGAAAGTCGGTAAGATGTCAAACTTCTCTTACAAAACATCAGAAAAGAGGTTTTAATCTGATCCGTCATTCTTTCCATATGTTCTTTCTTTTATACGCACTAAAAGCAAACTGCATCTTAATGCATGAAGAACTCAGTTTTGAGTCTCTCTCCACAGGCTCGACCTTCAGTACCTTCCAAACCTTAAACCCCAGATCAGAAAGAAAAGAAACAAAGGGCGCAAATCAAAGTGTTACTCAATCGAGCAGATGAGATTGAAGGTATAAAAAGGGGAGCGTGTGTGTTTCTACACATACTTGTCTAGCGCAGAACCTTGGGTTTGGTTGCTGGTGAGTCTAGAGAAGACGTTGCGGTCATTTCTGGTCCTCAGAGGAGGGGAGGAGGGAGGGGTGTAGCCATCAGTGGGCCTGACGAGCAGCAGAAAAAAAGATGGAAATAAAATTTTTGAGAAGAAATCAGATAAATCAGCTCGGAAAACAGGATCTAAACAAATATCTTCTTTTAAAGAGAACGGCACGTACCTGTACGCACGGTCGTATGACTTTCTTCTTGTTAAAGGGGATGTGTCATAACCCCGAGACTGCCTGGGACTGACACACACACACACACACATTTGGGATTTTCAGAAATCTTGGAACAACAAAGCCTTTATGTTTTTGATAAAAACTGTCATCCCATTGATCATTACATCCACTGTTTGGGCCTCTGGTACTTACAAGGTGTGGCCCCTAACAGGCAGGCTGATGGTGCGGGATGCGCGGTCCTTGTAAATGGGGTCTCGCAGGGGCAAACTGAGTCCAAAGCCCCCAGGAATGAGGCTCAAGCCGTCCTCCTGGATGTCGGTGAGTGAAGCCAGAGACTTGGTGATGTGCTGCCGTTTGCTGCCCGATGACGGGTCCAGGACTGGACCCAGGTACTCTGCTGACACCGCCTTCATCTGGCCCGACAGGCGAGGCTCCATCTGGGTGAAACATGTGAAACATTAATCAAGAGACTTAAAACATGGTTCAGTGTGAAAGTAACACAGGACTCATTCTGTGTCGTTTGTCTGGGTCAGCCATGTCTCAGTCTCGTGTAAACAAAAATATGTGCAAACAAAAGGACGTGAAAAGTCTGTGCAAAGATCTGGTTTTATTCCACCACCAGGGTTTGACACAAAAAAGGATTTTTAATATTTTCTTTTACTGCCCCCTAGTGGATAAAAACGACATCACCACGAGCAAAACCAGCGTGACGGCAGCAAAACAGAGACGAAGGCTGAAGACATAACTGATAAAACATACAGCCATATAATTCTGACAGGAATATTATTCACTAGTACCTTTATTTTGAAATCCTCCTGGCTGTTGGATTCCTTCATCTGAGGAACACTAAAAACAACAAAATACAATAAAAGAAAAAAAATGTTACTTATTTATATAAAATACAGTTACAGTAAAGGATTGTATTTAGTTTTTTCAACTCAGTTTAAATAGGATCAGTAAGATAGGTGAGTGTGTGTATCTGTACCAGGCTCACCTGCTGTCGGAGGCCTGGCTGAACTCTGAGGGCTCCTCATCCGTGCTGGCATACCCGTTTTCTGGAAAACACATAAAACACACAACATGCGTGACTTTGTGTTGAACAAGAAAACCTCAATCTGATCAGAAAATGTCGACAACATATCTTTAAAGGTTAAAATCTTTTCCATTTTGATTTCATCAGTGATAAAGCGAGTCCTGGTAGTTGTTTCCTAACTGAGTGTTAGAGCATTTATCTGTTATGAATTTATTATTAAAGGCCAAATATTTATCCATGAAGTTGTGGCTGTAATAAGAGAAAAGACAAAAGATGCATTTTCAAAATGAAAGAGAATTATAAATGGATGTATATGAAATCTCTCTTTTCAGGTGAATCCATCCTTCACCTTGCTGGACGTTGTGGATGAGAGCCTGGAGTTCTGGGTTGTATTCAGCCTTTTCACGCAGTGCGTCGAGGATCATGTGATTGTGTGACGAGCCAATCACATCTGTCTGCCTCAGCTGGCCCTCCAGCAGTCGGATCTGTGCCTCCTTCTGAGCCACCTGTAAACTCTGCAACACACACCCAACAATATCAAAACATCAAAGGTTAAACTACCAGGCATGAGAAATAGAATTTTATAACACAGTTGAATGTGTTTATTGAACTTGCTTTATTCAGACACGCCACTAGATGGCAGTGCAGTTCTTTTAACTGCATCCACATGCAACAAAGACAGACAACAGATCTCTGGGTTTAATCTTGTATCCTCCAGCTTTATGTATGTGTCTTGTGTGTGTTTCGATTCCCTGCACCATGTGTCACCTTGTCAATAGAAGCCTTCAGGAAGTGATCAAGCAGGTGGCGTGCTTCAGCCAGAGAGCAGGAGCTGATCACCACCGAGGTGTCCACAGAATCCAGCTCATCCTGTTAGAAACCACAACATTGTCACTGAAAATGTCCTGTCACTTGTCTCAGCTGGACGGTGTGTCTCTTCATACCTTCGTCTCCTCTATCTGCACGATAGTGGCCTGGCAGTCCGACAGACTGTCGTTGATGTAATCTATATTTGCATTCAGCACTTCGATGTCTTCATTAATTTCCTGAAGGAGGCGGTCCTCAGCCTCTGGCCCCTCCCCGTCCGCCATCAATACCTGCCTCTTATGTGAAAGCGCCTCCTGTTGGGCCGTCAGCTCCTCCCGTTTCTGACTCGTTGAAAACAAACAAAAACTCAGCTGCAACGTTCTGCAGATATGTAAATGATGACGTTGATGTGTTTGTGCAGAAAGTGGTCCAATCAGATAACAGGAATAAGGATTTATTTCTGTTTAGTTGATAGTAAATTAAATGAATTCCAGCTTGATGTCATGCAACTGCAGAAAACACCTGTTCTACAGTGTCAGCGACGTTCCTACCTTGATGAGGCGATCCATGTCAGCCTCCACATTAGCGATGGTCATCCTCTGCATGACGATGTCGGTGACGCGACGCTCCAGAGTTTGCCACTTTTGTCGAGCCGACTTGGAGAAGCTGTTTGCTCTGCCTGCAGCTGCAGGGCCGCCCAGTCCCGCTGGCTTCCTCTGCAACTTCCTTCTGCTGCTGGGAAGAGATCAAGAAAATGTTGATACGGATTGAACATCAAAGAAAAACAAACAGAATTAAAGATTATTTACTAATTGGTCTGAGGTCACCTCAAAATGAGCTTTACCTACATGTTTATAAGATGATATAATCATTTCTTCTTACCCGATCACCTGCGTCCCATCCACGCTGTCGCTCTCTCCCAGGTACCCGTACACGCTGTTCTTGTTGTTCCACTGCCGCACCAGCCCGCTCACCGTCCTCGCACTTTCAGCTTCAGAGCTGCTTGCCGTGGTGCTGGCAGACAAATCGGCTCCGGAGTCCGTAACCGGCGGGGTCTGGTTCCAACGGGCCACTCGTCCGGCCACGCGATCCGACATGGGTTTGGTCAGGCGTCGCAGGGCGGTCACTTCCTGGGTCTTCCTGCGCAGGACGAGCTCCTGCTGCCGCTTCTGAGACTCCAGCGCTCGGATCTGGTACTGATGTGAAGTTACGTATGTCTGAATTAACTCAGAGTTTGTTGTTAGATTTACAAACTGAATGTGTTTCATTTCTATACGGCAGGAGTAACAAATTACAAATCCACGTTTTTACAGATGTTCAAACATCTGTCTTTCATTTAAATGTGTACATGACACTGTCTTGCTGTTGAATCGCACCCAACTACAAATACAGTCTCCGTTACAGACGTGTCTCTAACCTCCTGGCGTCGCTGCTCCTTCTTCAGCTGGGCGATCTCACGATTCCTTTTCGCCTCCACCATCCTCCTCCTCTGCTGCTCCTCCTTCATCTGCTTCATCAGCGCCACCTGACAGCAGCAGAAGATCACAGATTAAACCACATCCTTCATCTCCCCTCCGATCCCGCCCGGCTGACTCTCCTAACCGTCACCTCACCTTGGCTTTCTTCATCTCGTTGACCTCGGTCTGGAGTTTCTTCAGCTCCCGCTCATACCTGCCCTGGTTTTTGAGGAGACGCGCGTGCTCCTTCTGTGCCGCCTGGAGCTTGAGGAGGTCCCGGTTCATCTCCTTCAGCCGCTTCTCGTACTCCTGCCTGATCTTGTTGGCTTTCTCCTCCGTGTAGTTTTCCATGGACACTGCAAAGCAACATGGTAATGTCATGAGATCCTGTCAGGAGACTTTACCCTCACGCTGAACACGTTACCCAAACTCACTGAGGTTCTGCAGCACGCGGTCTCTCTCCAGCTGCGTGTCTCGGATCTTGTTTTGCAGCAGGATGAGCTTCTCCTCATACTGCAGCTTCAACATCAGCAGCCGCCGCTGGCTGTTTTCAAGCTCATCTATCAGCTTCTGCTTGATCTCGATCTCGCAGGTCAGGTCCGCCAGGTCCGCCTGGAAGTTGGCTGCAAGTCGTGAGGCATTGAGAAACGTTTCAGATTCAGACTTTGGATATTTTTACCTGCTTCGATGACATTCTAAATATCCAGAAATAAAAGCCCTAAAGTCTGAAAACTGTGAGCAGGTGCAACATATGGACTATTTTGTCGAGACGCACCTTTCTCATCAGAATCCGAATCCGAATCCACCAGACTCTCGTCACTCTCAAATTCATCCTCTTCCTCCCTGCCCTCCTCTTCATCCTCTCCCTCATCTTCATCACAGCCGCTCTCCTCCTGCAGCGGTGACATGATGTCCTACACAGAGACACACATGTAGAAGTCAAACTTTGTTTCTTTAAAGGCTAATTTGCCAGCATACACACACACACGCGCACACACACACACACACACGTCTTATCACCTCGGTGTAATTGTCATCTGAATCGATCTCTCCATTCTGCCCGTTCTCTCCACTTCGCCGGTTCTCGCCGTTCTCCTGAGTGTGCAGCTTCACTCGTTTCTTCAGACCTTTCTCCAGTTCTGGACTGCAGATACAAAACATGCAGCAACTTACTAACTACTAAACGACTGAATTTACCGTGTGGATTAAGCTGAAACAGCAACCTGGTCTGCTCAGAGAAACACGGGATTTCACAAGCTCCAAATAACCACTTCGAAACACTTTGGGAATATAATAAAAATGCGCTTGAGGCTAAATAAACAATGTAAAGCAAGTGAGAGCAGTTTGATTCATTCAGGTTTCATTTTCAGTTTTATTTTCCACTTTATTCTCATTCAAACTGTTTTTTATTTATCAATCAAATTTCCTCACTTACAACCACAACGTTGAACTGTATCTACGCATGTTTGTGTATTAATATATATCAGATATTTTCATGGTTTTATTGTTGTGAATTTGCTGTTGCCTGGATCACAAATGACGTCTTACCTGCCTCACACTTACAAACACAACCAGAAGTGTGATGCTGTGAGTGAACTTCTAATTCTCTCTCTTGCTAAATTTGGATCCACCTTAAGAAAATAATTGTTAAACTCAGTATTTTTTATTTGATCACCTTACTTACCACATTTGTGGTCTTTACAACATTTGCAGACAGATACTCTTTTTGTAGTAATCTGATAGCCTTTAAACTTTTTTAGTATTATTATTTCTTTGCATGTTTTTATTAATGAATATATTCTTTGTATAATTCATTTTTCATTTTACAACCTCAATCAAAAGACAGTTATTTGTTAGACAACATCAAAAACAAATCTAAAAGCGCCCAACGTGAATTATTAACACCTTCAACATAAACTTCCTGGTAATTTGGATTTTTTTTTTTACTTCCTCTTTCGAAGCCGTGGTTCCTTTCAGGTGATTATTTCTACTAACTTTGGGATGTGAGCATTTGTTCTCAGTAACAGTCTATCATTTACATCAAACATTACAATAACAAGTAAATAATGCATCACATCAGTCACTGTTAAACCACTTATTGTCATCCTAACGGTGACATTAACACAAACATCAGTCCATCCTTACTGATCCTGCTGTTTTCAATAAGAACTCTTAATATTAAAAGAACCTGGTTGTTCTACATGTACAACTATTTAAACCTTCTAGATTTGTCCTTAGTCATCCCAGTTGTTGTTACACACTCCGTTAACTCGTCAACATTTAAGAACAGCCTTTACAGAAAAAGCCACGCCCCCCTCCTTTTTCGTTTGCACATTTCATGACCCCATAAACCATCCGGATATTTTTTAAATCATCCCTCAACCAACTCTCTGAAACTGTAATTGCAGTTGTCGGACATCTAACTTTAAATCCAGGAGTCTGTTTTTGGAAATTTTACAGAACTGTTCTGGTAAAAAGTTTCTTCTGCTGACTTTTTACTGACATTTTCCTTTTTTTTTTTAATCTAAAAACAAAAATCGAGCAAACAAAGGTTTAACTATCCTGGAGATGTTTGTATGTAAACTTGAACAGCTGATAGTGGTGTGCTAGATGAGAACACTTTAATAACATTATCAGTTAGATGTTTTATAGGAATCTGTGTCGTGGTTAGATGGACTTCCTGTTTTCTCTCCTCACCTCAGTCTTCTCTGCCTCCTCTCCTTCTTCTTCAGCCTCTCGATGTCCAGCTTGGCGCGGCGCAGCACGTCCGTCATCTCAGCCTCCATGGACATGGGCACGGGGGAGGAGCCTAGTGGGTGGCCGGGGACGGGGCTTAGGGTGGAGGCCGGGAACGGGGAACGGGCGGAGAGCCGGGTCACCTGCCGTCGCAGCGACTCGTTCATGGCCTCGCTCTCTAGAAGTTTGGTTCTAAAAGAGAAGAAAAAAACAGAACAAAATGAAACAGCTGACTGTGTGTGTGTGTCTTTCATCTTCCATCAAACTTTAGTGTTTATCATAAACATCCTGGAGCTCTTACCGGAGGTCTTCAACTTCTCGGATATAGTTCTGTATTAGAGCTCCGATCTCTTCGTTGCCTTCACCTAAAAGGTCAAGAGGAAACAAATTAAAGAAGTGTGATTACAGGAAATGTAGCGATCGAGTGAAGATGGAGGTGATAAAGCAACTCTGTCACGTACTTGACTTGGTGAGCAGCGCGCTGATCTCATTGGCCAGCAAATGAGTCACACGGGTGTTGAGGTGATCAATGGTCTCCTGCATGGCTTTCACTCGGAGGCGCAGCGTGTCGTTGTCTCTCTGCAGCATGGCGTTCTCTTGGCACATGTCGCTGTAGCCCTCTGAACCGTCCTCACACGCGACGCGCTTCCCCTGCACGGAGCAAACGGCCAACAATCGTGAAAAAAATGTCCAGACCTTAAAAACAAACAGATGGCTCTGCGAACAGGAGCGGGATTGTCTGAATGAAGTCGGCCTGCCTGCGGCTCCTCAAGCAGCTATTGTTTGGATTTGGAGGGCTTGACGTTAACAGGCGTCCGGTTGTTTAAGCCTGAAACAGAGTCACGATCTAATTCAGTCACAGCTCGCAACACTCCATTTCTCCTGGACTCCAGTCACATCACATCGCTGATAACAACATCGAGGTCAGCTTGCAGTCTCTCGTCAAAGTCACTTCCCTTTAGTAACCATGGCAACCGTCTGAATTCAGCCACAGACTGACAGTGCAGCTCAATGACTGCTTGTTTCTTGAAGTCAGGGGTCAAAGGTGAGGAGAAAGGAGCACAGCTCTCTTTTATTTTCATCGGCTCGCATCACATTCGTGATATTTCACCTGGTGTGTGTGTGTGTCAAATGACACGAGTGGATGTGTGAGTTCAAGATTTTACATTTAATATATCCGTCAATTCTCTTACTGACCTTATTGTATCAGTTACACTCGCACCAAGTTGTTGTCACCTCTTTTCAACCTGCCACTTTCCCCTCCTCACCCCCCTCCTGCCCACTCTCAGTTCATCCCCCTCTAACACCCGTCACTCACCGCCTTGTACTCCATCAGCTCCATCTGGAGTCGAGCGATCTCGGCACGCAAGGCGCTGATCTGCTGGCTGGTCTTGTCTTGGTTCACCACCACCTTGTTCTTGATGTTTCGGGCGCGGTTGGCATACTTCAGCGTGTTCAGCGTCTCCATGAAGTCCCGGTCTGACGGGCTGACGCAGGCGATCATCACTGTTCGGCTGCAGAATGTTAAAAATATACCAGAATTAAAAACCTGAGGATTCGTTTGTTGAGCTGTGTGTGTGTGTGTGTGTGTGTGTGTGTGTGTGTGTGTGTGTGTGTGTGTGTACCTGTTGCCTCCCAGTGAGTCTTGTAGCAGTCGGGTGAGTTTAGAGTCCCTGTATGGAATGTGTCCTGCCTTCTTGTTCTGATCACCTAAAGCGCTGATCACATTTCCCAGAGCGAGCTGTCACATGTGAGAGAGACATGCGAGCAGAATTTGAATGGTCCTGGAGCAGAGACACACTGAGGAGAAGTCGAGCAATGTGCAGAATTTGTGAGCTGGAAAATCAAACCCACCAGTCCACAGTTAATCGAGATTCCCTCTCGGGCCCTCTCTCCTGTGGCCCCTGTGCGTTTCAGCCTCTCAGAGCCGGCCAGGTCCACGAAGTGGAACTTGGCCATCAGCGTCTCGTACTCTGGCTGGGCGATTGGACCAGAGTCCACGCCATTTACCTCTCCGTTCTCCCCTCCTCCATTCTGCTTGAGAGGGTGGAAGAAAACACAGCGAGCGACGATCACTTAAAATGAGCAGCTTACTTCAAACTGGAGCTCGTTTCATCACATTTCATGCAGCTTTGTCTGAACATGTGCAAAAAAGAACCAGGTTTAAATCAGTTTTACATTCCTTCTACATGCTCAGTAATATTTCACATATTTATCTTTTCATCCTGTCGTTTCTCTGCCTGATCTCATTAAAAGATGACGTGTAAAGAGGATGATAAAACTGGAATAACAATCCTCTCGGTCTGAACTTCCCGCTCGTGCAAATCATTTTCTCTCTCGCTCTCGCTTATCTTTTAAAGAAATGTCTCCTTCTCCACTCTGAAGCTCCAGTCTCACCATTTGCAGCTGCTGACAGACTCTCATTTGACAGAGATAGATGGTGAAGATGGCGTGCGATCTGGAGCTTTGGGCGTTCATCTGCGTGCTGGCGGTGGTGCGGGAGAGAGCGCCAAGCTTCAGACACTGCAGCAGCTGCAGCGCGCACAAAACAACAAGCACATTTCCTCAGTTTTTTAACATATGGTAAGAAAATACACACAACAATCATTCCAAAAAAGAACTCTATTTATTTCAGGTTTAGGGAAATTATCTTCAACTAATCATCTTCGACTCCTTCGATCTCATCTCTGTTTGCTATTTAAACTAACGGTTTCATGCTCTAAATTCCATCATGACCCAAATCTCATCCTTCATCCTGATCCCTCGTCCTGGTTGTGTCTTTTTCGGGAATCAAAAACAGCAATGAATCATCCATTAAATGAAGCAACCTATCACATCTTACATGCGTCCTGTGTGAGACCATTTCTCGGACATTCGTAGTGAGTAACTGACCTCCTTCCTTCCGTCTGTCACCGCCGCTCTGTGCATGACGGGAATTGACATATCAGATAATAAAAAACTAAACAGCCTGGTCTGATTTAAAAGCACAACGTTTCTTTCATCTCCACTGACTTCTTTTCTTATTTTGGACTGTTAACATACAGTCTGACGGTTGCTGGCAGCTCCTGTGCTGCAAACATCTCACACCCCCACCACACACTTTGCCTCGGTCAGCCAGGACTCGCTCATGCTCGTTTCGCTTTTCTCTCAAAAATAAAAATAAATAAAGATAAAAAAAAGTTAAAAATAAAGATGTAAAAATAGCTGTGCCCATGCAGTGCTGCTATTTTTAGAAATATTTCCTGTCTTTTTTCAGTTCACGCTCATTTCCCACCAATCTGTACAGAAATGCTGGAGGTGAAGCTGTGATTGGTCAACAGAAAAGTTCTCAAACTGTGGTCAAAGTACCACTGCTGGTACCCAGGATCCTTCTCATAGTAATTAGACGAAGTCTTGGTATCAACTTTAAACAATTAAAAACAAGATCATCGACCTGAACTGTGATTTAAAAAACAAAATGTGGTTCCAAATGGAAAACAACAAGTAAAATGCTCTCCACAGGACCTCCTCGTACCAAGAGGTGCAAAACAGTGGCGAAGCTAAACCAGATCTACAGTCAGTATTTGTGGCAGTGAATAAAGAGTCATAATAAACACATGATAAAGCTGCTTTAGCGAGCAGCGGTGGAGCGCAGCTCTTAACAAGTTATTCTGATACTCTTTAACAATTAGCATGAACAGAAAAAAAGCCAGTCCACAAACACACACAGACACACCTCCTCCTCCGACTGCACCAGTCTGGAAGTGACTCCTGTGGTGTAAATACTGCCGCCGGCGTCCTCGTGGATCTTAATGTTGGACTTCCTGCTGCGACTCTCGGGATCTCTGGCTCCATCGAACAAGTCCAGGATCTCCTCGTTGTACAGCTAAATCAAACACACACACGTCAACACCCTCCAATCTCATCATATATGTGCAACACAAGGAGAGATGCACAACGGCTTACGCACACAACCCGTTCTAAAACTATTAGCTCTAAAACACACATTTCCTCTTGGTTTGTTTGGGTTTGTTTTCAATAAACCCTCTCGTTGAAACGCAGATCTGCAGCCACAGCCGTCAAAATAATGACCTCTCTGAAAACAGAAAAGGCAAAGGTCACAGAGGTCAGCAGAAAGCTCAGCTGTTCCGAACCTAATGCCAAACAAACACACATCTGTTTACCATCAACAAAGATAACCTTCTGATCCCTAAACCTACAGAACAAACACACTAAAGGGAACAGGACAGACAAAAGAAAGAAACATTGTTTGGCTTTTATTTATACATTTCAATTACAAAATAATAATTTAGATAATCCCCATCCAACAACCCCCCCCCCCC
>SSNP01000003.1:645441-673877 GCA_006937955.1 Pachypanchax playfairii
CCCCCCCCACACACACACACACACACACACACACACACACACACCAGTCCTTATTAAAGCCTAAACAATTACCATCCAGATATCCCCGGGGGAAATGATTACTCATCATATATCTGATTTCTGCTACACAAGCATCCCTCCCTCCCTCCCTCCAATCCCTTGCTCGGGTCCGTCGCTCGGCCCATAGTGATGAGGAATAATGTCAGAGGTAATGGCAAACATTAATCAGGACCAACAAAGCACCAGCAGACGTTCCAGCCCATCTGTCTTCAGGCTGTCACTTCCTGTTAGTGGAATGGGAGTTTGATCCTGTTGTCTCCTTCATTCTGTCCCATCTGGTTAGACTTAATATGAACCAACATCCCGCTAACACACAAGCTTAAACTCACGGGTGAATCCTTTTAACGTTAGATCAAGTAAATCGTTGTCACCTACCTCCAGGAACTGGGCGCTGACTTTAAACTCAGGCAGCGGGATTCCGATCTCCTGGGCTCGGATCTTCCTCTTCTGGATCCCCTCAAACAGCTGGTGAACAGCCCGCGGGATGATGCCTTGCTCCTGCGGACTCAGGCTCACATCGAAGCCTGTCCCCATGGTGAAGGTCTTCCCTGAACCCGTCTGAAACACAATGCAATAATAACAACTTATAGAAAACACGAACGGATGCTGCGATCTGTCTTTAACAAAAGCTCAGTTTCCGCACCTGCCCGTAAGCAAACACGGTGGCGTTGTAGCCCTCGAAGCAGCCCTCGATGAGCTTGGACACGCAGGTCTGGTAGATGTGGTGCTGCTCCGAGTCGATGTCGAACACAAAGTCATAAGTAAAGGCCTTGTCCTTTCCCAGGAGGACCTGCGGTTCTCCGGGTGTGACCAGCGTGCATACATGGCAGCCTTCGATCTTCTCCTTGGCCATTTGAGGACGAATCCTGAGGGAAGAGGACAAGACATATAGAGTCAACTTCTTCACACAGAGACCAAAACATACCACGATGATGGGAACAATCCTGTTTAAATCCATGTGTGTGTGTGTGTGTTTCTGCTTCATCTTATCTACATGTTGCTTTCGACTCCTGTGGGTAAAAATCAGATGCCCGAGAGATTTTTATCAACAAGTTGCATTTTTGTTTTTGCCTTGATGTTCTGTGTTTCAAGCCATTTTAAACACACACAAAGAAGAGAATGCCTTGCTCTGAAACACGCCCAGCGAGGTGAAACTCCTCCTCAACGTCTCCAGCAAGCAAAGAGTTTAAAATCACTTTAAAATGCTCTGCTGATGCTCCTGAACACCAGAGTCTGCAGTTACAGTTGATACTCACAAACCTTTATTTATTCATTTTTTACAGAAAGTTAAACCGACAAACACTCACCACATAAAGGAATCTGGAAAAGCCTGAATGAAAAGCACCTCTGAGGAGAAACACAGGTCATTATTTCAACTGCTGTTAATCCTTCTTCCCAGAACTTTACGTTCCGTTGGGTTTTTCATCCTGACAGAAAGTTCGCTGTGGTTAATTGCTTTCACCTGACATCTCGGTAATAAAATAATCCCTGATGAATGAAAAAACACAGACGCCTGCGTTCAGGAACATGGTGCAGGACTTTAAGAGGACTTTAACTGGCATGACAGCGCGATGGTGGACGGCCTCGCAGCCTACAGAGCCGATTAAATCACAGATAATGCTCGTGCAGCGGTGCTGATTAACTGAAAGAAAATGTAGCAGAGAAAAGCAGCTGGAAGTTAATGGGATGTGCAAAAAGGTAAAGAGCTGTCCTAATGCATTCTGGGCTTTCAGGGGTACAACGTGGACACAGTGAGGAGTAATTACAACAATAAAAACAAAAGTAATGAGCTAGCATCTATCAGAAGACTGGGATCCATCTTCATATCCTAAACCCAAACATTTAGTCCTCCTCACACCATGACTGCATCGGATTCTCTAGGATGTGGCAACAAACACACACACAAAGTCAGAAGTCCCCAGCCACACAGCTGTCGAAGCACAGGAGGCAAACCACAAAGACGTCCACGCAGCAACTCTGGAAACAAACCCTGTACACATCAAGCAGAAACAAACTACACAATTATCTTCTGTTCACACATGGTTCCTCTCAAGCCTGCATTAAGCACCACACCCACCACTAACACACACACATTAATCCCCTCAACATAAGTCTTTATGGTGCTACAGAAACATGCAGAAGCATCACTGAAGAGACGGTTTCTCCAGAAAGAGATTAAATACTTTAAAATAGTGCAACTCAGCAGTGATGTGCAAACCCAGACAACCTTATTCAAAGGAGGGCGACTTTAAAAGCAGCTCGCAGACTGATGAGATTTTTTTTTGCTCTTTTTACTGCAGGAAGTGACCTTGACACAGAGGTTAATGTATCTAAAAGTGCTGTTTAAGCCAATTATGCACATTAAATGGATATGGCAAAATGTGCAGCACATTGGCTTCACACAATGGACTGCAGCAAGACCCTGTGTGTGTGCGTGTGTGTGTGTATTGCTGGGAGAAGGAGAGAAGAGAGAAGACTTTATAAAACATACAACAAAACACTTGCTAATGTTGCGTTGTGTTTGTATTTATACTGCTGATGATAAATCACCAAAAAGACACAAATGTCTCCTGCTTCTTTCAGCAGGACCAGCATCACCTTTTTTTAACCAAATCCTAGAACAACAGTGAACCTGAGCCTCGTCTTTTACTCTGTGTTTAGGGTTTATCAGCTAGCATTAGTATGCTAACACACCGAAGCTAGGACAAAGTATACAAACGTCCTTGTCAATAATGTGAATTTACACATTTTAAAGGTGTATTTCTTCTTTACACCGAGTTGTTTGTGTTCGTATTCTTGGTGTATATATTTTCTGTTTTTTTAAGCCAAGTGTGTGGCCACTGTGTTGTAACGGTCACCCGTTGGACGGTGTAAACTTCATGACCGCTACAGACACACATCATGCATGAAGAACATTACATGTGATAATCCGCGAGTTTTTCAGAGGTTTCTGTTGAATATTTTAGCTCCACTTGTGTTCTTACCTTCATAGTGGGTGTGAAAACAGGTCAACAACTTCTCTTTCAGTTTTAATCTCTCAAACTACGCAGGTGGCGATAAACCAGAGTTCTCCCGAGTTCGAACGGCCTGTATCTGTTTCATCACAACTCCTTTGTTCGTTAGTATTCATCGGCTCCCAGTTGAAACCACGCCTAGCATGCTGCTGGCTAAAAGCTGTAGCATAAGACGTAGCAAACAGGAAGTGACTACGTGAAATGGCCTCTTTAAAGAGAAGTGCACCTCAAGTACAAATTTTAAAAGAGACTTTATTGGCAAAGGAGGTAAAAAATACAATTTTGAAGCCTAAATAAGCTTTATGTGGTGCTATGCACTTCATTAAGAAGCCGTCGAATCAGACAAATACACCGCAATTATATCCTATCTCATCCGAACGGGATCGAGAGATAACCTTCTATAATCAGACATCTTCCAATAATCAACTGACAGACACGCAGTCACACCAGGGCTCAGCTGGATCGGTGTTTAAGCCAACAAATGATGGGATCAATAGCATTGACTGGAAGCGGAAACATTTCACATGTGCACACACACACACAGATCCAGACTCAGACCACACATTCAATACAACACAACCAGAGCTAAAATTAGCCCAAATCTCCACAACCAATCCATGACTGAAGGAGACATAAAAAGAAGATAAATGGAAGATGGTAAAAATGACTGAAATGCCCTTGAGGGGTTAATGGGAATCAGAGCGCTCCACTTTACTTCGTATGTACGATCTCCATCTCTTCACTCGTTCCTCCAGTTCTATATCTCAACTCTTACAAAATTCAATCATTATCCAGCTGAAGACGGTTAATCAGACTCACAAACTCGGATGAAAAAAACAAAGGCATAACTGGCAAATCAGGCAACAAAATTCACAGATGTGTGACTTTAAAGTGATTCTATCTGTGAAAGGAACAAGACAGCAAGCTTCTAAAAACACTTTTCATACAATTCTTGCTTGTGAAAGTTAAAGGAGTTCCTTCATTTACAACAGATCATTGAAAATGGAAAGTATCGTGAGCCATAAAAACAACCTGCGTCTTTATCAGTGAGTAATGTGAGGCACGGCCAAAAAGGCATGGAGCAAAAAATGATTGTAGATTATCAGTTCAATAAAACAACTGGAGTCAGAACAATTCCAGGATATATTTTGGCTTCTTATTCTATATGAATTAAATCAAATTGAAGCGAGTCACCATAAACGTAACATTGAAATGAAAACATCACCCCCTAGCGGATGGCTGCAGTATAAGCTTTAACTCCTTCTGTGTAAACGAATAGGCTGACTAAAGAAATAAAATATGCCTGAGCTCATGTCGTCCTTAACTTGTTGTGTTCAAATATTCTCATATAAACAGACAGATAAGTGTTTAGTTTTAAGGAGTTATTCCATGTTTAAAAATCCACCATGACTGAGTGCAGGTGAGTGGGTGGGTTTCAGTCCTATCTCTGTTATGAGCAGACTTTGGGTTCAATAACCCATGTCAGCTCCTGTAAATGGGTTATTATGGCTTCAGTTTTGAACAACAGAAGAAGCAGAAGGAGACACATTTATAACACCAGATTCTGCTTTTTAACAAATCAAGTATTTGTAAGTCTTCATGTCTAATTCTTCACTGAACTTTTCTTAAAACGGAACATCTGTGTTACATGCAAGTAAATTGACTGGGATGAAATCCAAGGCTGTTACAAACAAAAGAGAGGAAGGACGGACAGAATCGAGCTGTTGTGAACGCTACCAGTAATGAGCGAGTGCCTTTTGGCCTGCATGTTATGTGTGCTGGCTGTCTCATGTATGCATGTGCTCATGCTCAATCAACCTTCAGAAACAGGCTGGTGAGAGCCAGAGTTCATTTCCCTAATGTAAACACTTCAGCAAAGACACACACACACACACACACACAGTTATTCACTCAAGCTGAGCGTTTCAAAGCTGTCCTGACTCTCCTCTGGCACTGAGCCAGAGTAGGACGCTACTGTTTCTTTCATTTGATTCCTTTAGCGTCTTGTTTTCACTTTATCAATGAACAATAATCTTAATCTATTTCCTGATATTCATTTTCTAACTGCAACAAAGCGTCCCATCTTCTGTCCTCACACTTCCCTCTGTTCTGATCCCCGTCTCACTTTACTGCCAGTAAAAACACAGCAGCTTGAGCAGCAGAGGCAGTTAAAGAGCCCGTTCCACTTTCCTCTTTCCTCTCGATAACAGACGAGGCCGATCACTAATGTGGACTTCACTTATCTCCCTCACTTCCTCACCCTCCGCCTCGCTTTCATTCGACCAGTGCTTTGTGTTGCTCCTTAACAACTGTTTTAAATGCAAACGCCCCCCCCACCCCCCCAACCATCATTCTGTCACTCGCAGCATGTCCAAAAGCTGCTGACAGAGAACTCAGTCAGTTCTCTTTCCAGGAAGACTCTAAAACAGTGTGGGTGAAGAATCCACACTGTTGAGGCTCTGGTGGGTAAAGGGAGAGTGTGTTTTTTAAAGGGAGGTGGAGGGTCAGTGGATTAGGATTGATTTTGTGTTTTTGGAAACAGGTTTTACAAAGTAAATGCTCTGATCTAAAATCCTTGTTCAAGTCCTTTAACTCTTTAACCGCCTGAGTTATCGCAGCAAACTGAGTACGGTTTTTTTTTAATATTCGGAGGATGGAGCAGGTGCAGTTCTGCTACTTCGGCAGTTAAGGTGGTAATATTCTCTCATGCAAAGAAGCTCTGGAGGTCGTTTTTCTAATTATTATTCACAGAGATAAAGGCTAGAAGCACGCCTTTACGGTCACGTGCCGCAGAACATCCAAGTCAAGTGACGCAAACGTTTTAATGTCTAAACGATCAGCGTCAAGTTCGACAGTGTTTAAGCTCATTATCATTTCTGCAGCATCAAATCATTTAAAAATGGTGACAGTGTGCAAGCTGCAGCTTCACCAGGCAAATCACATGACTTTACTGTTTTGATTCAGAAGTCTTGAGACTAAATTATGAGGTAAGGTTACTGTCAAAAAGACGTGCATTTTTTTATTGACAGATCGTGCATAACTATTAATCTATAAACTCTTGTTTCTGTCAACTCACATCCAAACATCATGAATCTTTTCTCTGGGAGAACATGATGGAAAAGTTTACAGCTGTGGTTTCTTCTTCATGAAAACAACAAGCAGCGCAAGGCTGAATATAAATCTGTCCTTTCAGAATACGGACTGAAAACTCTAACAGTCTCAGGATTATTAATGGAGCTCAGATACATCGATGCCACTAGTTGGATATGAGTCTTTTCAACTTAAAGGCAGGGTATACGATTTTATTTTAAAACATTTTTTTTTTTTAATGCACAAATGCTCTTCATATACCAGTGGCAATTTACATTTTAGGAGTTTTTAAACTAGACCGAGTAATGATCATTCTTTCTACAGTGAGAAACCCTGGAAAAAACCTCATCCAATCAGCTTCCACGGTCCGTCCAGGACAATTGGCTTGTAAGCAAAGCTTCCATGTTCCAGCACCTCCTCCTCTGCGCGTCCCCTTCGTGTACACGCAATGCTCGTTCTGGCCTATAAACAGGAAGTGAGCTTGCGCTACTTTGTCACGCCAGCAGATAAATAGATTGTGCAAGCTGCATTAGCCGACGTGTTTGTTTGGTGAGGCATCAAGTTTGACGTTAGTGCAGATAAGCTTCCTAAAATGCATCGAAAACACAAAGCTGTTGTGGAAATAGCAACGAGAAAGAAGAAAGCCAACGAAGAGCGTGCCAAAAGTCGAATCTGCATCGGAGCTGCTGCATTTACATGGTGGCGTCAACTCAAGGAAGCTAAGGGCTTGCTAACCGATGATTATGTTGCTGTAGGAAGTAAACAACATGTTTCTAAAAGTGATATATACAAACTGTTAAACATCAGTGGATTTTATTCCGTTGTTTGTTGGTTGGTCATATTAGCACAGTTAAGTGACTGTCAACATCTGGAATAATAATAATAATAATCTGCGGTGCTTTTTTATTTGTAACTCAATAAAATAAGTCATTTCTTCACATGGAGTGGGCAGGACTTCAAACCAGAGTTACGTTCCGGTGTTCAGTGATCATATATGTTGACGGTTGCGCAGTTTAATTAGATAATTTTTGTTTATTCTTGTCATTATTTATATTTTAGGTCTGTGCTTCATCAGTAGAATGAGAACAAAGGAGCTTCTGTTCGGGGGAGTCAGGTGGAGAAAGTCACACAATCCACAAAAAATCCTTTAAAAAAAACAAAACCGCTGTTCTGGTTGCTACAGAAAACTGCAGTGATATCACAAACAAATTATTATTAATTTACTTTTACTGAATAATCCCAGTGTCTTCAGAGTTATTACTCAAAAAAACAACCTTTTTTTTTCTTTTTATGCTGAAACGTTTGAGGATAGTTCATATGTAGACTATCAAGAAGTCTGTTGACCTTTGACCTTCTGGTATAAACCTTTAATCATAAAACTTATAAGGAAACGAGACGCAAACAATTCAAACAAAGACTGGAGAGAGTGCTGTCGCTCCTTCTTTCAGGGATCATCTATTATCAAACACACACCATATAAGAGCAGAATGGGGGGGGGGGGGGGGGGTTATGTGGTGGTTGGAATCCATAGCTCCAGGAAACATGTGAAAGCAGAGAGCGTTCCTTCAGTTCTTTCATGCAGGAGTTTGAAGCTTCCAGCTGAAAGGCAGAAAGGCTTTTACAAGAACACTAAGTGTTCTCTGATCGCTGGTAAGAACAACTATAAACCGGCTTCATAACACACCCAGCTCCTCCCGGATCGTCTCGCTTTCTTCCAGTAGCTTCAAATACATGGAGGCCATGATTAATGTGAATCTGCTGTCATCCGACTCCAAGATGGGACTGTAAAACATATCAGTGCATCTTCCTTTAGCTCCTCATCAGTTCCTTACAGGTGTGAAAAAACTCTCTTTCCATTTCTTCTTTTAAGTAAAAGAAAACTTAATTAAAAGCTTTTCCAGATAAGAAACAAAAAGAACGGGGATACTGATAATAATCTTAGATGCTGGAAAACACTCGTGCTTTTGAGGTTTACAGGTTTTAGAACACTTTCTGCCACAATTTCCACAAAAAAAACATTTAAATCTTTTTAATCTCTATACAACACAAACTACACAGAACAGTTAGTGAACACAAATAGGTGTCATCCATCTAATTCCAGGCCTGTCATCACCTGCTGAAGGTAACCAGAGTCTCCAAACAGCTTCAGGATGTTTCCCTGCTGACTGAGCTGAACCACAGCCTCACCACATGATCAGCTGTTTGAGTGTTGTCTCCACACACACAAACAAACAAACACAGTCTCAGCCCTCATATTTCACAAGTATTGATGACTTACCGGGAATTGCACAGATTTTATTAACGTGATGGTTAAGATCTTTTGAAGTGGGTTTCTGTGGAAAGATCTGAGCACTAACATGTTACCTGTTGTAGATACAGATGTGCCCAAATCTGTTGGTACCCTTCCAAAGCAAACACAAGAAATCCTCAACTATCTAAGACCAAAGAGCTTCACTTTTGTCTCATGAGTCGAAATGATCTTCTCCCAGAAGCGTCTTCAATACGCATTTTGTTTGATTCCAGTTGGGCTTTTGTCTGTCATTTTAACTTCTGTCACCCAGAGAGGAGACAGAAAACTTAAAAAATAAAAAAAGCAGCATTTAACAAACTAAACCAGGAGTCCTGCTTAAACTATGGATTGATGGCGGCAGGTGGTTTTCGTGCCCCAAACTATGTAAAAACAGCTGAAGATCACAAATGATAGCGGCTTTTAAAACTACGTTTAAGACACCGACTCTGCTGGTGTTCTGGATTAAAGTCAAAGCTGAACACACTGAGATCAACAGCACTGAAAACCCTGTTGCCATTAGAGACATCCTGCTTATGTGAAGCGGGTTTCAGCCTCTCCCACCAACTGGTCACAGAGAAACAAGTTCAGGTTCCCACTGATTCAGCGTTATGGTAAGTTATCCTATTCATGCACTTTATATTTGTTTTTGTGGCGCATCTTATTTTGAAGGCATGTTTAAAATCATTACCACAGTGACCGAGGATGTTATGTCATGTACGATGTTGCTAATAAAGCTGTTTGAACACGCTTGACTCACATTTTTTATTACATTTTTTTTTTAAATCCACCAGTTTTGATGCAAGTTGTGTCATTTTATTTTGGTGCCAGTCTGTGAAAACATTGATATTAAATGCAATCCCTTTTCGGGAGAAATGAAGCGTTTCAGTGAGTGGAGCAATCAATCAGTCACCTCTGGTGCAACCAGGAACACTTCCTGTAAGAATGTATTCATATTCCTGCTAATTTGGTTTTGGCCCTGCAGTGACGAGTCGTTTAATCTGAGCTAATGTCTGTTTCTCCAAACTGAGGTCGTTCTCCAGCCTTCAGCAGCCGAGCCTTTATCTGTGATGTCACACAGTCAATCATACAGATTGAGATTAAACAAACAGCCCAGTTAAAGTCAAATAAAAAAAACAGCTCAATTGCATTAACTTCAAACAAAACACAATCATAATGTCTTTTTAAAAATAAAACTACAGCTGCGTCTGCAAGTGACTTCAGAAAGATCCATCCCATCATGTTGTTGTTGATTGTTTTTTTTTTCTGGGCAGTTTTTGGGGGTTTTGAAAGCGATTACTCAGCCCTACAGAGATTACATAAACAGGAGCACAGTGTCTCCATCTGGTTCTGCTCTGGTTGCCTTTATACCTCAGATTATTGCTGCATCATTGTTCAGATTAGGATTAATCCAGCAGACAGACTAAAACACGTCTTTTGTCAACAAGCTTTTATTAAAAAGTGTGTGTCTCTGACTCGCGTTGAAGTTTTCTAAAGACGAGAGACTTAACAAAGACTTCCTGGAAATAACCAGGTAGACTGATCTGAGAGCAGCGACCTCCGTCACACTGCACACCTGATCAGAAACCTCTGAAAAACCTGTAGAGGTGGAGCACATGAACATTCCCTGAACAGTTTACCTTACCACAATGGAGCACATAAGAGAGTGAGAAGAAGAACAAGAGAGGGCGGATGAAAACTGCAACTCGAGAGGATTGTCACATGTTTGACATGAAAGGTCCTGAAACCTCAGGATTTACCTCGGCCTGTCCTGGTTTGGAGCTCGGGGTATATCAGTGACTGTGGGATGAAACGAGAGACGCCCTGAGGTGCAGCGATGGATGGAGGGGAGACAGACCAGTTAAGGTAAAAAAAAAAAAAAGAATGAATGAATGAATGAAAAAAAAAAGAACAAATGGATGAAAGTGGAAGAGCTGAAGGACATTAGTATTTTGATCCGAGCCAGAAGATGATTTGAAGAGTTGCTGTGTTTTTGTCCCGTTTTAACACGAATGAGCTCAAAGCCTCGTTGATGCAGGGATGAGTTCATTTTTTAATGTTTAATCATTAAAATATAAATATTTATATATATAGTCACATAAACAAAATGACTTACAGATTTGATTTCATCATGATTTATCAGCCCATTCAAGCTAAACTGCCTCGTGACGCTGGTATTTATTTACACAACATACATCTCCGACCATAAATTACACTTCCTGCCTCCTCAGGTAGTAAAAGTTGTCATGACTCCATCTGATGGACTGAGAAATTAAGATTTACTCCCTTTATTAGTTTATCTGAAAAGCTCCTGGTATCTTAAAGCTAATAGTAAACCATGCATCCATCAAAGCTCTCACACACACTTCCTGTTATCTGATGAATAAGATCCACACACACACACAGAGAGCATCTGAGAGATTTGGGTTATCGAGCTGCAGTGGGCCTTTCTGTGCTGCTGCCCATTTAATCAGTGCTGACATTGATTTTCTGGATCAGCTAACTGCACTGATCAGCTGTCTCCCTCCCTCTCAGCTCACCATCTGTCTCATGCGCTCTCCATCCCAGCCACTTCAAGACACAACGTGTGTGTGTGCGCTCCTGCTCTTTATTGTAATCAGCTGAGCCTCTCTGCATTAGTGAATCAACAGTAGTAGACCTTCACTTTCAGTTCCGCCTTCCGTCCAAGCCAAAGTCGCAGCCGGACGACGGGCCGGTAGACAAAAACACACACAAACACATTCAGATATTTGTGCGCTGGTCTAACCCTCTGAGGGACAGATGGAAATTCTGTGTACTTTATAAAGTACATGTACTGTAAGATGGTATCAAATGAGGGAGGCCATGTTGCTAGTTTTGCCCTTGTCTTCTGATTTAAGACAACGGGACACCAGAGAAGAAAAAACAAGTCAACACAAAGACAGTGGATTTTTGGGATGACTGTGAGACGATGAAGCTACGACAGCTGTTCAAAGGGAAGAGTATTTTATTTAATATCAACACCGGCAGCAGAGTCTTGTTCCACCTCAGTTTTCCCACAATGCCGCGCTGCCTGATGCTATGCACAATCAGCCGACGCCAACAGTGAGCTGCCATCACACTATCATTGTTTTAGACTAAAACTGACTTGTTCTGATAAATTTCTTTTTTTTTTTTTTTACAAATGTATCTTTATGAGATCAACATTTTTCTCCTTTAAGTATCAGAAATGGTAGAAAGTATTTTCTTTAGTATCGATATCAAGTTTGAACCTTTAACATTGTGACAACCCTCATGGTTTTATTGTCTAAATGTAAGATCTGGGTGGTTTTTATGGAAAGTAAAATATTCTGGAAAATGATTTGTAATAATTAAACTTGATGGAGGATGGCTGACCACCAGAAAAAAAAATCACTGGTTCAATTCCAGCTTCTCCTCCCAGGACTCTCTAGAAATGTTGACAGTTCCTTACAGGGTAAACAAAGACAGACAAATATTAAATATATAATGGTGTGATTTCTGGAAATCGATCAAAGACCAATAATGCAGATCATCTATTGTAGGAGGGGCTTGTTCTCCATTAAAGACAGACATACTGTTTAATACTTCCCATCCTCCTTTGTGTTTGCCAGACTGACGACGCCTGCGGCCCGAGGCAGCGCTGCAGATTGCTAACAGGCTATAAGAGAAAGCAGGACTCACTCCATCTCTGAACATCGGTTTGACTGGTCATTTGATCACGTAGAGTTAAACCCTGGAGAACAAATGGACTGAACTGGTTCAGGAACATGACTGTTCCATTAGCTGCACCAGACTTCATCTGAGCAGAGCTGTCCCATATTATCTAAACTTTTCAAGGTAATCTCTCTCTCTCTTACTGACATCAGGTATCAGTTTTCATGTGACACAATGTGGCATCAGATTATCAAAGTCCTTCAAAATGTCTTTATTTGGAGTCTGACGTCCCCGAAACTGGAGGACCAGATTTATAAGACGTCAATTTTGAGACTAAAATAATAAAAAAAAATTTTTTCGGATTTATCTGTCACTCAGTGGGAAACGGAAGTAGCCATCTGTCAGATTCAGATGAGCATCACTCATTGTTACCGGAGCACATCAGTGCGCATCATCAGAGCCGATTCTGGGTCAATCCCTACCCCATTTCCTCCTCCTGCTCCTCCTCCTCATTTCCCCTCCATCCCCCCTCCAAACCGCTCTGTCTGCCACACCGTGGGGGAGGCAGAGGAGTGACAGAGACACAAATTAGCTTCCTCTCCTACATCGTTGTGACAGACACTCTTGTTTGGGTCAGTGATGATCTGTCCCCTTTATTCTAATTAATTTGGACAATGTGAAGGAGTTGAAAGAATAAAGGATCTTAGTCTCAAAAGTGAGAGATTCCAAAACTGTAAAGTTACTTGGAAGTAGGTCTGAATACTGATTTACACTCTCAGATTCTTTGTCTGGACTTTAGTACCGTTACCATCAAATGTGTGAAATTCAGACTTTGAAATCATAAACATTTAGTAAATGTTTATAAGCAGTAACGAAGGTGGAATTCATTCATCTCGTCTTTTTCTTTTAGCAATTATATATTTAAAGACAAAATAAGCTAAACTAACCATAAAAAACACAAAAAAAACACTTTCAATTGATATTGTATTAATAGCTTTAAGACAGATGTCTTTTAATGTCTTTTTTCCTAAGTGGCAGACGGCTATTGATTATACAAAGATGTATTGTTTAAAATTTTCAGATGAAGGGATGGTGCTCTATTTCTTGTTTCTTAAAGAGGCCATTTTACACAAATGTCATGACTGTGTGGTTATTTCTGATGTATTAACCAGTAATATGAAACATTTTATAGCTAAAAAAACGTTAGGAAACACTGATTAACAGACCTTTCAATCCATCTGCGTCAAAATTCAGCTGGTTTCGTCAAGCTTCGGGCAGCAACTCATAAATATTCATTATGCAAATTTGCTGGACTGAGATTGGCTAACAAACTAGCCTATGGGAGCACGGCTTCCTGTTTCCTGCCCCGCTGATAACAGCACACCAAGTATCTTCCTGTTTGATACGTCAGATGCTACAGCTTTTAGCCAGCATCATGCTAGGCATGGTTTTAACTGCGGGAGCTGATGAATACTAATGAACAAAGGAGTTGTGACGAAACAAGTACAAGCCGTTTGGACTTGAGAGAACTCGGGTGTTATCGCCACCTGCGTAGTTTGAGAGATAAAATCTAAAAGAGAAGTTGTTGACCTGTTTTCACACCCACTATGAAGGTAAGAACACCTGTGGAGCTAAAATATTCAACAGAAACCTCAGAAAAACTGTTTTGAATGGAAGGGCCTCTTTAAGGTTATTTACCAAGTGATTTATCTAAAAAACAAACAACATTTAGTCAAATAAGATAGCTGCAGGTTAACAATTAATATTTAAAAACCTTTATGTATCTGTTGGTGTATTACCAGCAGCAGGTTTGGAACATTTAGTCTTATCTTCAGGCAACAACAGACAAAACTTCCTCTCATCCACTGGTCGTAAATCCCATTCTAAAATTTTACAACTTGTGCCTATTTTCAGCCTCACGCTGAACAATCTGGACAAAGTCTTTGAATCCACATCATCAGACAAATCCAGCTCCAAGCTAATGAAAATAAAATTTAGTCACCTAAATAATATAGAATATAGGATATTTCTACAGTCAATATTAATGTGAGACATAAAAACTTTGTTGTTTTTACCCAGCCAAAAAAGTCCAAAACAAAACACATTTTTCATATCAATTGTTTAAAAGATGCTACTTCGGTTGTTTTTTAGCTAGTTAGCATAGCGGCTTAACACCAGTTAGGCAACTCATGCGTGTTACTCTGATAGCTTAACACAGATTAGCTAATAATAATAATAATTTATAGCTAATTAGGTCATTAACTCATAAGCACTAATATCCAACCTGATAGTAGCAGTACTTTTCTTATAACAAATTTGTATTAAAATCCGATTTATTTATTTATATTTATTCATGCTAACATTTGCTCATTAGCAGCAAAAACGTGCAGATGAAAATGAGGGAGAATCTTTTTTAAGCTGTGAAATTCGAAACCAGGCTGGACAAAATTATTAGAAAGTTATTATTATAATGAGTTCATCAGTTTTAAAACCAGTTGCTCTGCTGACACAGAGACTCGACACACGCAGAGAGACAAACCCGAGTCATGATTAAGCTACTTAAAACTGAATGTGATTACGAGCCAGCTGGTCACAAACACACACAACGTCTGTTTACATTTACCCAACGGCGGGGGCGTGTCTTTGTATTCAGGTATATGCTTCTAAAATAAATACTGTTAATGTTAAAGTAACAGATCCAGTTCCTCACAGAGCAATATTACATTTCCAGTTTACAGAAAGAAAAGCGGAAGAGAACATGGTTTTATTTGTTTAGAAAGAACTCCTGACGTTAAAAATGAGAAGTGAACAAACACTTCACAGTCTAGACACAACACCTGAGGGCTTCCATGGCCCCGCCTCTTCTTCTTCTATCTACAGGAAAAAAGCAAACACGTGCAGCTGTGCCCAAATTATTCATATGCTTGATGCTCGCGCATGTACATGTCCAGTTCATACTGCTTCAGCAGTGACAGTAACCCTTTTGACAACAACCCCCTCTCCACACCAGACACACACACAGTAAACCCACCACCCTCCTCTGCCTCTTTGATTTTTCTTTGTTTTCTTATTTTTTACAGTGAATTGAAGGAAGCGTTTTTAGAGGAAGAGCAACTCACAAGACAAAGACATCATGGACGCCACATTTTTCTCACTCAGCCTCTAAAAATATGGTCCGCACCTCATCCTCATTACCCTTGGGTTGTTATCTGTGTGTGTGTGTGTGTGTGTGTGTGTGTGTGTGTGTGTGTGTGTGTGTGTGTGTGTGTGTGTGTGTGTGTGTGTGTGTGTGTGTGTGCAAGCTCAGCAGATCGCACAAAGACCTGCAGTGACATCAGACTCGTCCACACTGTGTCCTCTGTCTACGCTCACCCAAGAGGTGCTCTGTCTAAAGGGCTGCTGCTAAGCCCCTCCCCCCGCCACACAAACAAACACAGCCTCTCCTAAACGACCACAACAATATGAACACATTCATACAGTTTATCACAATATTCAAACCACAAAAAGAAATAAAAATAATAATGATTAAACTTTTATTTTCCGTCCAGGCCACACAAGCTGCATGAGGGTTTCCTTGTGTCCTGACTGCATGAATAACAACAACTAGGACTGTGATGATGTGATGAGAATGATAACAGTAAAATTCAAACGCTGAATAAGACTGAAGCTCCATTCATTGAATTCAAATAGCTGAATCTTCTACAGCAAATCTTTCTGTAGATGAATGTGGATGAAGTAGTAGGCTGAAGCAGCAGGCGGATGAAAGGAATCTGGTCACATTCCAGCGTTTTCATCACATTATTTCTCTCATAGTAAAGACAGGCATGAGCGAGGGAGGTGGAAAGCTTTTAAACCAGGCGTGGCGGTGAGAGAAGGAGTTCGACCCGCTCAGGATGTGGCTTTTAATCAGTTTTAGTCCAAAGATAACGGACAGTATGTCCCCAGGCCGGCCTTTAAGTCCACCTACAGACTTCTCAGACCCGACTGGGTTGTGTCGACATCAACGGCTCGCGATGCAGGAAGTGAACAGGAAGTGTGGCGAGTTCAGCAGAAGCCTTACAGGAAGTCATTCTGCAACAGCAGCACACCATTTGGGAGTGCAGGAGTGCTGAATCAGGAGAAGTTAAAAAAAAAACAAAAACAAATATGACTCAAATATTAGTTCTGATGACGGCAGCAGTTTTATCTGGTCTTTACACTCACGACGAGCACGTTCACAAGCGATGGTCCAAAACTGACTCTAATCTGTGGCGTGGAGCTGACATCATGGGACCTCAGCTCAGACTTTTGTTTCTTCTGCAGACCTTTAACACCTTTTTCTCATAATGTCAGAAAGAAACAGCGACGCGTCATTTCATTCAGACGTTACAGGAAATGAATCTATCACATGTTCAAGGTGCAGAAGAGACGCTGAACAAACACAACAGTGTGTGTGCACAAGTGGGTCCCCGTCAAGTCCGGGCTGACTGGTCAACGTTCCTCACTCTGAAAGGCCTCAAAAACACCCACAATGCATTATCTACCACAAAAACATGTGACTGCCATTGCATGAGAAGGAAGTGATGCACAGCTGCGGGAGGCCAACCTGGGCGTGTGCTCTACCACGCTTCCTGCTCCTCTTCCCTCCCCCGAATCCGAATTTCGGATTAGAAACGGTGGTGACTCCCTTCTACAAACTGCGACTGTAAATCTGAAATCAGCTGGTTGATTGAATTGGTTGGGGGGGGGAGTTTACACCCTGCGACCTGTAACTACGGGGCTGTAACACCCATGACAAAAGCTTTTTCCCACCAAACCTGAACCACTTAACCCCCCTTAGACTTGTAACCCAGGCAGTGTGTATGTGGCAAACTTTTAACACACACAGGAAACAGGCGAGACTTTAGGCCACAAGTGTCCAACAACTAAACACCATCATTTAAAGTCTGTGTGTCTCAGCTGTGATGGACCTCTTCCACAGCATTCTGCTGTTAGTTCTAGAGAAAATAAAAAGAATTTTAAAACAACTTCTGCATCTGAACAGACGCCTCGTCAGCTGAGCTCCCGTTGCCTCGTGGCTCACATGCCGCGCATCATAACTGCTTTTAACTCTCCAGTTTTTCACCTGTGGGCTGAATATTTTATGCTCCCAAACCAGCACTCGACTCTTCTTCTGCACTTCCCCTACTCAGGTTAAATCGCATCCAGCGGCCTTAAGAGGAGGTCTGTTAAGGTGAGAACATCTAAACAGCGGTCACGAGTTCAAACAGCCCACTGCTGCGAGACAGAACCCGCCTTCATGTCTGTTTATCAGCAGCCAGGGAGTTCTGACTGAGCGGGTCGCTGGTGGACGAGTCGCTCGCTGGTGTGAAACGAGTGAGTGATAGAAAAGGAGGAGCGGCAGGGGCCCACAGCTAAACGTGCACCAGGAATTTAACAAGATGTTCAGAACTCTCCAGTCAAGTTTGAGTTCACACACACGTGTGTGTGTGTGTGGGGGGGGTCAAATTAATGTAATTTCCTGTTGCCTGTTTGCAAGATGGTAAATGAACACAGATGCATAGAGATGCAAAAGCTGAGAGGACTTTAACAACACCCACTTACAGGGAGCTACATTATACACATGTGGTCTGGTCTGACTTGACTGCATTGCAGATTCAGAGTGTGTGTGTGTGTGTGTGTGTGTGTGTGTGGGTTTGTATTTCTGACCTCCTGGGGACCCGTTTCCTGACTTTTACTATCTTTCTGGGGTCCGAGGGTTCTTGTGGGGACCGAAGCCTGGTCCCCATGAGGGGGACTTCCCTTTTTAGGGTTAGGGGTTAGGTTTATAGGTATGGTGTGAATAGAGTTTTAGTTAGTCTTAGGGTTAGTTATAGATCAGTAATGGTTAAGGTTAGGAAAAGGGTTTGGGTTAGGTATAAATCTAGTTACTAAAATCAATGGAAGTCAATGGACGGTCCCCATAAGGATAACAAAACACACTTGTGTGTGTGTGTGTGTGTGTTTAATCCATTCTTCAGGCACTCAAGTCTGAACACAGGATTTTAGGCCATGTCACTGTGTGTAGATATATTCTTAAGGGAAGACAGAGCGTACGTTAACGAAGAGGACGATTTCGGTTAGCGCGTCGGCTCAACCTCGACGCACGGTCACACATGGGCCGCCACTGACTCAACGTACTGCGCTGTGTGTATGTTTTCGCCTGAGGGCAAAGCAACATGGGAGCAATTAAACACAGTCTCGTCTTATCAGCAGACGAGTTTCTCTGGGAAAAAGAAAAAACAGCTCACTGGGGGTAAAAAGCGCTGCTTACGCGGCAGGAAGTTATCCTTCGTGTGTTTATTTGCCCGTTTCCTATTTCCTGTAAAACGCAAAGGCACTTTTTGTGGAACTCACAGGGGGGGATGTAAATATAGGTCAGACACAATATCAGTTGTGTAATAATAGAGTCTGTAATGAAGATCATGCTAATTAAACCAATTTAATTATACTGCTTTGATTATAAAACACCCTGTTGATTTGACCATTTTTTAATTTGCTGCATAACGACGACTGAAATATTCATTATTGATCTTAAGCTAAACAGTCACAGTGGCTAAACACAAATAAATCTATGTGCTAAACTGCCCAGGAAAACCTGAGAACCGCCTCAGCTGACTCCTTTCAACGAGGAGGAGAAGCGGCTCTACACTGAGCTCCACCCAGAAATCGAAGCCCCTCCCCTTATCTGGAACCCTGTGACCGACCACCTTAAAGATGAAGCTCATTTCCAACGCTGATGGAATTTTATCCTTTTCTAGTTTCTCATTTTTTAGTCACGCTAGGACAAAACTTTAGACCACTATAAACTAGTGTTGACCAATTCATGTTAAAGTTTTTAGCAACCACAAATAGCCAGTTTGGTGCAACAATTGCTGGAGCGTCAAAAAGATGCTTCTGAAAAAAACTGCAATTTGCCAGCAAAAATATGTTGCTAATACGAGTGTTTGTTCAGTTGGTGCATGAAGAATTTGTGCAGAGAAACTGACCTAGATTAAGAACCTTAATGGTTTGAATGAGTAGTTTTTTTCTACACCTACTCGACTTCCTGTTACAGTTAACGGTGTGAACAAGCACAAAGAGAGTCGCTCACTGTCTGACTAAACACCTAAACGTCCCCCTGGGACATGGAGGCACTTGTTTTACGTCTCATCTCAGATTGATCCTTCAGTTTCACAAAGTTGTAGGTGGCTGACACTAAAGCACTCACGACTAAATTTTTGGAATTTCACTACGAGCGTGGATCTGTCACATCACTGTCTCAGCTCTGCTTGCAGACAAAAACCCCATTTTCAATCCTGCCTGCCAGTGTCAGACGCAAAAACCCGGCAGGTGGTCACACGTGAAATCACATTTACATGATGCTTTTCAATGTGGAATTATTTTTAGCTCATGCATTTAAAGACCTGTGAATATCTGCAGAGCGATTCAAAGGCAGCTGAGATGGCAGAGCTTCTGGGTGCAGGTCTGGAGCTGACTCAGCCATGCACGTGATACGAGTTATCTGTGAGATAAGAATCCAGGTAGATGTGTGTGGGATAATAACTGGAATGAATTGGTTTGGATGGAGGAACGCCCAGTGTGCTCATGCACCTGGCTGCAGCTGTCCTCCCCTGAATGAGACCTCCTGCTCCTCAGAAAGCAGAGCTGAGAAGTCCTGCATGAAATCAGACATGTAAAGGTCGCATGACACAGACACCTCATCAGTAAAGTGCACAGCACCACCAGTGTCACTAAACAAGCAGACAGGAGACGTGTTTTTATTCAAAAGGCACAACCGAACGCATGTAGCTGACTGACTGGAGGCACAGACACAATGTGGTCTGGGAAGATCCGCAGATTTCAAGCACGTCGGAGTCTTACCTCAACGCAACCTTCACACAGCAGTCGCCCTGGCTCGCCATGGTCGATCTCAAGGTTGTTGAGTGTTTCAGTTATTTGTTGTGATTCCAGTGTTCAAACCGTGTCCTGCAACGGCGGCTCGGGTGTCTCAGGTCAGCGGGAGCAGCCGTCAGGACCTGCCGGCGGTGAGGTGCCTCATCCGGGCTCCTCTTGTCTTCCTCTCCTCCGCTACTCCTACGGTGGTCATTTTCTGTTTGCTGCAGCTCGTCACATCGTAGAGTTCAACAGTTTTTTCTCTTTCCGTGGTCTTTTTCAGTCGCTACATCCTGTTTAAACTGCGCGTGAGTGAAGCATATGAGAGCCTGTAAGCAACCACAGCGCGTCTCTGGGCGATCACGCTGAGACCGTAAACCTGAGGGGAATGCTGCCTTCACGAGCTGTCGGAAATCAAACTATTCATTTAAAACATTTAAACTTCCCTGAAGTCACAAATAAATCACTTGAAAATGACACAAACTAATACAAATACGCCAATTATCATCTTTCGCGAGTCATTTTGGTAAAAAAAAAAACAAATTGCTGAGTTGCAGAAATATACTGCGCTACGCTATGCTTCATCAAGCCAATAGTGGGAAACATGGTAATGCTAGTTGTGAACGGCACATTAAAACATGTAAAACAAACAAAAAATAAGACATTTAAAGCCATACAGTGACTGGCTGTCATTCTTATTATGATGACAAACGTTTAAACTATAACAAAAACTCAAATGTTGCTGCTAACCGAAATGAAGCTAACAATTTGCATAGATTTTTATTACATTTATCTGTTTGGATACATGTTTCTGATTTCATTGTTTCTTTTTGTGTAGTTTGTTGACATTCAATGAAACAACTTTTGAAATGAAACAGCTTTAGTTCTTTAGAAGAAATACTAGAGCCTCCAAACCAATTTTAGATTTTGTTTTTAAAATGTTTTTGTCACAACAGAGAAATAAATGTGTTCAACACGTTTATATATATTTTCAACATAATAAAATACACGAGGGCCTTGAAAGCAGCATAATCACTGTGAATTGACAAAGCATGAAGCCAATCGCTCGATTAGTCCCGCCTATTTCGAAGTGGAAAGACCAATTAGCGAGCTCCAAAGCTATGTTTTGGCCCCGCCTAGCGACACACCTACAGTAAAACTTAACGATCCATCTGCCTGTTCTGCAGGTCTGCGGTAAGATGTGAAGCACACGGAGAGGAGGGGCCTCCAGTGGGAACACCTCAGGGTCAAAGGTTGGAACTTTTTGCAGAAGTGCATGAGGCGGACTTCATTTCCCCGGAAAGTGACATCTGTCTTCCCTTTGCTGAGTCACCTTTTTAAAAGGGGAAATAAAGTCAAACGAACATGATCTTTTACAATTCTTTTACAGTCTTTCTCACTTTCTCTCTTGACACATTCATCCTTTATAGAATCAAGTGTGTTTCCATCCTGACTGCAGCTTCCTGTTACACTGTCTCACTGATTTGAATAAAATATGTAAAAATGAAAGCACCAGAACGGCAGCAATGCCTTATAATATGAACGCTCCAGTCTTTCCAAACCCTCGTCCAGCGCAATAAGTTATTTCCCAACGTGACACAAACACACTTCTGTGAACTCTTTCACAACATCAAGCAGATCTGTGGATTTGCAGAGCTTAATCGCTTCATGGCACAAGCATTTGTTTAATATTTGTAAGATTACACTTCAGTTATTAGGATAAACCCCCAGGATCTGCAGAGAACCAGCCACAGCGACTGGGACAACAGAGCACGCAGGCCAAAGGGACACACACGCAAACACACAATGGACTTTTAAGACTCCCTCCAAAATACTGTTACATAATTAGACTCATTTTTAAACAGGTTAAACCCCCTGCACAGCTATGTTTACAGGTTTTAATCCACTCTGTTTGCCACCTCTTAAGCCCGTTTCATAACCGTTCTGCGTGTGGGTTAGAACACCCTGAAGATATTCCAATATTTTATTTGCAAACCCTATCTTTAGTCAAATAACTGTTGAATGGTGATGAAATGGAAGCGTTCCATCCACCCTCAGGTTCTGTCAGTCACATTGAGGTTATCTCTCGCCTTTTTCCTCTTAGAGAAATACAAATTCTCCCACAGAATTTAAATATTTGGATCCATTTTCATCCTGGCATTAAATGATGAAGATGAGTCATGTAAATATAACTGCTTTCAAACCCCTGAATGCATCATTTAGAAATGATCCATTTAACCCTGCTAAAGTCTTGTACTGAATGTGACTCCAAAGTGAGGAAGAGGAGAAGGAGCGATGGAGGATGAAGCTCTTTTCTCCATCTTTATTCAGACACTTTGATGTTTCTATAATACCTCGTGAGGATCCATAAAATATTCCACTCTGTTCTATAGTGTAACAAAACTGTTTAAATTGGTCGGGATTTGTCCAACACACACACCCACACACACACACACACACACCCACACACACACACACACATACACTCTCAATAAATCGTGCCAAGAACTCAGGGAGGCAAACATCAACTACTCCATGTGCACCTTTTCCTGTCAGGGAATCTAACTGTGTCTGTGTGCGTACGTGGGTGCGTGCGTGTGTGTGTGTGTCAGAGAAGCTGTGTGTTCGATTTATCTGTGTCAGCTGCAGTGGTGTGAAACAGAACAGGCTGTCGCTCTTTTCTTGGCAACATCAGACTCTTTGTTGTGTTTGGTCTCGTCATCTGTCTGAGTTCATCTCACGCATTCTTTCATACGAGGAATCAACACTTTACTGCGAGTTCACTATATGTTACTGGTTCTGAGACCATGACAGTGATACACGCTACACTGACTGGAAGATCACACGTGTCCGTGAGTCCGAGCATCTGGGATCCGAGCAGGTTGCATGCTCTACAGAAGTTCTGCTTCTGTACAGTGTGCAGCCATGCTCCCTGCATGAGCGTTTTCATAACCAGTTTCTTTTAATGTTCTGCTTGAAGCTGATTGAGCTAATCAAACTTTTTAAACTAGAACTACTTAAGTGGAAAAATGTGGAAGTTTTTCATGAGAACAAGTGGACAAGTCAAAGACCTGGACTCCTTGTGAGAAACAGGGAACGAGTGCTGCAGCACTAAAATCTCTGGCTTTGTTTAAATGCCAGTAATGAAAGCTGTGCTGGGTTCGGTCCCACTAAAAGTTCTGGATTTTTGATTTAGTAAATTGTAGCATTTTCCCCAAAAATCTTTGCACCAGTCGAGATGTGACAAATTCATATTTTACAGTTAACCAATTTTGCACAGGGATGTCCTGATTTCAGTTGAATGAGCAGCTGTGTTGGACAGAAACACAGTGTGTGTGTGTGTGTGTGTGTGTGTGTGTGTGTGTGTGTGTGTGTGTGGGTTTGTATTTCTGACCTCCTGGGGACCCATTTCCTGATTTTTACTATCTTTCTGGGGTCCGAGGGTTCTTGTGGGGACCGAAGCCTGGTCCCCATGAGGGGGACTCCCCTTTTTAGGGTTAGGGGTTAGGTTTATAGGTATTGTGTGAATAGAGTTTTAGTTAGTCTTAGGGTTAGTTATAGATCAGTAATGGTTAAGGTTAGGAAAAGGGTTTGGGTTAGGTATAAATCTAGTTACTAAAATCAATGGGAGTCAATGGACGGTCCCCATAAGGATACCAAAACACACTTGTGTGTGTGTGTGTGTGTGTGTTTGTGTGTGTGTGTGTGTGTGATGGCATCTGAAACAAAAAGTGAGTGAACAGTGTGAGAAAGATGCTTCTCTGACTTTAGAATCACCACTGACGATGCGTTGATGAGAGTGGGACAACTCAATGCTTGTGACTGATCAAACTTGAGTCCTTTTTAAAGTGGACCTACATTTCAGCCTCCGTCCCCGAGGCGCTCACTGACCTACACATCGCTGCACTTTCATCCCGTCTCTGCAGCTTCCTGCTGGGCTGCCAGCAAGCGGCGGCTGGGTGGAGGCGTGAATGTGGCTCGGAGTGGCTGCTCGCTGCAGCTTCGGGGCCTTGCTGAGAGGCGTTCACTGACCGAGTTAGTGCTGCAGTGCAGGGCTTGAAATCCTGTGTGTGTGTGTGTGACTAATGGCATGTCTTTTACTTTTGCTCATTCATTCACAAAAGACTGATGGACTCCATCTCTGTCATCTGAGTGATGCAAAATCTTTGGGACCAGACAGTTTAGAATCAATGAGTAGAATTTAAAAATTATCTCTGTTTCGATGGAAATGTGTTTTTTTAGAGTTCCTTACCATAAAATTATCAGAAGTTATTAGAATCATTAAACTATTTGCAATTCCAAACTTTGGCTGTCATTTTACTCCTTCACCTAATGTCCTTTCTGTCTAAGGGCATCCTGCACCTTGTTTCTATGGAAACCGCCTCCATAGCAGGCTGGCAGAAAGGGACAGGAAGAGCTGCAAAGAAGGCAGAAAAAGCCTCTTTGTGCTCACAGAAGCTCTCAGCAAACAGCTCGAAGACGAGACAGAGAGCAAGTCACACACACACACCTAAAAAACAGAAAGAGCATCACCAGAGTCCCAAATTCACCCTGAAACCATAAAATCAGAGCTCACGAGTGCAGACTCTGTAAGCGTGTCTGTGTCGTAAAGTACGAGTGTCAGAAGAGTCCATGTTGTCGTTTTTCCTTCTTTATTATAGAGCATTACAGTTTGTTCAGTTAGAGAACAAACTGCACAACAAGAAGACACACGCATCAAGTCTGCAGCTGCTTCTCGTCTGCAAACACAGAGACATTTTGTGATGCTGCCCCCCCCCACACACACACAATAAATCTCACTCCATTCTGCTTTAGGAAAATTGGATTGCTTCCCCAGATAACTTGATTATAAACAGCTTCTGTCTCACACCGGGGCTGCATCGCTTAATAAAGCTAAGTGCAACAGCATGTCAGCAGGCTAGCACTCAGAAACACACACACACACACACACGCACACACACACACACACACACACACACACACACACACACACACACACACACACACACTACTGAAGACCATTTATCAGCCCGTCATATGTACCAGCTCAGCTTTAAAGACATATTGTAACTCTGAAATGAAACTGAGACACTTTCAGACAAGCGCGGTACTTCAGCTTATTGAAGGCAGTGAAAACTACAGGTAAAAAATACAAAGACTTCATTGAAATACACTAATAAAAGAGTTACCTTATGCCCACCTGCCACTATGGAGGTCCAAGTCAAATAATATTAAAACTTTGTGTGTCCTAAATTAACAAGTATAATGATTAAAACACTAAATATTGCAAATTTGCAGAATAATACAACAGAATTATAACAAATAACCTTGAACATCCATCAAATTGTTCTGACTTTGTTGAAATTTTATCATGTCTGGTCAGATGCAGTTGTCACTAAAACCTCATGATAATAAACAAAAAGAACTTCCACATGCATCTTGTGCATGAGATTAAACACATTTCTAACATGAATTTTAACAATCTCTTGTAACTGTTAGAACAGAATGTTGATTACTTCTGTTTATGAGCCATTTCAGTGACATTTAGACAAATTACAGGTACAAACTAAAAGTGAAAGAACATCACATTTATGAGCACAATCAAAACTTTATACGTCATGCAAACACATGTGGACGGATCTTTTTGGTCAATTTGCTAGTGAACAGACATTTAAAACAAAGATTTTTGTTTTTTCTAGTGAATGTAAAACAATTATATTATTTTATTTCAACCAGAAGGATTAAAAATCACTAACTTTTAGAAGTACTTTTACCCTAATTTTCTGAATATGATTAAATACTGACACCCATCAACATGTCCTTAAGATTTACATTTATTTTAAAACAACCACACTTTTATATATTTAGATTTAAGTTGGAGAGAAATTTGAGGCAGATGAAGCATAAATTGGTTCGGCTCTTTAGCTCCATCTAGTGGTTAACTGTGCTAATGACAGAACAGCTGTTTTCTGAGTATTTGGGGGTTTTTATCACTATGATAATTAAATATTGCTGCAGTGCCAGCGGCTTTAACATGTTAAAACTCCAGGTGTTAGGGTTAGAATTTTATTAAACTGATTAAACTTTACTAATTTATATATAATTTAAAGACATTTTGTCACATGCATTAATCAAGATCATATATTTCAGAAAGTTATTTTTTGAAATGTTGAATTATAGTTAAACACCTGGAATTAACTCAAATCAAAGCACATTCAAGTCAAAACACTTTTATTTGCAGCCTCATTCAATTGTTGTAAACTGTAATAAAACAGTTAAAATAAACTCATAAAAGCCCCAATCTGTCTCAGTTCTGGTTTTAAAACTCAGGTCTGAACTGAAAGAAATCATATAGTCTCAAATGGGTGGCGACTCACGAGGTTTACAGCCTCAGATCAACGTAAAACACATGAAATCTTGTCATTATTTACTAAAAAATGCTGGTGTGTAAAAACTGCCTCCTCCCATGCTGCTTCCTGTGAGTTAGGAGAGGCAGACGTGTGTATCACAGAATAAAAACATGATGATCTCAGAGAATTTATCGACTGCCAGTGGGTCAAAAAAACAGGACAATACTACCCAAAACTGCAGAATGACTGGAAATAAAAATCAAGGTGCTGCAACGACCCGGTTCAAGTCCAGACCTCCACCTGAGAACCAAACCTGCTGTAGAAGAACCTGAAGACAGTGAATCCATGAGTGGTTTGATCAAATAGAGGCAGATGTGCTGATATATTTTATTACATTCTATTTTTTTAGGTTTTTATATATTTATTATTTAATTAAATGCGATTTTACTTTATTTTATTTTAAATGTTTTCTGTATTTAGTTGTTTTTATTTAAATTATAATTCATTTTATTATTAGTGTTTGTTCAGTAATAAGTGACACAGTTCAGCCATGTGTTGCATTTACATCATGTTGGACCTGAAATAGTTTGCACACAAGCAGAATATTTTTGAAGTAATCTGAGTACTTTGCTGCAGCTTAAGTGTTTTATTTATGAAACTATCTTATAATCTCACTCTCGTTAAAGAGACTCTGAAAGTGAAACTCTTTGCAGGACATCTGGTGTGGCGTTACACTCTTCAGTGGATCCTTTGGACATTCATTATTCACTATGTGAAAACTGTGGAGTCCCCTAGAGGGAAAACTTGACCCATCAACAAAGACCAGATCAGCCTCGGTCTTTCAGATGGACCTGAACTGCAGCAGGAGACCTTTCAGCACCGGGAGCTGTCCGTAGATCTGAGAGAAGCTTGTTTAGTTTTCTGCTCTCACCATGCTCCCCGCTCAGGAGGCGGCCAGAATCTACCACACCAACTACGTCCGGAACGCCCGGGCTGTGGGCGTCATGTGGACAGTGTTCACCATCACCTTCGCCGTCATCACTGTGGTGGTTTTTATCCAGCCATACTGGATCGGGGACAGCGTCAACACGCCGCAGGCTGGATACTTCGGTCTCTTCCACTACTGCATCGGGAACGCGCTCACCTCAGAGCTCACCTGCAAAGGGAGCGCGCTGGACTTCGGCTCCATCCCTTCCGGAGCCTTCAAGACTGCCATGTTCTTCGTGGGGATCTCCATGCTGCTGATCGTGGCCAGCATCGTCAGCTTCAGCCTCTTCTTCTTCTGCAACGCCGGGAGTGTCTATAAGATCTGTGCCTGGATGCAGCTGGCCTCCAGTGAGCTGCAGAGTTTGTCAGATCAATGAACCACTGAATGAACTTGTGTTAAGCAGACTAAGAAGATCTGAATGTGCTGCATCAGTGTGAACATGAAAAACTCTGTGTGCATGTGTGTGTGTGTGTGTTCGGAGCAGTGAAAGTGAGGTGTGTGTGTGTGTTGAGATGAAACAGCATAAGGCTCTCTGTCAATAATGGATGAACGAGTGTATCTTTCAGTACTTTGATGTTGCTAAGCAACTGGTAGGTTTGAGACACTATCAGGAGCAGTAAGATGCTCCTTTTATTACATTTCACTGAAATGAAAATCCTTTACTTTCTTTTTTTGTTTGTTTTTGATAAAATAAAGGCTCAGAAATGTAAAAGTTGAGTTTTACAGAGGATGAGATGTTCATCACCTTCATCAGTTCTCGTCTCCCTGCAGGTACGTGCATGGTGATAGGCTGCATGATCTATCCAGACGGCTGGGACTCGGAGGAGGTGAAGCGCATGTGCGGCCAGCGGACAGATAAGTACACTCTGGGAAACTGCACAGTGCGCTGGGCCTACATCCTGGCCATCATCAGCATCATGGACTCACTCATCCTCTCCTTCTTGGCCTTCAGCCTCGGCAGCCGGCAGGACAAGCTGCTTCCAGAAGACTTCCAGGTGGAAGGAAAAGGTACTGACTCATGTTTTATTCTAATGGAACGTAAACAGTCCTGCATCGAACAAGAACAAGACAACATTCCTATCCTAAACCTCCAGCAGGGG
>SSNP01000003.1:673924-706601 GCA_006937955.1 Pachypanchax playfairii
GGGGTCTCCAATCATTTGTTAATAATTAAAACTCCCTTAAAAACATTTTTTTCACAATCTGGACTGACAAACTGTCTTCAGTAATTATTATTCTTGAATTTCATCTACAGATAATGCCTGAGTGAGATGCTGGTTCAGGTTTCTACAGGACCACGTGGTTTGAGAACTCAAAATGACTTGAAAGTTTCCAGAAAACCAGGAAATTGCAAAACTTTACTGTGTCCTTCGAATCATATCAGCAGCGTTCTGAGAGCGTCCACGTCCTCAGCTAGGACTTCAAGTATTCCTTCAAACATTGTGGCTCATATAAAGGCTAGTTTACACTTTATTTTACACACTTTTTTTGTAAGGGATTAAAATAATCCTTTAAACAAGCTAATTTTTATTTAATAAAATTATTGTGAACGTTCAACTCGATTACTTGAGAATGTTGTTTGACCACTTCTATTGAATGCTGCTGCTTCTATTCAGACAATTTCTACATTTACCAGTTAAAAAAAGGTTAAACTTTTTGGATGATAGTGGTAAAAAATACTTAGTTTTGAAAGTTTTGGGCTTCTAATGTAACTTTTTATGAAGTTACTGAACAATAAAACCAAACTGATCCCTGATGGATCGTCACATCGCTCCTGCAGCATGCTGAAGTGTCCATGAGCAAGACACTGTACCTCTAACTGCCCTGATATCACCTTCTTATTGTTCTGAGTAAATGCTAAATATGTCATTTACTCACAAAAAGTTTGGGATATTTGGTTTCCAGGGTAAGGGTTCATACTACAGTGATGTTACATCATGAAAGGACCTTTAAATCTCAAACTATTTATTAAAACAAAAGCTAACAACGGTGGTGAGTACATCACAACAAAACATGTCATGTGACCTTGAGCATCAGTTGCAGTTTGACGTCATCTCATGGTGTTGATAAGTCGACTTATTGTCTGCTGAGACGTGGCGTCCAACTCTGCTTGAAGCGCGACGCTCAGGTCATTGAGTTTCATCAGTACAGAGTTGCAAGACTCTACATGATGACTCAGCTGATCTCAGAGGTTTTCTATGAGATTCAGGTCTGGAGAAAGTTCAGGTCCCTCCATCAAGGTACCGCAGTCTCCAGCAGCCTAATGATGAGACCAGGATGAGCTGCAGCACTGCCGTCCATGTGTTGTTCATGCAGGAGAATCATGTTATTCAGGTAGTTTGGACTCGTCACTGTAACATTCACTAAGTGTAGAACAGTTCTGTATCGACTGGACACACCTGTCCACGCTGTAAAACCACCAAGGCTGGTCAATGTGGGCTGATGCATGTCTTTACACTGGCAGCATCCTTTCAGCTCAACATGAATCAACCTTTATCATCAACAGCTCTGAGGTCCACTGGTCCCTGGTCCATGTAAGACAATGACACCTGTACCTGGTGGTGTGGTCAGGTACCTTGTAGGTCTTCTAGCAGCTCATGCTGATGTAAAGGGTTTCAAATGGTCTGATGTGACACTTGGTGTCTCTCAGGTCACTTAAATGTGTCTGAAGTTGAGTGTCCATCATCTGGTCCCACTTGGATGACCATTTTATTGTGAACAAAAGACGTCCACTGTGATTCTTCCAGTCTCTCTGCTAATGACACACTGTGACACTCAGTGGCAACTTCCTTCTGAGAACATCCCGTTTAAACCCTCAGTGACGAGGTGTTGATCAGCTGATAGGTGTCGTCTTGGTCTCATGATGTAAACAGCAGGATGAGACTGTTTAAATACTGAACCAGGTCATTTATTGGTCGATACATGGATCAATAACTCCTTGTTAGAGAACAAGTAAAAAAAAAAAAAAATACTGAGACACTTCATAGTGTGATATCTGCATTCCAAAGTTTAGGGAAAGTCTGATAAATTCACATGATTTTAGGTTCATCTTTAAATTTCAGCCAAAAAATCCTAAACTTTTTGCGTAACGTACAATATAAAACAGTGTGAGAGTGTGAATGAGAAGCTGAATGTAAAGCAATAAACATGATGTAAACATTAACAATATCGTCATTTAAACTCGAGACAAACTCACTTTGAAAAATGTTTATTCTTATCACCTACAGAGAAGTAAACAAAGGAAGACATGAACATTAAATAAGACGGATGTGATGAGCATCAGCGTTATTACATCATTTATATTTAGTACAATCTGTTGGATTAATCCTGCACATCTACATGAAGCTGAAAGTTAAAACAAAACATTTTACCCAAAGATGAAACTATTTGATGAACAGCGAATAAAGTTTCTTGAGCCCTTCAGGTTTATGTTTCACCACTTGTTCAGTACGAGTCGGGCCCAAATCTTTGGTACACGTGTAACTGAACATGGAAAAGCCTCTACGAACAGATTATCTAATAAAGTGATGCGTTCATGGAAACTGCAGCTCATCAAACTGCATCAAGAGAAACTGTTTGTTCTCACTGTGTTTGTACCAAATGCTTTTTATACATAAATTAGAACCTTAAAAAACAACAAACATCTGAAACAACAGTGTCATTCTTTAAGTGCGAGTTTGAAGAAGTCACTGCTGGATTTGTACAAATGTAGAAAAAGAATTATTTAAGATGACAAGTCTTAAAGATTACTAGTTTCACTCCTTTCTAATTTGCACTAAATGAACTCTGAGCACATTGTTTGGAGCTGAATGTAGAAAATCTGGCACAGAGACGAGATGATTAAAAGAAATGTGGCTCATCAGAGGATCAGATTTTTTTTTAAAAACCTCAGTTTCTGACGTCGCCCTGCTTTGTGTTGGTGTAGATCAGTGCAAATGTTCTTTATGTCTAACTGAATAACAGGAAGCAGAGAAGTAGCAGCAGTCTGAGAAACAAGAGCAAATTGAATAAGTTCTATTTAACTAGTAGGAGAAAATAGTAATTATATGGAGAGATTTTTAAAATAAACACTGAAACCTACAGTGAGACTGCAGTTTCTCTCTTAAGCCTGTGTGAAACATGACGATGCAGTGCAGAGGCACGATGAGGCTGTTGAGAACATGAATGTTTACTGGAAGTCCAGACCTGTTTGATCATCTCACAGTAGAAAGAGCAGCAGTGTGTATGTGTCTTCTAGGAAGTGAGCCATGGGTGGGAGAGGCACTGAGCCGCTGTGGCTCTCCTTTCAGGCACCAGGTCCAGCATGGGTAGCAGGAAGCTGCTGAAGAGGTGGGCTTCCTCTTTGGACCACTCATACTTCTCCACTAAAACATCCAACAGACCCCACGGCTTCAGCTTGGTGATGTGACGCAGGTCTCCTGGGAGGAACGGGGTTCAAACATCTGATTACACAGTCATCGGGCAAAAATACAGACAGTACCTCAATAATCCTGCAATAGCTGCAACTGATTTAATTAGCTAATTCTGTCCCAAACTGAGCAGATGGCTGCCCCCCTGAGCTTCCAGCTGTTTCCAAACAGGAAGCAGCAGGCAGCTGGTGGCAGGCAGCTGTGTTTACCTTTCTTAGTGAAAAACTCCTTGGAGTATTTGCCTGCCAGGATCAGCTTCCGAGGAACTTTACCGAGCAGCTCAATGATTAACGCGATGTGATCTACAAAGAGGCAAAAACCAAACAAACATGAAGGATTAAAATAAACTAAATTATATGAAATAAGAAAAAAAGGTATCAAAACTGAAATTAAAAGGTTAAAATCATTACAAATAATTGAACTATTCCTTCAGTTTCTCCTTCCAGACACTGATGTATTTATTTAAGACATACATGAAGAAATAAATCAACATTGTTTAAAGATTTTATTTGACCCAATATGTCATTTGACCCAGAATTTCTGTTTATCTAACATCTAACAGCAGGTGTTTAAGTAACACTGACCTTCATCTCTGGAGTAGTCTTCAGCAGAGTGGGGCTCAAACAGATAATCTCCAGTTGCGAGTTCAAATGCCTGAAAAACCCCCACAGGAACACAGGTTCAATACCCCTGAAACACCCGGTGTATCGCCGGCGGCACGTTACACACAGAACCGAGAACCTTTTGTGCTACAGAGAAATCCTGATGGTGTATTTACTGCACAGTGTTGATGTTTGAACAGACACAAACAGCAGATTTTACCATGTGAGCTTCACATTAAATGAAAAAATCTGAATTTCAGAAGATTTTCCTTCTATTTTAAATTGAGAGGAAACATTTAAGTGAAAACTGGCTTTTATGACACTTCAGTGTTGGATAGTTCTAACTTAACTTGCTGGTTTAATTAAACCTTGAACTGGACATCAGCATCAGTCGTGTGAGATGCAGGACGTTGATTTTATTAGTTAAAACTGACGTATTTTCGGTTTACTTCAATCAGGAATGACAAGTAAATACTAAAAAATTATAACTGTTTAATAGAACACTGTACAAATTTGTCTATTTTTTTTACACATTTAAAGCTTTTGAGTCTCAATTTCTAAGGCATATGAAACTGGAAGTGACTAACGCAACACAGCTCTTGAACATGAACATTGAAAAAACAAATGAACAGAGCAGATTCTTGATCTGATTCTTCACATTCTGTCTTGGTTTCTGTTACAGTAAATCACTTTGTTTGCATCTCCTTTTTCTGTGGTCACTTCCTGTGAATGAACCTTCCTCGAAATTGTGTGGTGATATTTCATTCATCTCTATATTTGAGACTTTGTTACTGGAAATCTGAACATCCTGGTTTATGAGGAAAAATGTCCACAAAACACAAATGTAATACTGATTGATATGAAGTAGTAAAGTGACATAAAAATCAAGAGTCAGAGACACTGTAACACTGTGAAGAGTTGGAGTTTGTAGTATCTAACCTGTATGTGTGTTTACTTGGGTTTGGTTTCCTCTGTAGGACAGTTTTCTGATATAAGACCAGTAGGTCTTAAATGGTTCTAATACAGTGGAATGGAATTTTGGGTTCAGGGTTAGGGCTGAACTGAGTTTGTTTTAGACACAATCCTAATAAGGATAGAAATATAAACTTGTGTGTGAGTGTGTGTTACCATGCAGGCTGTGCTCCAAATGTCTGCCGGTGTGCTGTAACCAGCTCCAATCAGGACCTCGAGAGAACGGTACTGCCGAGTCTGGATGTCATCTGTGAAATGTTTGTGCTGAAAAAAAAGACAATTTGTTAAAAAGTTTGCTGACGATTCTAAACTTAAAATAACTTTTTCATGCACTAACGAGATATAAGACTACACTCAGCAGCTACGAGTTGTATTTGATCTGAGTGTGTGTTTACTCACCACCCAGCAGGCGTTGCCAAGATCAGCGATCTTCACCTGCAGCTTGTCGGCATTCAGAGGTTCCAGAGGGTTTACCAACATGTTGCCCGCTGAATGTGATGAAGAAGCAGAGAAACAGGTGTGAGTCTGGACTCCTGGATCACTGACCCTAACCACAAGGGGAGATCGCTGCTCCACCACCATAAGCCCAGGCCCCCAGACCCCCAGCTAGCTGTAATACTGCTGTCCTCACAGGTGGGTGTCAAACAAAGACCATCACCATTATAACTTATCTGAATATTATTCCTCATGCACGAAATATTTTATAGGACAAATTTTAATTTTATGCCAGAAGTGACAGTAAATATGAGAGTTCTGCACGTTCTTTAGGGAGGTGGGTAAAAAATTGTTTTCTTTTAAATGGAAAATTAGTTTAACAAACAAATTTTCAATAAACTTCCTGTTAGAAAGCATTAAATTCCCTTTGAGAATTAACCGGGATTAAATTAAATTCTGACATTTCTCTACGCCTGGTTTGAATACTGTAGTACTGCATTTAGAACCTCGAGTACAAGTATAAAACTGACTGACCGGTGTGTAAAACAGAGTATTAATCAGTTTGAAACAGAAAAGAAGATCTTCAATTTGTTTTTATCAGATTTCAGCAACATGAACTCAAATAAACTGTATTAAAAATAAAAGCCCTGTACTGAGCATCGACATAAAAAAAGAACTAAATTTAACCAAAAACAAAAGAAGCGCCCCCTAGTGGCTGGAGCAACATCTCTATACCAAAGAGTAAGACAGTATTTATTCTGTAACAAACCGCTCTGGCTGTCGTCCTCTTCGCTTCCTCTTGTGGTCTCTTCTCGAGCGTCCGCGTCCTCCTCCCGTTGTCCCTCTGTGTCTCCCTCATCTCTCTCAACGCTAACGTCAGAGCAGACGGGTGAAGGGAGGAGCTGCGCGGTTGGGTCTGGATCTTCACGTGGGGGGTTAATGGTCTCATGCTCTTCTTGGTGATTTAACATTTCATGGGTCCCTGTATTGTCGTTTACTTGTTGGTTTGCGTTCTCTTGGTCCTCCCGTTTGTCTGCAGACTGACTGGTCTCTTGTTCCTCTGGACTGGTCTGGTTCTCCGGTGAGAACACTTGGCCGTTACAGTTGATTTCCACTCTGTTCTGCTCGACTGCTTCCTGTTTCGGATCCTTTAGCTGTGGCATCTGTAGAGGCGGCTCATCAGGAGTTGAGTCTAAAGAAAAGAGGCTGGATCAGTTTTTAATCAGGTTTGTTTCTCCGCACCTCTCGGATAATCATTTAGTTCATGCAGTTTGTTATTGATTTGTCATCATTTTATAAGTGACCTGCTACTAGATTCTAAATATCAAGATCTTCAAATCAACATTTTTACTATTTAATATTTGGAAATATCAATTTACATAAAAAAGACTGGTGTCCAAACTGGTACTGTACAGATGTTGTGTCTGTTAAAATAACCTTTCCTGAGACTATGAAAGACAATTCTTTAATTCCTCCTGGAATCAGGTAAAACTTAAAGAGGCCCTTCCATTAAAAATGTTTTTCTGAGGTTTCTGTTGAATATTTTAGCTCCACAGGTGTTCTTACCTTTATAGTGGGTGTGAAAACAGGTCAACAACTTCTCTTTCAGTTTTTATCTCTCAAACTACGCAGGTGGTGATAAAACCCAAGTTCGAACGGCCTGTATCTGTTTCATCACAACTCCTTTGTTTGTTAGCATTCGGCAGCTCCCGCAGTTGAAACCACGCCTAGCATGCTGCTAGCTAAAAGCTGTTAGCATAAGAGGTAGCAAACTAGGAGAGACTACGTCTGCTGTTGCCATGTGCAGCGGGGCAGGAAACAGTATACCTTGCACACATAGGCTAGTTTGTTAGCCAATCAGAGTCCAGTAAATTTAAATAATGAATATTAATGAGTGGCTGCCGAAGCCTGACGAAACCAACCAAATTTTAACGCAGACAGATTGAAAGGTTTGTTAATCAGTGTTTCTTAACATTTTTTTTAGATATAAAATGTTTCATATTACAGGTTAATAATCTTTATGAAATGGCCTCTTTAAAACTAACTACTCAGTCCTTCACCTGTGCTACTGTGGTTAGCAAAGTCCTGCATTGTAGCAGATGTGGAGAGAGTGGCCGAGGAAGATGTGTCTTCGTTTGTCTCTGTCTCCTCATCCTCTTCTTCCTCGCCACCATCAGGCAGAGCTCCTCCTTCCATCTCCTGAATCCTTTTCTCCAGCAGTTCCGCCTGTTTCTTCTGCTTCTTCTTCATTTTCTTCTTCTTGTTCTTTGACATTTTAGCCGTCTGTGAACGAGGGAACATTTTGGATTAGAATTAAATCCAAACAGTATTTTGGGAAAACTTGTGTGTCCAAACAAACGTACTGGTTTGGGTGCTGGCGCTGTACTCACTGTAAGAAACCGGAAACATCAAAGGATTAGAAAATGAAATGACACATGCCTCTCTATAATCAGCACTCTGTTCTGGTGGCTAAATTTACACAGAGCTTTACTCGCAGACTCACTGCTGTGGCACCGAGCTCCGCAGGAGTCACACTCATTCCTCCAGGCGTGCTGGCAGCAGCCAGAACCAATCCAGTGGTGACTCACAGTGACGCACAGCAAAGTCTCTCTTTTATTAGAAACAACTTTTAAGCCAAAACCTTCAGGTTTCTGAGCACTTTCATCTAATCAGTTAATGTATTTTATCCCAGAACTGGAAGATTTCTAAATATTTTAAGGGTTTATACAGAATCTTGAACAAGATCCAGTTACTAACTTCTGATTTGTCTGTTATCAATGGGATTATTCATTAGATATAAGATCTGCTGAGAGTTTGGAAAGATCTTAATTTTAAACTAAAAAGTGAGAAGCTGTCACCTGCTGATCCAGAAGGAGGCGGAGCTCCAGACTTCTGCCACTGTGTGGCTTCAGCTGCCATCTTCCTGATGTATGGCTCGTTGACAGTCAGCAGAATGTTTTCTGGTTTAATGTCTGTATGAATGATATTACACTTGCTGTGGAGGTAGTCAAGGCCCTGCAGAACCTGCAGGAAACCCAGAGAAGAAAGATGAAGGATGACATGAAAGTTAGTGAAGCTGAAAGGAGCAGATCTGTTGGATGAGTTGCTTTTCTCTTAAAAGTAAACACAATTCATTTTAATGGTATTGTACCTGTCGTATGATGCTTTTAACACAAGGCAGAGGCAGACCTTGATAATTAGACTTTATAATCCACTTCAGGAGGTGATAGCCCAGCACCTCAAACACCATACACACATCTGAAGAAATACCGTTCAAGAAAACTCACATTTAACAATTATAATTCAAAAAGGGAACAGAACTATAACTTCTTGATAAGAAATTCATCTTGCAGCAGAGGATACGAGTTCCATTCGTGCCAGAAATTTTGAAATCATCTAGCAGCTGCACCACCTTCTCTCTGTTGGGGTCTCGGGGATCTGTGTTCCTCACCTGGAAAACATTAACGGGAGTTAAAAAGTGAAAAGGCTGGACTCTCTGGAGGATGAAGCAATGTGAGGATCTGTCTATGCCTCACGGATTTGAGCAGCTTGATCTCATCCAGGGCCGTCTCGGTGTAATGTTCAGCACTTTTTACAACCTTCATGGCCACAAAGCGCTTCTCACTGGAAAGAGCAAAAAAAAAAAAAAAAACTGAGCAAACTAAAACCTCATTAGATCATTTATGATATTAGAACAAAGTATATCCAAACAGGCATTTTAACTATGACTGAGGCCCGAATGTCTACAGCTGGTGGCACAAGCTGCTATAATCCCTGAAGAAATTAGAAATGAAGTTAAAGGCCATTCTAGCTGAGACCGTCACCTTCACAGTGGCAGTGAATCTTAAAAAGCTGGACCAGTAGCTATAGTAGAAGGCTGCATTGTAAAACACAAAAGCAAGCAGCTTATCAGCAGCAAGCCAGATTCTGCATCTACACATGTAAAGCCTCTCTTATCTGTGAGCTTGCATGCTTTTTATTTGCTTTCCTTACATTCTGTTTGAGGTGTGAACTTACTGGATGTCCCAAGCGAGCCATACAGTGGAGAAGTGACCCCAGCCCAGTTTACGGATCACGTGGTATCTCCCATTGAACAGATCACCAATCTTCACGTGGTGATATCCACCTGATCAAAGAAACACACACACTCAAGCTTTCTAAAACAAACCCAGCATGTATCACAAGGTGAGACAGAGTTCCTACCCCTGCAGTAGTCGTTGGGATCCTCCTGCTCGTCGTCATCGGAGCCCAGGATCTCCTCATCCTGCTCTGGAACGGGAGACTCTGCTTGACCCTGCTGAGTAGCAACTCCGCGACCATGAGGCTCTGGTCTGAATGAAGAACAGAAACAAGACGACGAGGTTGGTGAAACATGAAGAGCTTTGAAAGAGTTTTTCAAGGAAAATCAACCCTGTTTCTTTGAACGTGTCATCTTCCCTGACATTTCTGAGAAGAGTCTGCAGAGCAGGACGTGACTGACAAACTGTGTAACACTGGCACTGATTTAGTCTTTAAGTTTGTTTTTAAAATGTTAAATAAAACTTGTATATACAGACCAGTTTCTCCCAGCTGTTCTGCTGTCACAGAACATTTCTGCATCAAGTAGTTTCACATTGGTTTTGATTCTCTGTCATCCAGCTGTTGATGTGTTATGATCACATCATCAAGCAATGAGCTGTTTTAACAGATTCTTCAAAAACAGAGCTCTACAACATCATAAAACAAAAGGAATGACTAAGACGTCTGTTAAATAAATAAATATTTTTTTCTGTTCTGATGGCGATTCCCTCCACAAGAGCCAGAGGTGGGCCGAAAAGCAGAGGAAGAGAGGAATGACTCATCTTTCCTTACAAAACCAAACAGTATCAAACAACATGACTCCTGCAAAAACAACATCTTATTAACACTAAACTGTAATGTTAGAAAACTGATACTGGTCAACAAGTGGGAAACTGTGAAACTCCACATTGTTTCTTAGTTCTCTGTTTTAATGCTACATGAAAATGATTCCACTAGTAAACAGTAAAATAAGAAGCCTTTTAAGACTTTGAGACAAATCAGGTTGCATTTTTATTTCCCTTTGCACAAATAAAGACTTGATTTTAGATCAGCTGCTGACTTAATAAATCAGATCCCTCCTTGTGCTGAAACAAGTCGGAGCCGTCCATCAATCCTGGATTACACTCGAGCTTTTCTCACAGACGAAACTAACCTCACACTTTCAAATGATCTTCAGTCGATGTTGAAACTCTTGAGTTTTTGTGGTACAGAGAGAAACCTGCCCTTCCTGTTTTACAACCTGCAAGAACCCGGCGTGAAGGACACTGATGTCAGGATGTTTTAACGTTCCATCAGAAGATCTGCGTCACCGAGAAATAATCTCGTAGACCTGCTTGATCCAGCGCAGGGTGTGCTGATCCAGAAAATAACAATACTACAACACTCATCATCTGTCTTCCTGTAACCACATTCTTAATACTGAAACACAAACCAACAGCTGCGTTCACTGATCAAACCTTCACACGTCACTGATGTGTTGTTGTGTGAGCTCGGGAACATGAATGTGTTGTTATGTTCAAACATCCACGCGTGTTAAGATGCAATAAGACTGTTAAGGTTTTATTTTAGAGATCTGAGACAGTTTTAACCTTTTTTGTTTAAAAAGCTTGTATTTAGACATTTTCACTGCTACTGTTAAAAGGAATTTTCTCTCTGAGGACAACAAGCATAGCTGATCAACCACCAATTAAAGATATTGGTACCAGTGTTAATTTTGTTGACTAAAATATTTTGTCATAATTTTAGTCACAAATATATTTTTGCGGACGAAACGAAAACTAAAATAGACGGCCCTATTTGAGACGATTATTATGACTAAAATTATGTTGATTTTCGTTGAAAAATTAAAAGACAACACGAAAATAGACAGCGACGAAATCCAATCAGAGGAAAAGAAAGATGCAGAGAGGAATCAGTCAAAAAGCTAACAGCTGGGGCTACTGTGAAAAGAACCAATCAGAGCTCGGCTTATTGAGCGGTGAGCAGAGGCTTCCGTAGTTGTTTTAGATGATACCGGGAAGACGCCAGATGAAGTGTGGAATGGTAAGAAAATGTCAATACTATATTAAATTAATACTTCAGAAAATATGCTTATATTAGTCGACTAAATCTACAATTGATTTTCGTCGACTAAAATTAGACTACAATTAAAACTAGTTTAGTGACTAAAAATGTGACTAAAATTGAAAAGAATTTGACTATGACTAAAACGAAATTAAAATTTCTTGCCAAAATTAACACGGATTGGTACAAGTTATGGAGCATGTTGTTTAATAAGTTCTAAAACATCAGAAACCAAGTGCAACTCAGGTTTCAGGGCTATGAGTGGGGGGGTGGGGGGTTTCGCACACTGAGTCAGGAAATAGCAAAAAGTAAAAAGGCGTATGTGGGGTTGGGGGGGGTTAAGTAATAGGTTTTCAATAAATGTTCTCACAGGCAGTAATTTTGTTTTTCTGGTTTCTAATCATAGCAATAATTCTAAATGTTAAAAGCTGATCTCGCACGTGCATCTAAGATTCAGGAAACACCTTGAGAGACACAAACAAACAAATAAATAAATAATCACCTGTCGGGGTCAGAATAACACCAGAAATATTTAAAAAGGTAATGTTCTGATTGAAGACAGATAAAAGAAGACAACTCCTCAATCTGTGATGTTCATGTCACTGTGTGCCTCCGTCTCAATTACTACAGTATTTTCTTTACTGCAATAAAGTGAACAGAGAGTTTATTACCCTCTGTTGACCAGAAACACATCAGGCAGGTGAAGGACCTGGACTCGTCCTGTCTGTGGCTGCAGAGACAGGATTTGTCCTTCATTTCTTCTGAATGTCAAAACAACAACATCCTACCTGCAAGATGCACGGATGCCCATGGGATGTTAGGCAGAGAGGAGGACTGGAGAGTGAAGGTGCTGAAACAGCCACTTACTCCATCCGTGAGGAGAAAAACAAGGGAGTTTCACAGACAGGAGCACAGAGGGTGAAAGCCGACAGGAAGAAGCAAAGCAATCAGTGCTGAAAACTGGAAAACCAAGCAAACACACTGAGAAGACGGTAAATAGACGTACTGAGGCAGGAACAGAGAGGAGTGTGGGAAAGACAAGCGTGGAGGAGATATACTGAGACCGTGCTGTGGGGATCCACTGCACACTCACTGCTTCTCGCTCACTTTTCCCTCCCTCACACGCTTGCTTGTCTCTCCGTCTGACCGAGAACTCTCCTTGGCTGTCGTCAGCCTCTGGCCCAGCCCCCCTCACTGACAGCTGCGAGATGATTGGGGGACAGAGCCCAGCACTGCATTGCAGGTGAGGTGCGACACCAGCCACCCCCCACCACAGAGCCCCCTCCTCCTCCTCTCTGACCAAAACACTGTCCTTCTTTCCTTCCTATCTGTCCATCATCAGCCCCCTCTTTAAACAACAAAGCTACAGATTTACTTGCCATCATCACGTCCTGACCCACAATCAGCTCTTTGAAATTTACCTCACAAGCTAAATTAATTCATCATCAGGGTCAAACATTCAATAAAGGGATAAGGCCTGGGACGCGCTTCCTGTTTGTTGAGGACAACTCTGACTCAAAGTACATCCTTAGTTAACTTATAGTCTACGATTCTGACACGACGACGCAACAACAAATACCTATTTCTAATTGTCAATATGATCATTTCTGATTAGAAATAAGCATTTCTGCCAACAAATGTCTTTAAATGTTTGGGAAACTTAAGATGTTTTTTCTCTTTCTTTGGTCTAAAATGTTTGTTTCTGATAACTAGGTATTGTTTGTCTTTTTGGTTGTTGCACAATATCCCTGATGTTATGATAATATTATTTTAGTATTTGTGGGAGAAGAAATAAAGGGAGAACATTATAGTCATATCTGAAAATAATGTAGAATAATAACCAACATAAGAAACAATGAGAACGGTTTAACTTGGCTGAAGGTTCGTCACATGATCAGTTAATTCAGACAAGATAATCCAAACCAGCCAGCTGAGATGCAACATGCTCTGAGAAAGATCAGAAGTCATATCAAACTTTTCAGAATGAGTTAAAATCCTATTTGGAACAAACTGAGCTCAAGAAGGACCAAAACTTTTGGAGATAAAAAAGCAGATAAATCCTCGCTGGGATCATCTGACCACTATAGATGCTGTTGTCTTGGCTCTTCTTCATACAAAATTGAGATAACCTGAATCAAATGTGCTATTTTTTAGCATCCGGTTGGCAGCAGGAGTTAAAGAGAATTCACCAGTGCTGCTCAGCCATCAGTACAAGAAGGTCCTCGCTGCATTTTCTCCCACTGAGTAATTTTTCCATTTGGAGTCATTGTTTGGTGCTTGAACAGCTCTCTGCTTTTTAAATTTACATCCTAGTTCAGCTTGTTGTTTAGGTTATAAATAGCTGAAGTTATAAATTACCTTCCAACAGAGAGATCATCAGTAGCACCAGTGGAAGGAACTGATCCATCTGCACACTAAAACTCTCAGTTTAGAGTCTTTACATGAGACTTACTGCCAATTCTTTTTTCTATTTTGTGACTTACTGTTTCATCTTTCCACATTTAAGAAAAATTCTAATTCAAAACAAAGTCATTATCACTGGAAACCTTTACAGCCGTTTAGCAAAGAGACTAAGATTCTGCATGTCGTCAGCTGTCCGGTTAGTGTTAAATTTTGAGGCCAGTAAAGATTGACAGCACAACTGTACCTGCAAGATAAACTATCTTCTTTAGTCATTAGGGATCCGATTTTGTTTGAACCAAAAAAGTTAAAAAAAAAACTAGACAAAGTAAACAATCTGCTGTGAGGGCTGGAGTTTTAAGCAATGGCATTAATAAGCAGTTACTGCTAATCCATTACCAGAATACAGAGGCACCTGTCAGTTCTACTCTTCACTCATTTTGCTTAATAAATAGACATGTAAGTCTTCTGCTAACGGCACATCAGGAACAATTTTAGAGTAGGAAAGAGAATGTCACTGTGCTTTAGTGAGTCCAATTCAAATATAGAACCACAACTGCTGGAAATACTCATAACTCCAATAAATATCTGACACCACCGGTGTGTGTCACAACCCCCCTTATTGTGTCGTTTCCACTCATCCAGTCCTTTCGGATCCCAGAGGTGAAATAAACCTGGACCCAAAAGAAAACAGAACCCTTCAGGATGGAGCTGTGCCAAAACGATTGCAGTCCCAGCTCCCCTCCTTCCAAATAAAATCAATGCAAAGTGCCTGAGCAGCAGAATAAAACAGCACCACAAGGTGAATGTGGTCAGGGTGCAATGCACACAATGTGTAAACGAATGGAGTCCAGCAGCTTGACTTTAGCACTCTGACACCTACTGAAGACTAACGAGTATCACACTGAAGACATTTGGTAACTTTTCTTCAGGATTCAGTCTTCCCACAAACAGCAGAGTGAAGATAAATCAAAAACAATCAAATGAAAGCAGTGACTTGAACAGATGAGTGGACAGTACAGCATCAGTTTACAAAGTCAAGTAAAAAACTAAACCCTCCCCTCTTTCTCAGTGTATGAAACAACCCACTTCTTCTTCAACACACATTTTTTTTATGTTTCTACCAAAGCCTAATGGAGAGAAAGGCTAGTGCTAATCCTGCAGAGCGGTAGAGGGCTGCAAATGATAAAAGAGTTGATGGGTTATGTAATAAGCAGGAGAGACTAACGCTAACAGAACTACATCACCGGTAAATCCTCCTGCAGTACAGGGTCTGCAGTCTGAACAAGGAGTTTTACATCACCTGAACTTCCCAGTATGACTGTTCAAAAAGCACAAACGCATCACTGACTCCTCAATGAAAACACACCTGGCATTAATAAATCAGCCAAGCTCTGTGAAAATGGGATTTAATAAACCTAACAACGCTCATCACTGCAGATGAAAACCAGGTCTGATCTAAAACCTCTCTGCTCAGGTTCTTTTACAAAAACATGAAGTAAACAACTCACTTGCACGTTAGACCGCTGGCAAGTTTCACCACAGCTGTATTAATGGAGAAGATCCAGTCCAAGAGCCACATGACAAAAAAGGAGGAAATTTGCTATTTTTGCCTTCAATAATAAAAAAGGGAAATTAAACTGGGTGAAGGGAAAGACCTAAATCTGGGGTATCTTTTGTGACCAGGTCTGCACTCGTCTCCTCGGTCTCTGTGCTGTGGCTGCTGTGTCCCTCTCACCACAGCAGCACGAGTGACACTAGAAAGTGGGAGGGAAGGAGACCGAGGAGACTAGAGACCAGATTCTGATGTGAGTCAGTAGCTATTTTTACATTTTCAGCAGTTCCCCCTAAAAATAAGCAAATAAATAAAAATATGAGTATTGCTGCTGAGAGAATTATACAACTTCAATCCAAAAACGATACTTGAAAATGTTGCACAGGAAGTAAACAACAGTTTCATCTTACCTGCTTCGCTCTGAAGCAGTTTTTGAAAGTTTATGTAACACCCACAGTTTTAACAGCTGTGCTTGGCACTTATTCACTTTTATTAAAGTAGTTTTTTTTCCCCAGTGTGACTTGCGCATTAAATTTGTGATACTGTTACAAAAAGCTGCACATAAATAGATTTACGAATCTCTAACCTCTCAAAGCTCCTCAAGCTGCGACACATGCGTCATCCAGTAGAGCAACAGCTGTTTGACATGACCCACTAATCCCAAATACCTTCATAAAGATCTGTCCAAACCCTCAGATTAAATAACTTAATCTGAATTACAAAAAAACACTCTGTAGCTGAGCTGTTGCAACAAGCAAACAAGAAAAGAAAATACTACTTATACCAGATGCAATAAATGTAATAAAATGGATCAGAAACTTTTTCTCTTGCTTTGTTTGTTGACAAGCAAATCACAACTGACTGTGTGCACCATGGATTTTTGCCAGTATATATTAATTATATCGTTCAGTATTCTGTAATTTTCACCTAATTACTTTTATCCAATATAACACATTAGCAAGATGGTCAGACAGCAGGACACTAAACACCAGTCGTCGCTTTGTTTCATATCAATCAAATCAAATCAAAAATACTTTATTAATCCCCGAAGGGAAATTAAGTAAATTCTTCAGTTGGAGAAAGCGGGTTATCACGGTTTCTACTTACTTTTTGGCAGGTTTTCTGGGTTTCGTCCTCTTCTTCCTTGCTTGAATCGCAAGAACTAAACAATAAATAAAACAGGTGTAACTGAAAAATACCTGCAAATGTGTTTAACATGACAATGTGTGTTTATAATGTATATTTACTGAAGGTTCACTGGGAATATTTTCGAAGAAGTTGTTGGCGTGTTGGCGATATTCAGGTGTTAAAAAAAACTAACAGTTAATGAAGGCTAAATAGCACTTATAGTGGCTAACAAGTTAGTTAGCTGAATATAACGATGCTTTATAGATAAATAATTCAGCTGTTAAGCAACTTGGAGCTGTGAATATAAACTGTCTCCACATTAACAAACAAAGTCCTGTTAAATTTATTAAAATATTAAGTGCTGTCGGGTTTCCTTTTCTTTTTATTCACTGAAAAAAGTTTTGGCGCAGATTTTGCCTACAATGTGAAGCTAATCTGAAGCTAAAGCTAGCGTAACGTTTCCATTCACAATACCTACAGCAGCGCGCGTGCTCCACTTTTAGATTCTACATCATGAGTTTGTGTTGTTAATAAAACAAATATCAGGTCAGATAAGTGTTCATCAATAAGAGAGTGTGAGTTACGAATATAGGTTGTTAAAAATCGTTTTAGTTTAGCGTAGCAACGTTACCTTTTCTTTCCATGCTGAAAACCTGCCAGTTGCGTTCAAGGACTGTTGGAAATGACGGAACTCTGTCACATGTACGTGGAAACGTGGAGTGAGCTGCAGGGGGCGGTAGAGAGTCACAGAAACCACTTGATAACTGAAAACCGTTTCCTTGATCATTGTGATAATAATAACAGAGATAAACAATTGATTAATTTAGATAAAATAAATGATGTATTAATTTAATAATTAGATTAGAGGTTAAAAACGAGTCTCCTCATGAAACAAGTAGCTACTGCAGAACAATGTGTGTCTTGTCAATGTCTTTTGTAAATGTTTCTGTCAATAAAAAGTACATATACTTCATAATTCTCAGGGCAAGTACTTACTTCTCTTTGTATTATTATTATTATTATTGTTGTTATTATTATTATTACTATTATTAGGCCTTCATAAAACTCAAGAAAATATGTAAATATATTTCAGATAAAATTGTCTTTGATGAGTAATTAGTGTTTGATTCTCTCTTTTCTATATTACGTTTCACTTGAATTTACTCTGATTTAGTTGCTGTTTGTATGTGTTTATTTTGTGCTTTTGGATAAATTTACTTAATCAATATTTGGTGTGACCAGCTGTAACTTTAAAACAGCATCTATTCAGATCCAGCCAGTGTGTGAAGGAACTCAGTCACTACTTGGAGACATATCTACAAATTTTCTGTCTCTTCATGTTCTCCCCATAATTACTGATGTTGACTTCCGGTTTGCATGAAGGATAAATCTCCATGATTGTTTAACTCTACATCTTTTCAGTTAACTAACAGCATCCTGCTAAAGCAGAACTACAGCGATATTTACATCTCATCAGAAAAGCTGGAGCCCAGAAAATCTCTAAAGGAAACTGACTGCGATTCCAATGTTTCTTGTGAAATTATTCTTATTATGCAGCATTTTGTCATACCAGCCTAAATTTTTGGCACAGTACTGTATATGAGAATCTAAGCACCCATCTCTCAAAACCTCACAGCTGATGAAACATCTTCAGGAAGGATCTTCTAGTTTTTAAGACATATTTACAATTCAGCCCTTTTACTAAGCATCAGTCACACCATATTATGATTCATTATTTATCTACATTGAACCTGAGTGACTGTGGACCAGTTTTTATTATTCTGCATGGGTTGAATTTGGGGGTTTGTTTTTCATGAAAACTGTCCTGACTGGGTAAAGCAGTGGTCTGCTGCCCCCTCGTGGTGGTTACGTGTTAACAGTGACCACTCACTGATACAGTACTAATAAATTATAACTATAATAATGTAGTTTTAATTAAATATTTATACCATGGGGAGGTTGATGCTGAAATAAAATCCTCGTTTTGGTTGCAGCATGAATTTAAAGTCCCACCACCTTAATCTAAACAATATGGGACCTTTTCAAGATTAAAAACGGAAAGTACAGCTCAGATATTTTTTTCAGGTACCAATCTGTTCATTAACAGAAATAAACATTTCAATATGCATCAACTGTGTTGCAGTTCATTATTTGATGCTTATCATTACCTTGCACTGGTGAATGGGCGGGACTTATGGCCACAGGTCTTCAGTGCACAACCTGTGGCTCCAAAAACAACATGGCAGCTGCTATAACTGGCTTCACCATTAAACTGTAGATGAGTTCAACACAAACCAACATGTTAATAATGAAAAAACAGTTCGAGCTTTGAAAAATAGTAGCCTTTATTTTCTGATGGTGTTACATATTTACAGAATGCATGACCTGCTATTTCAGCACGTGGTCAAGAACATAGTGAAAAAATATGAACAAATCTCAGGCGAAGCGAGCAGAACCGAAACAATCCCGGACGTTGTGATATGGCTACAACAAACACTCTGATTGATGCACTTGTGTAAAAATGAGGCTTCAGCGTTGCCCTTCAGCATCCAGTGAGTAAACGTCCACTCGTGTGCCCCGCTAAAATAATTCAATGAACATGCTAGTGCTCCTCAAAAAACTAAAAATCACTGAAAAGCTTCAAATCTTGATTTAAAACACAAGCAGTAAAATAAAATACATTAAAAAACAAACATCAAACAAATAGTTTTAGATGAAAAAGACATTGTGACTAGCCAGAGAAACTGTCGGTACAACTTGTACACATTTTTCCTAAAATAGGATCAATTAATTTAAATTTCCAGCAAAGTAATATTTAAACATGTGTTAAACAGTGTGGTTGTTTTTGTTGTTTTGGATGCACAAGCTGTAACTGCAGTCACTGTGGCTTTAAATGAGAAATAAAACGATTAAATCTCATTATTATTGATGCATTCTGGATACTGATACAAGCTTTCCATAAATAATAAAACAACCTAAAACTCTGACCAATAATATTCTCTTTTACACTGATATACAAACAAAAGATCATAAATACAGGGCGGAGTGGCCCTAAAACATTCAATAAAACATTAATAGTACTGTGGTGTATAAATGCAATGTGATTAAATTACACTGTCAGCTCAATAAAAAAAAAAAAAACACTGAAAACAAACAAAAAAAACCCAGCAAATCTGAATAAATTACCAACTTTTTTTGTCTCTTTTTGCTGGAGCTCGTTTACTCAACACAAGCGTCATGAACTGATTATGAGAAATAAGAACAAACATTTTTAAACATCTTACAAACTAATTTCGTTTTGGGTTTTTGTTGTAAAAAGGACACTAATTATACAAAACTGAGAAGAAATATAAACCCTAGATTTTTCCGGTTCAGGTGAATTAATAATCTCACGTACTTTGCGTCTAATCTGTACAAATTAATTACAAATTACAAACAATAAAATCTCATTTTTAGGATAAACTTTATTAATCAGATTTGTACTGCTAATGAGACTAAAGTGTCTCAGCATGTTACAATTATTGCAATAAAATGATCAATGTTGTGTTTTTTGCCTGAAATACTTCTGTACAAATACTGTTTACTGTAATATCTACACACAAAAAAATCAATTTACCTAATACACTCCCATTCTACTACTTCCTGTCAAATACTACTAATTTAGAGGATCTACTTTATCGATTTAGAGGGTTTTTTTTCTTTGTTGGGGAAAAAACTGAACGTTAAATGTCTGAGATGGACTGACAGCGTGAGAATATTTAGACCTGGCTTCATCGTACGAGGATGAAAAACAGTAAACGTCATGAACAGGAAGTGGAGTTTTTGTTTTTTATGTTGTTCTGAAATCGAAACGTCTCTCAGATCTGGATGGCGACAGGCACTTGAACGTCGTGGTTGTGCGTGCGAGTAAGAGAAGTGATGAACAGTCACGTGAGATCGATAGTATCAGAAGAGTGTTTCATGGCGGTAAAGACAAAAAAAGGAGGGAAAAAAAATAGAATAAAATAAATGAAAAAGGTTCCTCGCACTCAAGATTCCATCTCGTCTTCATCTAAAGGTGGCGGCACAAAGCTGAGTACTTCGTCGTAGGCTAAGCCTGATGGGAGAACAGCAAACAGGTTAGTTAAACACAGAAGTGATGAGGATCATAACGACCTGCTGAGTGCAGACGTACGTTTCCACTCTTCGATATCCAGCTCGCGGCTTTCGAAGCTCTGGTCGTACGGCTCTGCTTCAGGCTCGTCGTCTGGATCGTGGTACTGGGCGAAGTAATCGTGGGCCAACGCCTCGGACGCTGTGATCCGTTTATCTGTGTCCAGTACAAGCATCTTCTCCAGCAAGTCCACCGCTGCAATAAAGACCACAAGAGTGATTACAGAAGGCTGACGGTGGAGAGCTGCCATCTGACCAATCAGAGCTGCGCTACTCTCGGTAACTGAGTGCAGGTAACGGAGGTTAGAATTTATTATTACAACTTCTTTGCTGTTGATGCTTCAGGATCACAGATCACCTTCAATCTTAGGATTCTGTATTTTGTTTGTTTTTGTTGCAGAACCTCACAGTTACCATCAGTTCCAGATGTTAAAAACCTACTGGAGCGTCTCTCTAACTCCCTCCGTTGGTCACAACTTATAGAATTAGTGAATTTAGAGTTTGTTTAGCAACATTTCTCCATCCAAAAATCAGCTGTATCAAATCATGAACTACTGTTTTTTTTTTAAAAACATTTTACCAGTTTTTAGTGAATATGATGCAGTTTAATGTGTCACTGCATTCTGATATGAAAATAGAGCTAAAAAAAAAACGTGGAATTAATTTTTGACTAAAATGTTTTTTAAACTTTTGTCTCATCAAAGTCGCCACCTTTGTTAAATAAAACAGCTGAGCATACTTGTGATGTTCTTTCTGCAAATCCTATATTCTTCATAAAGTTCTTCTCATAGCGGTTGGAGAAGTTTCCATAAACACGTGTTGGTTTCTTTGCTTTTACTCTTCTGCCCAGTTCATCCCAAACCGGCTGGATGGGGTTTCAGTCTGGAGACGGTTCTGGATACTGGTTTTGATTTCCTGAGATAGTTTGGACACAACCTGGACTTGTTTTGGGTCATTAGCATGCTGTAAGAACAACTAGCATAATGCTGCAGAATGCTGACATATCACTGTGAAACAGCCCCAGACCATCACACTTCCTCCTCCATGTTTGCCCGCTGACTGTAGAATCGTTCTTTCACCTACTCAACAAAGATTCTGCATCTCCACGTTTTCTCTTCACAGCTGAAACTGAGACATTTTTACTAAGACCACTATGAAGCTGTGAGCCGCCTGTCACACAGACAGTTCGGTCAATACTGGTGAAGCTCATTATGAAGAGAAAAAACAAACAAAACAAAATCTTCTAATGAGCCAGTAAATCTGTATGAAGATCATACAGTAAATTCAGTTTATCATTATTTGCACACTTATTTAAACCCATTCAGGAAACTTAGAGGATTTTGTCTCCAAATGTAAAACAAGAAGCTGTGAATCAGTTTTAACCTGTATGGATACAATACAGAAAATTAAATGTTGGTTGAATGTGAAGATTCACACCTGCAACTAAAACTCTGGTTCACTGTTGTTTTTAAATTTCATTCTGTTTCTGTTCTGCACATCATCTTCTCTATTGCTGGTTTCACATCTGTAAAATCTCCATGTCCAATAATCTGGTCTTCCTCTTCACTTTGTTTAGAACATCTGCACTCGTATTTTATTACCGTTTCAGAATCTGTAAAAATTTAAATGAAGCGTCTGATCAGGTCAAAATGTTTTTGATAGATTTGTTTGAATCGGGTGAGAACCTTGTTTTTTGGTTCCACTAGAGGGAACCAGAGAGTCAGAAGTTAATCAAGACACAGAGGAAGGAACTTACCAAGAGGGTTTGCACCAATAAACACATCTGCAAAGTTCCTCTTGGGCATGTGGGGAAGTGAACTGATGTAGTTCCTCGCCTGTGAAAATGGTTTAAAAAACCCAAAACAAATGATTTAATAAAAACAAAGAATCCGGTGCTTTAAACTCTGGCAAGTTTGATTCAATCTGAATGAGATTAACGTGCGTTCAAAGCACTTCAGTTAAACTCAAAATAGCACGCATTAAACACAGATCATGCCCTAATTATCAGACTGAAGATGCATCGCCAAAGCAGCAGACATCTGATCAGAGCTGCACTCTGAGAGGCCCCTGCTGCGACTAGCGCAGCGAGTCGAGACAGAGAAACAGGGAATAAAAGGCAAGAGAGGAGAGGCTGATGTGCTCGCTAGCGTGGAGCGAAAGTCCACAGGTCTGTGAGGGAAATCATCAATCGGACGCCGATTCCAGCGGAAGGTGATCCGTGTGGGAAGGCGAACAGGTCTCACCTCGTGGCTGGGCATCCTGCTTATGAGGGAGGCTGGGGGCGTCCCCGTCAGGCGCATTATCTGCTGCAGCTGGTTTATATCTAAAGTGTCTTAGTCAAGGGGCATCGTGGCACAGAGCTCAGCACAGACCATGGCTGGTTAGCAGAGTTTATATTCAGATGAGTGGAAAGAGAGGCACATGAGTATGAAGAGAAATTAGGAAGGAAGAAAAGGGGAAATCAAACTTTCACATCAGTCTTTATAACAGATCAGCAGGAAAGGAAGAAAACAACAGCACATGCTGCAGAGGCGTGAAAACAAAGAGTTGTAAAACGAGACACAAAGAAGCTTCAGAGGCAGAGCAGCAACACCGAGACAGACTGGACTGGACACTCACAGGCTCTGAAGAGATTTTCATCAAGAGCTCTGGGCCTGGGGTTCCGATGAGCATCAATATAAGCTTCAACTGATCAACGTCTAATCACACTCACATGAAGGAAAACAAAAAGATGGAGAGGGTTCACAAAAAGAGATCACATGTTAGACATGTGATCTGCATGCAAAAGCAATAAATTTTAAAAGGCAACTTATTCTGCAAATGAAAACCGAGGTGGAGCATGATGTTACAAACTAACGAGTCATGAATCAGCAAAAACTGTGAAATAAAAGTGTGAAATGTAAAAAATAAAATAAAATCAACAAATCTGACAGGATTATAAAGTTTGTATCATTCACTCAACAGACACACAGTTAGACAGTCAGAGAACAAGACTGATGTGTTAGTGTTTCCTTCATCAGCCTGTAGAAGCGCTTGGAGTCTGAAAACTTTCTCCATGTTTTACAAACAACTGCAACTTCCTCCGCTGCAAGTTCTGCTGCAGCTGCCTGACGGGTTCTGAGCCAGTGGAAGAAGCACCAGCTTGATCTGAACTTCATCTAAAAAACATTTTATTCATTCATCAAGAAGATTATCTGCAGGATAAAATTAGGTTTTAGATGCTCACTAGCGAATTATTTTTGGAATAGGTCTGTGAGTGACTCGTGGTCCTCGCAGGCACCATGTTGGTGATCCCTGACTCGTTGCATAATCAACTAGCTTACTGTTTGTTTTTTAAAAAAGTCACGTTGTTCTAAAAAACAAGGTCATGGTTCTGGACTCCTGAACTCTCAGCATTGTGGGTAAATATGATCTCATATCTACAAAAGCTGTTTCTCCAAATGGATCGGGTTTCAGCCTGAGTTGTGATGGACCCGCCCACAGCTGGGCCTTCCCGTGACCCCCCCCCCCACTCTATAGTCTTCAACTTTACAACAATAACAACTTAAAAACTGCTAAAAGATGCTTAGCTAACTCCTCACAGCTGTTCTGTACTTGTGTTTTTCTGTTTGAGGATGAGCACCATCACTCTTTAAAACCTGAGACATGAATACAGCTAGAAAATTATTTGTTTATTGAACCATCTATTGGATAATAATAACTTTATAAATTAATAAGATAGTAAAAAGTTAGCTAATCTAAAGTGATTTTTTAAGTTTCGGTGAGGCAAAGTCTACAAATTTGTCTCAACATACAAATTTAAGTTTTCACTTTCAGCCACATTGCAGTAATTGCAAGAAGCCTGACATACGAAGCATCAGAACCAGCTGTGGTGCAGATGTTTTCTTAAGGGTTTATGGACTAATCGTTGCAGTCGACCTGCAGATGGATCAGATTCAAATTAAAGTCAGCAAACCTTTAACAAAATCCTGGTAACTGAACTGTTGACCTCCTACAGTCTGTGTCCCCCTGCTGCACGTGAAGCTCACATTTTATTTCCTGTTTATATAAGTGGAACTTCTCCGAGCGCTTCAAATGTGCTAAGAAAGGACAGATTTAAACACACACACACACACCCACGGAGAGCATGCAGCGAAGGAGCGGATCAGTCGATTGATTATTTAGAAAAGGAAACACAAACACATTACGTAACAGCCAGCTCATGCTTTGATACTAAACATCTGAGTGTGTTCAAATATCAGTATATTGGAGTTGGTTTCACACAATGTACATAACACAAGCTTTCTTTACTATTCTAGCACACAATGTATAAAATTCAACACCAAGGACTGATTTGGGGTCAGTCTGAGGAGATGGGACTGTGTGTGTTTTAAACTGTTCTAGTGAGAAGCAAGTGGGAGCCAGAGAGCCCTAACTATACGATGCACGGACCTCCTCCACACCAACATCATCAGAGGAACTGCAGACGAGTTCCTGTCTTCATGCACGACAACGAGAAAGCGGTGAAAGGATACGATCTGTTCCAGGGAAGAGCGTCCGTCCTGTGAGAAGTTCAGCCATGATGCAGCCCACTGACCAGATATCCACTGTTAAATGTATATATATAAAACATTAACACTTTATGTTGTATAACCATGGACAAAACCCTTAAAAAAAACAAATTAAGAAGAAAAATAAACATCAATAATAATAAAACATTTCGGTGTTGGCTCCATTGACGTGTGCAGCTCACCCGTCATGTTGTAGTGCATCCAGTTCAGCATGATCTCAGGGGCTCGGTACCACCGCGTTGCTACGTAACCCGTCATCTCATCATCAGTGTGCCGTGCCAAGCCGAAGTCGAGGATCTGAGAAATAAAAAGACGGTATGTCTTAATGATAATCCTTTGTTCTAAGATGTAACCACTAGGCTTCTCGTCGGAGAGACGGCTCCCCACCTTGAGCTCGCAGTCTTCATTAACAGCCAGATTACTGGGCTTCAAGTCCTAAAAGAAAAAAAGAGACTAGAATCAAGACAAAAAACAGAAGAACAGAATGCAGTGATATGAGATTCATTAAGTCATGACTTACTCTGTGGATGATGTCTGCAGAGTGGATGTACTGTAGGGGGAGAACACAACTTATAAACTGGAAACAAGCTGAAAGATTCTCTGTTTTACAGTCAGATTCAACAAACCAGTCACACTTTGTATTTCCATGTTCATTTGGTATTTTCACACTCCTGAAACATAACTACTTCAGCCAGTTTCTGCCCATTTAATCAAATAACCTTAATGTTCTGGACCAATCAGAGACCGGCGCTCCAGCGAGACACTGACTGACCTTTAAGCCTCGGAGGATCTGGTAGATGAGGAACTGGACGTGGTCATCGGTCAGCTTCTGACACTTCACTATGTTGTTGAGATCCGCCCCCATCAGGTGCGTCACCAAATATCTGCAAACCAGAATACGGATTAGATGTGGTTTCTTTTGACGGTGGACACATTTCCTGTCAAACATGGAGCAGCTGCTCCGCATGAGACGACGAGAGAGTCAAACGGGAGCTAACACAGTCTGTTCGGGGCGAAGCGTCACATAAACACGCGAAGCAGTAAGACTTAAACCACGTTAAGAGAAAAGTCAACATCATGATGGAAACCATGAGCTGCTAATCAACAATCAATTGAAATCAGGTGTGTTGAAGAAGGGAAACATCTAGAACCTGGTTTCCAGTCTGGACGAACCAGACGGACTTACATCATCTTTTAAGAATAAAATCCTCAAAAATATAAACACTTCCTTATTCTCAGTCTCCTCGACTACAGTAATCACATTAAGGACGTGGAACAAGCTGCGAAACAATGTTGACTGAATCCTTCATGTCTGAAACGCTTGTAAACTCTGAGTCTCAGACAGAAAACACAACAATCACAAACACATCGACAGTTTGATCTTAAAACCAAACAGGAAGTGTAAATACAATCTGATAATGTCAAGCAAAGTTCACTGAAAACTTTCCATTATGCACTTTTACAATGAGGATAAAATGCTCATGTGGAATCACAATGCATCACAATAATCCCTGTAAAAATTCACCCGCCTCATTTTGCTGTGATTCTGTTTAGATTGCATTCGATTCCATTTATCAGCTGATCATACAAAACTCATTTTCATCTGTGCATCCGGTTCTCTGCACGTCTGTATGTCAGTCCGTACACGGTGCATCTGCTGCCAGTGACCTACATTTCTGGGGAAAAGGTCAGTTATTCGGCTGCCCTGTCAGCAACGTGCACCGTCGTGAAGAAAGATTAGCACCACGTTCTTTACTGACCACCTGAAAGAGGCGACGTACAGCCTGTATACTGTGTATGTGTGAGAAACATGGAGAATGCTGAACACCAGGCAGAGAATTCAAGGACGCTGATTGTATTCAGTGCACACATACACGCTGTGTATCCATGGACCACCAGATGGCTGTTACCATAGAGACCAGCTGTGATCTAGCCACGCATTCACCTTGGTGTGACTCTACACACTGGATTCGCATGAAGTTACAAGGTGATGGATAACTGTGCAGCTACTGTGTTAGTTGCACCGACAGCTGAGCTTTGAGTTGGAACCGACGCCATGGGAGTTCAAACAGGAAGCTGGCAAAGGAAGAGGTCGCACGAGGACACGCTGAAAGATGAGAGTGAGGGGAAGAGAGAAAGTGACTTACACGTCATTGAACTCCTCTAAGGACGTCGCTGGTGTGAAAACATCTAGGAGTCCGATCACCTGTAAACAGAGAGAGGTCAAAAGGTTAAAAATGACTTTGAGGTGTGAGTGATTTGATTTAAATTGACAACTCAATCAACACATGAGTTTTACAGAATATATAGCATCAGTTTCCTGTTTCTTAGTAGCAGATTTGCCCCAGAACACACCGGCCATCAGCAAGCATGTTGCAGGTTTTATCTTTTCTATCAGGAACAAGACCTAAATCTGAAACTGATGTGAACCGGTTCACGTTTAATTCAGATTCCAGCTTTCTATTCCTCATATCAGCTCTAATCTCAGACGTTTAAACCCAAGGTCAAAAAGTGTCTCTGTTTTGGTTACTGAGCTCTTTAATCACGCTAATGGGACAGAGAGAGAATTACGTTTGCTGCTTCCTCTCAAACGATATCTGCTGTGGTTACATGTGTGAATCACGCAGACATACTTGCACAAGTGTGTTGTCACTGCTGTGAGTTACAACACTCGTGCTCCTCCTCTGACTGCAACACAGCTGAGTGAGTTAGTGAACGCGCAACAGGAAAACCAAAAGTGAGGAGTGGAAGTGAAGATGGCACAAAACGATCTTCAGATAAAAATAAAACCTGTTTCACTGAGATGTTTCTGCATACATTCCTACATGTATGTATACATACATGCAAGCATGCAGCCGGCTTGGCAGAGTGCTAACCCTGCCCCCACCCATCAGGGGATCTGAAGGAGGTGGATAGGTGCCGTGTATACATTGGAATCATCCTCCTACACAGGAATCAAACCCACAGCTTATTGGTGGGGCTCCATCCACAACAAACAGTTGATTGGTCCACTAAGGCTTTCCAAAAAATCCAAACCTGGATTGTCTCCTGGCAACAGCAGGAGCAAAACACTGGATTCTTTTTCTTCTCTGTGGATGTAAATCACAACCGAGGGTTTAAAACTGCACAGCTCTGCACTTTAGTTTCCTCTGAAGAGGAAGAATCGCAGCTCAGAAGCACGTGCACACGTAACACCTCCAGTTGGATTGAATTATTTGAGCAGATATTTCTAAACAACTCTGCACGCTTGTATTCAGTTAAACATCTACAGCACGGAGTTTGTCCAACCAGAAAAAAACCGCAGCTTCATTTATATGAATGCTCGCAGGTGTTTACAGCACCGTTGCTTTAAGCTACATTAACTCCAAAATCTGCTCGACAGAACAGCTGAAACTGCCCCGGAGTTTAAAAAGGGTGTGTCGTACATACAGGATCAAATCACAGCACAGTGACATCATGTTGCCACATTAAGATATCGAAATGTTCACATGGAAATTGTTCACAGCATAAGGAAGCCTGTTTTCTCTCCTTCCAGTGTGATTTCACAACCGACGTTCTCGTGCAAACTCCTTTCTGTCGACTTCTCGCATGAAGGAAATGTAAATAAAAACTGTGTTTCGGGCAGATTCTGCACTGCAGCACCAGATCGGTGCAGAACACAGAAAGTACCTTTTAAAATTTACCACATTTAAAAAACCAAACTGCCACTTCCTGCAAAATTCTGAGTGGCAAGAATCTCAAACTAGATTTTTTTTAAATTAACTTAATCAAAGTCATTCATTAAACCCATCATCATGCATGTGTTGACGTGATGTTCAGAGCTACCAAACAGTTAACTGATGTCTTCATCCAAAGGAACAACTATCTGCAGATCAGCTTATGACATCATAACCTCTAGATTTACATCAAAAGCCTCTCTACTAGAACTACAGTGTTCACAGGACGTGTCAGCATGAGCAGCGGCGGTGGGACGGTCACATGGCCATGGATCATAGACCACTGCTGTGACAAACTGAGACACATGAAGCTGAAGCAGGCGATGATGAGGAGAAGACATTTAGAAACTTGTCTGGTGACTCATCCTGCATTGAGTGGCACTGTGCTGCATGCAGGAGGAAACCCTGACAGAACATCCCACTGCCCACCCGTATTTATTTCCCCCCCGTGTTTATGAGGGATTTAGTGCATGAAACAAATATAAACTTACTTCCTGTAAATGCCATTTCTAAACTCAGATCTCCTGATATCAATAAAGATTCCTGAGAGGTTTTAATCATCATGCAAAGCTTTTTTATCTAAAGAAGTGGAGTAAATGCATCTCAACAAGGTCAGTGAACTTAAAGATGGTGCCACTCAGGTCCGACTCACGTTCTCGTGCTTCATGTGTTTAAGCAGCCGCAGTTCTCTGTATGTTCTCTTTGCGTGGATGATGGACTGGAACGGTCTGGATAACTTCTTCACCGCCACCTTCAGGCCCGTCCTCATGTCAAATGCAGAACTGTAAAACAAAGCATTTATTGGGAGGGTGAGAGAAGAAACACAGCGACTGATAAAACAGCTTCACAAAGATTGAGATGCTTCAGTGGACTGTGTAGGTGGTTAAAACTCAACAAACAAATCAAAGAATTACATAACCGTGAGTTATTAGTTTCAGTTCTTATTATGCTGCACGGACTCATAACGAAAAAGGCTAAAAGTGCTGGTGAATAGAAGATTCTGCTGATTATTTCCTGGGAAACCCATTTTCATTTATGCATCTTGTTGCCTCATTTTGTTTTAATACTTTAACAGATAAGAACTCGAGTGAGTATAATTTAGTTCATGTGTAGAAACAAACTAAATGGCATGAGTAACATGCTCACTGGCACGATTCAGCTTTTTACAGCAGCGCCAAACTGAAATCCCTAAATGTTCTGCTGTGTTCTGTTGGACCGTACAAGCAACTGATCTGGTCTCAACCCAGTTTGTTCTCATGTTTCACTGCAGTAAAGTAACAGAATATAGAGAAGCATTTATAGTGTTCTATAATGGAAATGATTAAGGGAAAGTGTGCAACCAGAACGTTATCCGAGACACACACAGAGAAGCAGATGGGCCCGCGACTCCTGTATGAGTGGAGTGAGAAACAACCAGCTTACAATAACCCACATTCCTTCCAGGTCAATCACTTAATCTACATAAAAAACATGGACTGCAAAAAAAAAATCCTGCTCATGATGCTGCTGAATTACTGGTTCAACAAAATGCTTTTCCAAACCTTTGACTGTGGACATACTTAATCCAAATAAGGAGGAACTTTATAAAAGGATCACTCAGGAGAGGCAGAACTCTGATCAAACAGCACATTAAACCTCAACGCCTGCAGGATGAGGAAAGACTCATTTCCGATTCTCACAGACGAATCCCAACCGTTTGACATAAAGAGAACACAATGTGTTTCATACCACCAATACCAGTCCTGCTGGAACATTACAACCCCGAGTGTCATGCATCCAGAAGAACACTGAGATTGGCATTGTGCTTTTTCCTGTTAAGTCACAGATAATGTCCCACACCCAGTGTTTGAGGCTTGCAGAACAACCTGTACGTGTGTCATTAGGGAGGGAAAACCCGAGATTGACACAAAACAACTTATTACAAAATGACCAAAATAAAAGGAGCAGCACACACCTTGTGTTTGAAAATGCTGCTAATCTGCAGGACAAACAGGACGAGTCTGAGCACACATCATCTAATTAGGCTTTAATAAATGGAAGTGCAATAACAAATGGCTGTAAAACTGCGGGCTGTAAAAGGAGCAACGTTTATAAGCAGGTCTTCACGGGGAAGTGGACAGTCAGTCTACTGAGCGTGTACACACGCACACACAGATTCAGTGTTTAAATTTCTTACTGAGACATCTGTCACAAGTGTCTCGTCATATTTTGGTGCATTTCCTGAAGAAAGATCCTTTAAGTACGAGTCACCTTGTTCACCCACACAGTTCTGATTTTAATCAAAACACTTTTTTGAAAACACTAATCCTCCTTTCTAGAATATGATCAATTGAACATGTGCGTGCATATGCAGGCTGGTATGCAGACCTGCTGTTATCTGAATCAGTTTTAATATGTTTTACGACAGGAACTAACAGAAAGGTAATTAAGTCAAGTGACGCTGCAGCCTTAGCAGCCAATAAAAACAAACCCTCTGACATCCAGAACTAAGACTCTCCATCCGATTCAGCCTCAGTGTAGCCAAACACGAATCCTCACCCTCAAAGAATCAGCTGTTAGCTTGTAAAAGAACTTAAGTGTGATGATTTATTTTACTAGACAAGTTCAAACAACCACATTCAATGCAGCTTTTAACCAAGCTGATCACAGCTGCTTCAAATGCATTAAAACAAGGGTTTACTGGCTAAAACAGGTAAAGATTTAATAAATGTAACCAGCACAACTTTGTTTTCTGGACAACGTCTAGTGTTTTTTTTTTCTGCACAATGTGTCTTTGTGCCAAATTGTGAGCTCAAAGACTAATTTACACAGCAATCAGTGGTTGTGCAGAAACAAAAATAAGTGACCTAGTGCACCAGAAGCCTATGGCGAAGACCTGCAGGTTTTCAGCTTGAGCTGAAAAGTTCTACAACACAGACATAAAGCTTTTAGTTTGCTAATGTTTAACTGGTCTGTGCTTAGCTGGTTTGTTTCCTGTTTTTAAAGACAATATTTAGATGTTTGTTTCGTGAGAATGAAGCATGTTAAGTGTACACGCACTCCCAGGGTTCACATACATGCTGGTTTCTGCTGAATTACTGTCAGCGTGTAATCCAGGTTCAAGGGAAACTGTGTTTCTGCATGTCTATCATTTAGGCCTTTCACAGAAAAGATTCCTGCCAGGCAAAGAGGAAACATCGTCACCCTCTTTTCCTGTATAAATAGGAAGCAGAAAAGCCCTTATCATGCCCCCCCCTCTCAAGTGGGAGAGTTAAGAAATATTGTGGCGGCAAAAACAAAACAGTCAGCTGAACGACCAGCTGTGACACACTAGATGAGATGCGAGGATGATATTTTTACAGATGCCCTCCGAAGCAGTTTAAAGACACGCCACAGTTCAAAGCCTCCATCTAAAATAATCCAGGAAGCAGATGACCAGAGACAGCAGGGGTGTGTAGAACCAGGGCCACGCGTTAATGTGGTGAAACATTTTAGCATCAAAATGTAGAAAGGGTATTTTAAAAGTTGAAAAAGCAACAGAAACACCGATGCTCCAGATGTGGACAGGTTTTGCCTGCAGCTGAAATAAAAAACGACCCACATAAAATTAAAGAGTGCATGAGTGTCTGCTGAATGAGTGAAAGTTTGGCCCCTGGGAGCGACAGCTGAGGCCACCTGACCTCAGGACTGTGAGTCATACGCGTAACACAACAGGAGAAAAGGATGACATCATTCTGGAGTCATCGTCATCATCGGATGGGTTCCTGTAGAAAGCTCTCACTATGCACGAGGGTGGGGGGG